>OX377622.1:117312294-117714779 GCA_947397865.1 Polietes domitor
ACATTTTCCGCTCTAGAAACGACATATTGCACCCTATTTTCTTTAAATTTTGCAGAACATCTTATAATCCAACTAGAAACACGTATGCAAAAATTGGGTAATATCGGTTCAGATTTAGATATAGCCCCAATACAAATGTCGCCCCCCGATTTCACTTTTTCCGCTTTAGAAACCACATATTGTACCCGTTTTTCTTTAAAATTGGCACAACATATTATAATCCAACCTATGGTGAAAGTGGGTAAGATCGGTTCAGATTTAGATATCGCCCTCATACAAATGTTGCTCCAGAATGTTTAACCGATTTTGACCAAACTTTACATATTATATTTCACCAATCATCAAATTTTGCTGATCATGGTATTTTTCAACCAGGAATACCTACCGTGAATGAGAATTATATAGTCCCATGTTTTGGACCAGGCCCAAAATGTAGTTATAGGCCCCCTTTTGAAATGTCGGTCCTATTCATCCTATTACTACTGTATAATTTGTATTTGTCTGTCGGATAATTGGATCAATTACCATATTATTAACCATATTCGTTAAATATGACTAAAGATGAATTTATAGTAACTGTATAATTTATATCAACTACATAAAATTGCTCCCATGAAATACCTGGGTTTAGTAATCAAAGCGAGGTACATACGCAGGGAGTGGTGTAGGGTATTATATAGTCGGCCCCGCCCGACTTTTTTGTTTTTTTTTATTTCATCCAATTCTCGATAAAAGTTTTGTTTTTGTTTGTATTTAAACGGAATCAGTTCTTAATATATTAGCATCATTTTGCTCCAAATACTTTTCGAAGTCATCGGGGTTGATTCGTGAGATGGTATTGCACAATTAAGAACCATATGGACTACAAGTTTTTTGCATTCCCTGTAAAACCTTTTCGAAAGTCAATGGCTCCATCCCAATATTTTTCTGCTAATGCGAGGTCATTATTGTCCAAATCGTTTAAATAACTTTTCATTTCAAATAGACGTTTCAGCGTTAAATACGTACTTCCCCAACGAGTCGCTTGATATAATAGCTCCTTAGCCGGTACGTCTCTTTAAAATTGCATCAATGAAATGAATACCATATTTAGTTTTACTTTAAATTTGTTACTTTAAATTGTTGACACTTATACACAATATTGTGTTCAAAGAACATGTTTCTCCGACTCTTAGACTCCGCCACCACAGCCCTGGTTATATTACATTTTGAAATTATTTTCATTTTAAGTTTCTCGTTTGATAAATCAGGTTCTCTTAACTTACTTACGAAGGCAGTTCTATACGTAGCTGATCTACGGACAACAGAATACATACAAAACAAGTAAGGAAAGGCTAAAGTCGGGCGGGGCTGACTATATAATACCCTACACCCTTCCTGCGTATATACCTCGCATTTATTACTAAACCCAGGTATTTCATGGCAGCAATTTTATATAGTTCATATAAATTATGCAGTTACTATAAATTAATCTTTAGTCAAATTTAATGAATATGGTAAATAATAAAGTAATTGATCCAATTTTCCAGCAGATATTCCGAGTAAAGCAAATATAATATGATATGGAAAAATTGATCAAGACCAATGATAAATAGAGATTATACAGCGGTAATAGGATGAATCGGACGGACATTTGAAGAGGGCCAACAACACTTGAGGCCTGTGCCAAAACATGCGCATATATATTTTTCATTCAAGGTAGGTATTCCTAGTTGAAACATATAATGATCTGCAAAATTTGATGAAGATCCGATGTAAAATGTAGTTTCTAGAGCTGTAATAGAGCAGAATGGGCCCCATTTGGGATATACCAAAGTATGGACATATGGGCATCTCCTAAAAAAGTAAGGAAAGGAATCGGGAAGGATTTTTGAATCATGTAAATGAATGTGTTTGACAAAAATTTTTAAATCGGAAAGGACATTTGTATGGTGGTATATTGAAACCTGGAATGATGTGACACGCTTTCACCATGTATGTTTATTGGTGAAATATAATATGTAAAGTTTGGCCAAAATCGGTTAAACATTCGGGAGCAACATTTGTATGGGGACTATATCTAAATCTGAACCGATCTTACCCACATTTACCATAGGTGTTTTTAGTTGGATTATAAGATGTAGTGCCAATATTAAAGAAAATCGGGTATAATATGCGGTTTCTAGAGCGGAAAAAGTGAAATCGGGGGCGACATTAGTATGGGGGATATATCTAAATCTGAACCGATCTTACCCACATTCAGCATAGGTGTTTCTAGTTAGATTATAAGGTGTTATGCAAAATTTGAAGAAAATCGGTTACTATATGTGCTTTATAGGGAGGAAAAAGTCAAATCAGGAGCGACATTTGTATGGGGGCTATATCTAAATCTGAACCGATCTTACCCACTTTCAGCATAGGTATTTTTAGTTGTGCCAATTTTAAAGAAAATCGAGTACAATATGTGGATTCTACAGCGGAAAAAGTGAAATCGGGAGCGACATTTGTATGGGGACTATATCTAAATCTGAACCGATCTTACCCACTTTCACCATAGGTGTTTCTAGTTCAATTATAAAATGTTGTGCCAATTTTAAATAAAATCGGTTACAATATGTGGTTTCTAAAGCGAAAATAGTGAAATCGGTAGCGACATTTGTATGGGGACTATATCTAAATCTGAACCGATCTATCCCGCTTTCATCACAGATATTTCTAATTAGATTATAAGGTGTTATGCAAAATTTTAAGAAAATCGGGTACTATATGTGCTTTATAGAGCGGAAAAAGTCAAATCGGGAGCTACATTTGTATGGGGGCTATATCTAAATCTGATCCGATTTCCTCCAAATTCAATACCGATTGTCCTTGGCCAAAAAAGCAACTTCTGACAAATTTCATGATAATCGGAAAGCAATTGCGACCTGTAGAGTTCGATCAAGCTTAGATGGACAGCAGAGGTCAATGAAAGTCAAAAATATGGGTCCATATTTTGGTATAACCCCCATACAAATTGGGCCCCCATTCTACTCTAGTACATCTCTAGAACCCACATCCTGCATTGGATCTCGATATAATTTTGCATATCATGTCATATTTCAACTAAGAATACCTATTTTAAAAGCTAGATGAACCTACTTTTTAATGTAGCGCCCTTATAAATGGGCCCCATTTTTATTATTACCCCTCTAGGACCCACAATTTACATCGGAAATTTATCAAATTTTGTATTTTACAAATTGAGCCCCAATTCTACTCTATTACATATCTAGAACACACAAAGTGCATGGTTTTTTTTTTCAAATTTTGCAGATAATATTATATTATGAAAGTCAAATATATGTGTCCATACTTTGTAATAACCCAAATGGGGCCCCCATTCAACTCTTTTACAGCTCTTGAAACTACGTCTTACATCGAATCATGATAAATTTCAACTAGGAATTGTCATTTATAAATAAATTTACATTCTATAAAATATATGTAGGTGCAAAATGGTCTTGGGACGGGACAATATCCTAGTTCAAATCAAATATTGATTACAAACCGAAAAAAAATAATGTAATTATTAATTTATATTATTGTCCCTATTTAATCGTTGGAAGTGCTCTGACATCTGTCAGCTATCAATTCACTCTCAGAGTAAATCAAAATAAATAAGACATCGAAACTCAAATGGGACGGTCTATGATCCATTTACCAGTTATTCATTTGCCTGAGAATACCAAATGATGTGGGACTCGTTTCGTGGTTCCTCCGCGACCACAGCACATTGTTGGCTGTCCCGACACTCAACCATACACACATTGCTGGTGCCAACTTCATTTAGACTTGATGTGTTGATTAACATTTTTGGCCTTTCGGTTTTCGGCCGAAAGTGTGAACAATTCCGTTAACACCTTAGACCAAAGAGCATGCAAAGGCAGCCGAGCAGGCAACCTATTGCCGCGCCACAAGGCAACAGCCAACTTTTCCGAATGCTACTTCATAGACCCTATATGTATAATTAATCAAAGGCAAAAAGGTGTCACCAAACATTAATATTAACTGGGAAATCCTGGAAAACGCGACCAAAATTTCACTCACGGCTCACGTTTTCTTGCCGAACATTCATTTGCCACATTGGCCTCCAAGTGCCAAGTGAAGCTGATGACGGTGGTGGCGGCGGTGCCGGTGGCCAGCGCTGAATGCATAAACGTACCAAAAGAATTTTTCACACCAAAAAGGCCACAGAGAAGCAGAGATCGAGAGAAAGAGAAGAAAAAACGCAACAACATAAAATAGAAAAGTTTACAAATTAACGGTCTCTGGGGTGACAAATGTCAGGCAACATTAATGTTATTTCAGTTGTTGTTGTTTTTTGTCCATTCATAGCCACACACACACACAGCAGTGTCGCACTGATGTCTACCACTTTATCATAGAGTGCCTGTCTCGTCGGCATTGTTGTGTATTTGGCCAAATGATAACAACAGACAAACATGGACTTGACCCCTGACATAACATGAATGTACAGTAGACGAAATGAATATAAAATCATTCCGTTTACTGATTTAGAATGAAAGACATATTTTTATAATTTTAGCAATTATCTGGAATTATACTTAAATATCAATATATATTGACACCTTGCAGCATTCCAATTTGATCTAAGAACTCTTCGAGTGGCACGGACGCGAAAATCGCACGCCTTTAACTACTCCAAAAACAATAAAGAAACTGAAAAAGTCGATCTGCCTTTTTAGTGTTCTAAAGCATTTTAAAAATTTATCGTCAAGATTTAGTACAAATTAGTACAAAATTATAAACAATTTTACATTGAAACGGACGCTACAAAAAACATAAGTACTTTTGAAGCTCTTATAGAAATATACAGAGTTCAGCGATTTTTTGAGAATTTTGTTTTTCTATATATACATATAAATTAAGGTCAGAGGACATATTTTGTTCGTAGATTTATGAAATATGAGAATAATCTCTTAAATTTTTTTGATTAGGTTCAACAAATATTTCCATGCGTAGTAAAAAAAGTAGTAATTTACGTTATAACACTTCAACTTTTAATAAAAATAAAAGAGAACAAGTTAACTTCGATTTTCTTAATAAAAAAATTGTCGAAATAAGAAAAACACAAGTAAAAATGGCGTTAAGTTCGGCCAGGCCGAATTTAATATACACTCCACCATGGCTTGCAATCTACAAAAAATTTATAAATAAAATATAATTTTTTATTATTTTAAACTATTCTTATAAGGCAAGGTTACTATATATATCGAAATAATACTTTAAGTTCAGAAAGTAAATATAAGGCAACAATCGTCAGAATAGCTTAAATACAATAAATATTGGGGGATAGTGGAAGTATTTTCAGCTACAATCATTTGGTTGGTTGTATTTCCATCCTATTTTAATTCCAAAAGTACAAATTTTGATAATACATTATCTCCCACATACACAATAGAAGATTACCTAACTTCAAGATTCTTACAACTTTTCTTTACGAATTTGGAAAGATCTCTTTATTTTTACGAGTCCATGCAGTCAGAGGAATCTATACACCGAATTCCATGATTCTGGCTCAGGCCATTTGGTTGGAAACATTTTTATCTCCTTGTTCCCAATAAAAGTATGACTTTAGCGAATTTCATCATTCTAGATGTAGCTGTTTAGTGGGTACCATTTTTAACCCTCAGTTCCCATTGTATCCGTTGAGACTACGAATTTTAGAAAACCCTTTTTTCTTGTTCGTGTCTATGAAGTCACAGGGATGTATACTCCGAATTTCATGACTCTAGCTGCCGTCATTTTTTTAGTAAAATTTGTATCCCTTTTTGCCCATAAAGTACGAATTTCGAGAAATCCCTTTACTTTATGTGCCAACGCGATCAGAGGAATGTACTTGAAAATGTAATTTATACCATTTTTATCCTTCTATTCTTATTTCACCTTTTAAAAGTACGAGTTTGGAAAAAAAAAAATTATATTGTGTATCTATTCACTTAGAGGAATGTATACACCGGTTTTCGTGTTTCTAGCTGATGTAGTTTGCTAGGTACAATTTTTATCCCTTTTTGCCCCATTTCACCCCTCCATATAAGAATCACTTTATGGTGCACGTGTTTGCTATAGGGGGAATTCGCATACCAAATATCAAGCAAATATAAACAGTCATATTCAAAAAACATGCTTAAATACTCGAAATATTAGGGGTATTTTCAGTCCTTGTGAGGGAAAATTTTCCCTCGGGACCAATTTCGCTCACTTTCAATCCCATCCGATCTACAACTATAAGTGGTCTGATGTCGTTTTTTTTTGTAGGGCCTTTTTGGGAGATGCCCATATGTAGACAATGAGAATGATGGCCCCACAGTGTATTATGGAGTTGGTTACGATGTATTCTGATATATCATGTTCATTCCGACTTCATAAAAACAATTAACAAAATTTATGTTGATACAAAATCATATAATTTTAAAGGGTATATTTATTACAACCGAACTGTATTTGGCACAAGAGCAGTTTTGACGCCATAATAAAGCTAGGAAACTACAATTTCTAACAAAAATTTAGAGCAAAACTCTTAAAATGTTTGAGAAACAGTTTGACAAATTCGAAAAAATACCTTCTTCATTTAATTTACAAAATCTGAAAACGGTGAAAATCTGTAATACGATTTTTTTTCTGTGCATTACGAACAAATGCGTAAAAATATGCCAAAGAAAACATAAAAACAAACAAATGCGAAATTTACTTATCTTTTATATTGAAAAAGAAAATAATGCCTTTTTCTTTTAATTTTCAAAATCTGAAAATGGTAAAAATCTGTAATACGAAATCGTTTTGCTGTGCATTATGAACAAATATGTACGTAAAAATATGCCAAAGAAAACATAAAAACAGACAAATACTTTTCTTTTAAAACGAAAAATAAGGAAAGTAGTCGACTTTGCTCTACACCATTTCCGAGTGTAATTCAGAAAAGATCAATTGTAATTCAGAATTTCCATTTGATATTCAGAAATTCCATTTGAAATTCAGAAGTCGTCAATTGATATTCAGAAATTCTATTTGAAATTCAGAATTCATCAATTGAAAATCAGAACTTGTTATTTGAAATTCAGAAATCATCAAATGAATTTCAGAATATTTCATATGAAATTCAGAACTTTTCTGAATTGAAATGGAATTTCTGAATATCAAGTGACGAGTTCTGAATTTGAAATGGAATTTCTGAATATCAATTGAAGAGTTCTGAATTACAATTGACTTTTTCTGAATTACACTTGGAAATGGTGTAGTTTCTAAAATATACCCGACTAACAAATAATCGATTAATCGATATTATAAGTTTTGCATTTAAAATACATATAAATTAATTTAGAATAATCTGTTGGCTTAATTTGGCATTGTTATATAGTTAACTAAGGAAATTTGGACATGTTTGGATAGGTCCGTAAATAATCTAAGCAAATACCTGGATAAATTATAAATTTGAATGAAATCCAACATTCATACATATATAAAATAATGGATGGATGTTTCATTATTATTAAATTCGACTTTGATATTAAACGTATTTATACAATAAAAATTATTTTAAACAATATTATTTAAAAAAAACTGTTCTTTCAAGTTATGTTGAATTTAACTTATTCAACTTATGTCAAATTTAGAACGATATTGTTCTTTGAATATAATAACATAGACACGCCAGAATCGTTCATGTGACATATATTTTGAGCTAATATATATAGCTGGACCACTCTCAAAGTCTTTTTAGATGTTTTTGAAGATTTTATTTCGAACTCCGTTATTGAAATATATGATTGTTAGCATTGTGGAACAGTATTGACTAACATTGAATGAAATTCAATTCATTGCCTATTTAGCTTTAATTAATTATTATTTATTGAATTGGATAAATGTTCGAATAATCTGTTAATCGAATAATTCTTATGGACATTATTCGATTAAATGAAAATTCTCTGTTTTCGAATAAACGATTAATCGAATAATATAAAAGTCCGAACAATTGGATACCCTAGTCTACGTCATATTTGGGAACTACCCTGAAAATTTCATGACCCTGGCTTCAGCCGTTTGGTCTGGACTCTGGTCAATGATAACTCACTCAGTAAGTACTTATATATAGATATATTAAATGATCACATCAGTTACTTTTATTTTCATTTTTTGCTAACACACAACATTTAAATGAGAAAACGTAATATCAGCTGGCCGCTGACAATATAAATAGTGACTTTTGTAATCAATTATTTGAGCACTGAAGAGTTTTATAACTCCAGAGCCAAATTTGCAAGATAAGGAGATCTCCAAAAAAAAAAACGCTAGCTGAATAGTAATTAATAAACATCTTAAAACGATAATAGAAAAGAGCCATTCCATGTCAAATCGGACAAAATGATTGATTTTATGTTACTACGATTTTTCTGAAGCTTGCAGAAGAATATATCTTCTTTAAAAAATATTTTACAAATTTCTTAGGGAAAAAATCTTTCATCTTGTTTGCAGAGCTATAGGCATTTGCTGAAATATGTTAACTGTAATTAAATCAATACATTATAGTTTTAAGAAAAATGCATTATATATTGTTCCATATAACATAAATGATTTCAAAAAAGCTTCAATAAATTTAAATTACAAAAGTTGAATTTCAGCAAAATTTTAAAATCCTGCTGATTCCAAGAAAAAACATGTTATGGACAAATTTATTTTTTATTTGTTTTGTAGAAATCAGAAAAAATTAAAAATATATATTTTTCCAGAACCTAATTTTTCTAGGATTTTTCATTGTTTTTATACCTTGTGTTTATGAACTAATGAAAAAATTATAATTTTGATGCTTTTTCACTGTAATTCTGGTTGATTTTGTAAAAAAATAACTTTTGTAAAAAAATAACTCACACAGTCGCTTAAAAGTAGACCTAAGCACACTACTTTAAAACTTCAACAAAATGGATTAGTGTAATCATTTCGAAAATCAAAATAAAAGAATTATAATTGCAAAAACTTTAGAAAATCTAAGCCAGATATAACACACCACTTCAATATTTTCAAAATAATAGAAATTACCTTCATTACAAGGTATAACACATTAAAATCAGTAAAGTATTTCAGGTTTTACATTGAATGAACCTTTTGAAAAAAGTAGTATTTTTTCACCGTTAAATTGCTCATAACTCGTGAAAAAAATTCAAATTTTTTCCAAAAAGACGTATACAATATTTTTATGAGAAGAATATATACACATACTTTCAAAACAATCGCAACTATCGGGGTCAAAAACCGTACAGCTTAACATGGAATGACTCATATACAACATTAAAAATAAATGAACAAAATATGTAATAGAATTAATTAAAACATTCTATTTTAATTCGGCTTCAAAAGAATTTGTTGTTGTTTCCGACTAAAATAAATATAATGGTTTGTTTGCGCGTTGTCCCAAACTATTTCGGCTTTGTCACTGGCCATTCTTGAGCTACAAAAGTTTTTATTACGATTTTCATGCTATTTTTGGTACATTTTTTATAAAATCCGCAATAGCATCCACATTTTTCAATTTTTGTGGAAATTTAACTCTGCAAGTACAACTTTAATAAAAAATTTAAGTTCCTAAATATTTATAAATTATTTTTTAATAAAAATATAAAATATTTTTTGTAGAAAATATTTATTGAGATTTTCAGAAACATCGGAGTCCAATGATATTTTTCACAATGCATCAAACAGCCTTAGATTTATCACCTCCACTGTATGTGTATTTAGAGAAGCAACAGCAATAACAACACAACACAATAAAAGCCACAAATAAACCCTTTTCTCAGTGTTCGGTTGGTTGGTTGGTGTTTATTAAAATACGGCAAGATTTGTAACTAAAACTCGAACTCCATTTCCATAATGGGTTTTATATAGACAAAGATACACACACATATGTAGGTTTGCTGTCAGATAGCACTGCCACACACAGCCACATATCCAAACATACGTTTACATGTACACATACTTACATAGATTTAGAAATACAGACCTTAGGGCACTTGTGTCAATTGTCACTTGATTAAACAAAACGCCATAGGAGCAGCACAACAAATGGTGGCCAAATAAACATTCATCTATACTCGGCAAACACACTCACAATCGCACTCACACTCTCTCTATATCTGGCCGTCCGTATGTGTGTGAGGACATTTTTAAATGCTTGTATTCATTATGGACGCACAGTGGTTTGAGGCAGAATTTTCAAAGACTCCATTTTAACCATGTTGACACTATTTAGGTCAGAAATTTTTCGGATTTTATTTTCTTTTTTAATTCGATATATTTTGTATACATTTTGCTCATATCGGACCTTGGCGGTTCTATTTATCCCCTTGACCTCGTTTTCGTTTCTCTTTAAGTTTCAATACCTTTTTATTCGCGAATAATAAGGCCAGACTACCGAAATATTTTTGTGGTATGGCAAAAAACAATCTTAAAAAATGATTCTTAATCACTTTAAATATTAAAGTTTATTGGCGGAATTTCATAGAGGAAAAACTGTTTCCCTCTGGACCGATTTCGCCTAGTCGCAATTGTAACCTTTCACATAGTCGGAGGATTATGTACATCGAATTTCCCGCTTCCAGCTACAGCCCATTGGTTGGTACCATTTCTACAGTGAAAAGTACACATTTAATTTCACGATTCTAGTTTTAGCGGTTTTGGTACCACTTTTACACCATTTTGTCCCTAAAAGTACGACTTTGGCGAAAGGCTTTCCTTTTTCTTGTCTACGCATCCGAGATAAATAAAAATTTAATTTCATTATTAAGTCTGCAGCCGTTTGATTGGTACCATTTTTATCCCGTTTTCCCTAAAAGTCGGTTTCAGTCAGTGGAATGTACTCACCGAATTTTATGAGCGGACCAAAAGGGAAGCAAATTTGTTAGTGGTTGTAGCCATTTGTTTGGTACCAATTTTCACCCCTTTTGCCAATTTGAACCCTAAAAGTAGGAATATCGATAAATCGTTTTATTATTTGAGTCTACGCAGCCTGAGGAAGTATACACCGATTCCCTTTATTCTAACTGCCGTCGTTTGATTATCCCCTTTCTCTTCATTTTCCCCTAAAACACAAATTTCGAAAAATTTCTTTAAATTTTGCATCTATGGTGTCAAAGCTATGTTTACATTGAATTTTAAGATTCTAACTACAGCCATTTGTCCTGTACCAATTTTATCCCTTTTCAACATTTCCTCCCTTTAAAGTACGAATTTCGAAAAATCCGTTTATATTACGTGCTTGCGCCATTAGTGGGATGACAACATTGAATTTCACGTTGCTAGCTGTTCTCGTTTGTTTGGTACCATTTTTATCCCCTTTCGCTTTGCTTGCCCCTAAAATCACAAATTTCGAAAATTTTCTTTGTTTTTTGCGTCTATGCTGTCAGAGGAATATACACAACGAATTTTAAGGTACTAGGTGCTGAAATTTAGTCGGTACCAATTTTACCCCTCTTCCACATTTCCTCCCTATAAAGTACATATATCGAAAGATAGCTTTATTTTTCAAGTCTACGCGGTCATAGCGAAGTATGCACCGATTCTCATTATTCTAGCTGCCGTCCTTTGATTGGTAACATTTTTATCCCCTTTCGCTCCGTTTTTCCCTAAAAGCACAAATTTCGAAAATTTTCTTTATTTTCTGCGTCTATGCTGTCAGAGGAATATGTACATCGAATTTTAAGATTTTAGCTACTTAAATTTGTTCGGTACCAATTTTATCCCTGTCGTTCGTGTCGTTTGATTGGTATCATATCTTTTCCAAATTCATCCCCTTTAAAGTACGAATTTCGAAAAATGCGTTTATTTTACATGAATACGCCATTAGAGGGATGTACACACTGAATTTCATATTGCTAGCTACTGTCGTTTGACTGGTACTATTTTTATCCCCTTTCGCTCCGCTTTCCGCTAAAAGCACAAGTTTCGAAAAAAATCTATTCTTGGCATCTATTATTATTTTTCGAGTTTACGCAGACAGAGCGAATTATGTACCGATTCTCATTATTCTAGCTGCCGTCGTTTGTTTGATACTATTTTACGTTCATACGATTAGACGGATTTACACACTGAATTTCATGTTGCTAGCTGTTGTCGTTTGAAAGGTACCATTTTATCCCTTTTTGGTCCATTTCACTCCATAAGAACAAATTACAAAAATTTTTCTTTACATTGTGCGTCTATGATGTCATGAGACTGTGGACATCGAATTTTAAGATTCTAGCTGCACCCATTTGTTCTGTACCAATTTTATCCCTATTCTCATTTCTTTCACATTTCTCCCTTTAAAGTACGAATTTCGAAAAAAGTGTTTTTTTTGCGTGCATACGCGATTAGAGGGAAGTTCACACTGAAGTTCATGTTGATAGCTTTTGTTGCTTGATTGATACCACTTGTCATCCCTATTTGCTCCATATATCGAAATAATACTTCAAGTCAATTCAAAAAGTAAATATAAGACAGAAATCTTTAAAAACGCTTAAATACCATAAATGTTGGTAGATAGTGGTTGTATTTCCATCCTATTTTAGTTCCAAAAATACACATTTTGAAAATACATTATCTGACGTACACAGGGTAAGATAACCTAACTTCATGACTCAACTTATTTTTTGCCGTAAAAGTAAAAAAGTACCAATTTGGAAAAATCTTTTTATTTTATTTATTTATTTATTATGAATTACAATACATAGTAAATTTATATTCTAATTTTGGGTCCAAAGATTGAGCCGGGGTGACTAAGACCATTGCAGCTAGTTATTGCAGCGACAGACCAGAGCCTCTGGTGGGAATTGAACCCACAACCCCCACGCTGATAGCTGAGCACGCTACCAACTCGACTACCGGGGCGCTCAATCTTTTTTTTGAGTATCTATGCAGTCCGAGGAATGTATACACCGAATTTTATGATTCTAGTTGTGGTCATTTGGTTGGTACCATTTTAATCCCTTTTTTCCATTTTACCCCTTAAGGGTACAACTTTCTATGAGCTCTTTGTTTTACTTGTCTACGAAATTAGAGCAATGTACACACCGAATTTCATCACTATAGTAGTAGCCGTTTAGTTGGTACCATTTTTATCCCTCTTTACCCATTATATCTCTTGAAAGTACGAATTTGGAAATACAATTTAATTTTCGTGTCTACGGAGTCAGAGTAATGTATACTCCGAATTTCATGACTCTAGCTGCGGTCATTTGATTGGTACTATTTTTATCCCCTTTTTCATTGTAACCCCAAACAGTACGAATTTTGAAAAATCCGTGTATTTGACTTGTCTATGCAATCAGAGGAATGTATACACCGAATTTCATTATTCTAGGTACAGCCGTTTTGTTGGCCCCATTTTTATCCCTCCGTACCCATTGTATCCCTTGAAGGTACGAATTTGGAAAAAAACTTTTATTTTTCATGTCTACGTAGTCAAAGGAATGTATACTCCGAATTTAATGACTCTAGCTGTGGTCATTTGATTGGTACTATTTTTATCCCCTTTTCATTTTATACCCAAAATGTACGAATTTCGAAAAATCCCTTTATTTTTCGTGTCTACGCAGCCAGGAGGATGTATACTCCGAATTTCATGACTCTAGCTGCGGTCATTTGAGGGTACTATTTTTATCCCCTTTTTTCATTTTAACCCCAAAAAGTACGAATTTTGAAAAATCCGTGTATTTTACTTGTCTATGCAATCAGAGGAATGTATACACCGAATTTCATTATTGTAGGTGCAGTCGTTTGGTTGGTACCATTTTTATCTCTCTATTCGCATTTTACCCCTTAAAAGTACGAATTTGGGAGAAATACTTTTCTATTATGTATCTGCTCAAGTAGAGGAATGTACACACCGATTTGTGTGTTTCTAACTGTTTTCGTTCGTGATAGGTACCAGTTTTATGCCCTTTTTGCCCCATTTTACTCCCTACGAATAAGAATCACTTTATAGTGCACGTTTTTGTCATAGGGGGAATGCGCATACCCAATATTGGGTTTATTTTACTTGCATATGCTATTAGAAGGATGTACACATTGAATTTCCGTTGATTGGTACCGTTTTTATCCCTTTCTGCTCCACTTCACCCCCTAAAATAAATATCAATTTAAAGAGCTTTCCCAAAAACCTTACGTTTCCAATTTTTTATTTTCACCTGAATTTGAAATCCTCCTTCCCAGGACCACTAATTAACCACTGTGCCATCGCATAGCCCAAAAGTAAATACGCAAATATGACATTATCACGGATAGCGGGAATAAACGAGAAAAAAAACGCACTCACACACTCACACATACACCCCAAACAACAACGCTAAACCAACAAATCGCTTGTCGTTCCCATAGAAAATTTAAACAGAAATTGTTCCAAAGCTTCCGCTTCCTCCAACCACCCCCGCCCACCAGCAGCAGCAACCTTTCCGTTGATGTTCCTCTTTTCAGCGGACTCTTTGGATACTGTTTTTTCCTTCACTCTTTCGTGGGTACGCCACGATGATTCTCGCCAAACCACCCCTGAGCCCTAAGAAAACGGAAACGGATGTTGGTTTTTGCAGTTGGTTTTCAACTGAATTCGTGCTACTGCCACTGCTGCTGTGCGGCAGCAACACTCAGTGTAGTGCTCGAGGAGGGGGAGGAGGTGTTCGAGCAGTGTTTTTTTTTTCATGTTGCCCGTCTCTGTGAGTCACAGTGGCTCGGTCGCTGGGTCGGTGAAATAAGTAAATAAAACAATAATTAACTAATTTAAATTCAAACCATACAACAAGTGCTTCCTTTGGCTGAACTCGGCTATAGCCACTGCCACAACCGGCACTGTGGCTACGGCTCTACAGCCCCAGTGACTTTGCTTGGAAAGGGGTTGTTTGGGGAGGGGGGGTTGCTTAGGGAAAGGGATTTGTGGGTTGCTTTGGTTTCCCTGTTTTTTTCTCTTCCTTTGCTTGGGTTTGGTGTGTTTGCTATTTCTTTCAATCTTCTTTTGGTCGCTTAAAAGTGGCCTGATATGGAAACCCATTAATGTTACTTTGTCCATGATTTAAGACAGATAAGTCTTTCAAAGTTGTCGCTATTGCCCCCTGACTGTAGCCACGTTTACATACTCTCTTTGTCGTAGTCTTCATAGTCATAGTCACAGTCATCGTTGCTGTGGCTGCCGTTGCCGTTGTCGTGGAGTGATAAAATATTGGACATTTGTTGCTTAACAAAGAATTTGAAATTAGGAAAATTTGTTTTATATTGTCATCTAAGTGTTGGTATTTTTCAGTTTCGCATCTTCTCCTCTTTTTTTCGAGTGCTCCTTTTTTGTCTTTATCGGTCCTTTTCCCTGCGGTTTGCTGCTTTTCAATAGCATGTCGGCGGCGACAAACACGAAAGCAGGCGGTGATAATTAATTGTAATGAATAATTAAATATTTTTGTTTAGTAATCAAGTTGAACCCTTGGCCCCGCTGCGAGACCCCCAAAGCAAAAGTTTAAAGGATAAAATGGAGTTGTGACATTGACGGCGTGTTTGAGGCCATGGCCACCCCTTTACACTTTGCGATATATGTAAATGCTCTGATGTATTTGTAGACAGACAAATAATCGGATAAATTAAACCATTTAGCGAGATAGCCGCCTAAGACAGTCACAACAATTGAGGAAGCCATCACGTCAAACCGAAATGCTAGACAAATAAGCTGAAAGTTATGTGAAGGGTTAGTTAGGAATTGTTGAGAAATTTGTTGAAAAACATCCTGTTAAAAACAAAAATTAAAAAAATTGACTTTAAAAATATTTCTATAGCTAGACCTGCTCAATAATCTGATGAAGAAGATGTTTTCAAACTACAGGCTTTCAACAGTTCGGTCCAAATTAAGTGGAATATTATTCTGACGTTTCGAGGTGACAAGGTTGTCATTCTTTATTTTAACATAGGACGCTCTGTATTCTACAATACATAGATACTCTTAACACAGTACGAAAATAAAAAAAAGTCATTACACTTGAACCAGAAAATGGTGTTTATAGGCGTAGTTTTTCATTTCCTTATCCTGTTTCCCTTTCGCAGGACTTCAAAATTCCAAAAGATAGAATTTTTCAAAAATTATTTTGAATACTCGTTATGATCGACCGAATGCCGGCACAGTACTAAACCATAAACCTGCGTAGCCAGCTTTGGACATACTCCACATTCTGAAAGTCCAGAAATCTTTTTTCTGGATTTGGAGATTACCCAGAGGAGAAAATCTTTAAGACCAACCAAAGACCGCCAATGTAGGTAAACGTTTATATACCCCAGAGATGAAAATATTTATGACTTTACAACATTTTCCGTAACGATTTTATCACCCATCAAAATATTTGAGACGAATACTTGGGCAAATCTTCGTTGTGAATGTCATTCATTTAAAAATGTCAAATCGCACAAAGTGGGCGAACATATTTATTTGGTGATGGATGAACTGCCGTTTAGTATGAAATGTATCGAGTCGCATTTTTGGCCGAGGCGGTTTTGGTTTTGTTTCGGTATTCGTGATCCATCATTGCTGGACAAATATAAATACCTATGGTTGGAAATTAAATTTTTACCCAAAAATAAAAATATCGAAACGGAAAAAATTTAAAGCATTTTCGAAAATTTTTTAAGCATTTTCTTCTCTAGTCATATTTGCTATATCACTCACTTGGGCAATTATAAGTGCTAACAAGTAAAGAAGGGCTAAAGTCGGGCGGAGCCGACTATATGATACACTCCACTTTCTATCCTATTACAATTCAATTCGGTAAAAAAGTGAAATCGGGAAGGATTTTTGTATCCTGTAAATGTATGTGTTTGACAAAAAATGTTAAATCGGAAAGAACATCTGTATGGGGGTATATTGAAACATTGAATGCAGTATAGGTGAAATATAATATGTAAAGTTTGGCCAAAATCGGTTAAACATTTGGGAGCAACATTTGTATATATATAAATAAATGTATATCTAAATCTGAACCGATCTTACCCACTTTCACCCTAGATGTTTTGGTTAGATTATTAGATATTGTGCCAATTTTAAAGAAAACCTGTTACACTATGTGGTTTTTAGAGCGGAAAAGGTCAAATCGGGAGCGACATTTGTATGGGGGATATATCTAAATCTGAACCGATCTTACCCACTTTCTGCATAGGTGTTTCTAGCTAGATTATAAGGTGTTGTGCCAAATTTAAAGAAAACCGGGTACACTATGTGGTTTTTAGAGCGGAAAATGTCAAATCGGGAGCGACATTTGTATGGGGGCTATATCTAAATCTGAACCGATCTTACCCACTTTCTGCATAGGTGTTTCTAGTTGTATTATAAGATGTTGTGCCAAATTGAAAGAATATATGGTACAATAAAAAGAGCGACATTTGTAAATCTGAACCGATTTGCCTCAAATTAAATAGCGTGGATCAAGGATCCACAAAACTTACTTGTGACATTTTTTGTTAAGATCGGACTATAATTGCGACCTGTAATTTGATTACAACAATAGATGGACAGACGGACAGGTAGACGGACATTGCTAAATCGACTCAGAAAGTGATTCTAAGCCGATCTGTATAATAAACGATGGGTCTAACGCATTTCCTTTTGGGTGTTACAAACAAATGCACAAAGACATAATACTCTCGTGGAGTGTATAAAAATTGGATAAGTTATTCAAGGTTCGAGGACGACATTACTTTGTTTCCAGCGAAATTCTCAGTTAAATTTAAAGAAAATCGGGTACATTTGAACCTTCTCATAAAAGTAAAAATATTTTATTTTTTTTTTTTATGATTTATCATCAATTTAACAGTGAAAAAAAAACAGTGAAGTTTTCAAAATAGTGTGTTTATTCAAAAAGCCTGTAACTCCTGACATAGCTGAACGATTTTAATGTGTTATACCTTGTTTTGAAGGTAATTTCAATTTTAAAATTAAATGAAGTGAAGTATTATAGCCGGCTTAGACTTCTTAAAGTTTTTACAATTTTAATTGTTTTATTTTGATTTCGGAAATGATTAGATTAATCCATTTCTCTTTGAAGTAGTGTTCCAAGGTCCCCTTTTAAGTGACTGTGTGAGTTTGAAAGTGGTGAAATAAAAACTTCTATTTTATACTTTTTTTTCGATTTTTTTACAAAATCATCCAGAATTTCGGTGAAAAATCATCAGAAAAATATTTTTTCATTAGTTCAGAAACACAAGGTATAAAAACAATGAAAAAATTCAAGATACAGTCCTCGTCAATAGGTTAGACGCACCTATTTGAAATACAAAATAGATTTCTGATATTTACTAATCATGAATAGGAAATATGACAACTACCAAAAAAGAAAGCTTATAGGCTACACAAACTAAATACATCAACAATTGTTTTCTCCCCTCATGTCTTACGGTATTCTTATTCCATTTGTAAAACAACAGCAAAAATACACATATTCTAACAGTTCATTTGATTAGACGCATCAGATAATTAATGAAAACTAATGTAGTCATACATTTTACACAAAAATATTTTTATTTCTGTTACACAGCAATTTTATAAAAAATGTTTAGTATTGAGTATTTCCGCCGTTTTTTGAAATTACTTCAAAAATGCGATCTTTCATGGAGCTGTATAAGGACTTCAGATATTCAAGGGAAATTTCGGCTCAAGATATCTTTATAGCTTCAATTAATGACTCCTTGTTTTCAAATTGTCTTCCTTCTGCATACACCTTACGAGTTAGCCAGCCCCAGACGTTTTCAATAATGTTAAGGTCTGGAGAATATGGTGGCCAGTCCAATAGCTGCAAATCCTGGCTTGAAATAAAGGACTTTACAATGCGTGCGTTGTGTATTGGTGCATTATCCTGCTGCAAAACCCATGGAAGCGGTCCAAAAATATTGTTTATTTCAGGGAAAGCGTTTTCCAATAGCGTTTTGTAGCTGTTGGCATTCATTTTATTGCCCACAAATACTAAGCCAATCGCGCCATAATAGGTGATAGCACCCCACACCATATCATGAAAATAATACTGGTATCCATCTGGGCCATCCAAATTGAATTTCTTTTCGTCGGTAAAAACGACCTGGCGCCAGTCATTAAGTCTCGTATCTACCTGAACGTCCCAGCTCATGTGATTCTTTGAGAATTCAAGGCGTTTTAACTTGCGAGCAGCATCCAGCGGGGGCTTCTTCTTCAATTTTTTTCGTTTTATATTCTTGGCATTCAGTATAACTCGACGAACACTAGAAACACTGGCGTCAACATTGGCTTTTTGTTTGATTTTTGGTATGGTCAGTTTTGAATTAGAGACAATCCTGAGGATTTTTCGCTTATCCCTTTCTGTCAATGCGCTTGGCATTCTTCCTTTATATTTTTGAATTTGAATTGGGGTCTTTTAAGTACCGGTCAACAGTTCTTGAGCTTCGGCCTAATTTTTGAGCTATAACACGGTTCGACAACCCTTCACGATGGAAAAGTCAATTTTTTCCCGTTCGGTCAAGGTCATCTTTTTATTCAAATAATAAAATTCACAAAATAAATATATGTATATACATTAGGATGGGTCAAATAATTATTGGATTGTTTAATGATGATCTGCAAAATATTTCGTTACTGGATCAAGCCATCTGTGAGCTAAACGATCTGGAAAACACATCTAAAAGTCATGTTTTTCCTGTCTAATTTTTTAATGTTGCATTTTTGTACAAAATTTTCTGAATTAACTGTATTTAAAGCACTTTAAATAAAAATGTTTATTATTGTCTTAGAATTCGTATTATTGGACGTTTATTGATTTTCTTGTGTTTCTGAAAAATAAATAATATGATGAATATCGGATGAAAAATGATGTCACTGGCTTCATGTTTGTAAAATAATTTAACACAGGAGGTGGCTTTTCAGAGCCAAAATTTCCATACTCTTTTTACAAAAATGAGCGCTGTGGCGACAAATTCCTTCAGATTGATGATGATTGCCGCTATTTATTTTTTTATAAAATACTTATAAAACCCTCAAAAATTACTATAAAGGGCAATAATTCGACCAATAATTTCCTTTAGACAAAAATCAAAATGTACATTTAAAACACTTTAAATCAAGGGTCTATTATTTCAGAAAAAATGACAAAAATGCAGCACAAAAAAATTACCCTGGAAAAACATGATTTTTTAGAGTTATTTTCAGGAGCGTTTAGCTCACAGACGACTTGATCTAGTTACGAAAATAAGCTATCATTAAACAATCCAAACTTTTTTGTGGGGTTTTTCCATTTGTATGGACTGCGACCCAGCCTAATATACATAACACATATTAGCCTTAATATACTTCATTTTCCTCATCCGCACCGGATTAGTATTTAAAATATTTTTTTTGAAGATTGGAATTTTGTGACGTGACAACAGGATGAGGAAATAAAAAACTAAAAACGCCAATAAACTCAATTTTGCCTATACTTTCAGACATATGCCATCCGGTTCAACTGTAACTACTTTTTTTAAAAAAAATTGTTGTACTGTGTAATATAATTTGCAAAATATAACTGCTAGAAAATGCTACGAAGTAGCCGCACTCAAAAAATGATCATTTATCTTCCAGCTTTCGTACGAATATGATGATGTTTTGTCTCGCTATTCATCATTTTGTAATTTCTTGTGCCGAAAATGATTCAGTTTAAAAATAATCCTTTTCGTAGTAATTTTATTGGTACCATTTTAATACCTTTTGTTCCCGCTTCCCCTTTAAAAGTACACATTTCGAAAAATCCGTTTATACTGAGCATTCAGAATTGTAGCTGCAAGACTGTTTGGTACCATTTTTATCCCCTTTGGTCCAACAAATATACGATTTTGATTCCGATTAGATTTTCTTTGTCATCCAGATCATCCAGAGTAAAGTAATTTCAATATTTATCTAATGTCTATTCATTTTTGCCCCACCTTTTAAAGGTCAACTGGATCAGTATCGTCTATCAGAAGTCAAACTAAACTGACGACGTTTTTTCTAAGCAAATACCTCTCAACATAGCCCATGACTCAACATGCAGAGCTTAACAAAGATGACGAGGACAATTTCACAATGTCGCACCTTATTGCCTGCTCAAAATCATCTCCTCCTCCTCGTCAGTGTTGTGTTCATTCCCTTGGAACACTCATTACTTTGGAATAAATCAAAGTGAAGAACTTTGTTTAATTCACTTTGCTTTCTAATTTGATTACAAAACACACACACACCGAGCGAGAATGCCATTGCGAAGAACTAAAAGGACGACTAACATCCTACGCCACCCACGAAGGAGATGAAGAAACCAACCAACAACCAACGGAGAGATGTACACGTTGACAAACAAGAAATCTCAACTCATTGTTGTTTTGTCATTATGAAATTTTTATTGTCCTGTAGCATAATCCACGAAATATTGTGTCAACGTCGTCCCATCATTGCGACAAAAGTGACAAACAAAAAAGAATCCATAACCCACAGCAACATTCGACGTATCTCTTCCTCTGCCCCTCCCACACTAGAAGACAGACAAGGCAGTACTCTTGACATACCTATGGCCGTGGCAGCCGCTTCAGGAGCGCTAAAAATATCACTGTTAATACAATTTTAACTCTTAACAAAAAGCGGAAGTATAACGGAAGTTACAAGAAAATATACATATAAACAAGTCTCGCGGAGCAGAAGAAGAATGAGGAAAAGGCATTTAAAAAAGAGGCATCTCAAAGTTGATTTTGCAACGGGATGCCCTACGTCGGACAAAGGTGCTAGTTGGCTAGAAAGACTCGCCGACGTTGCCAATATGGTAAGGTCTAACTAAGGCCTCTCAAAAGATTTTTTAAGATTCAAAAACCTTTTTGGAAAACTTTATTAAAATCCCGCAATTCCCAAAACGGCGAAAATAAATCCCAAAAATGTGATTTTTTGAAAAATGGCCGAAAAGGTATCTAAAAAGCGTTTTAAAAGATTAAAAACATGTTTTGATAACTCATATTCTAACCCAGCATTTCCCAAAACGGGAAAAATAAATCCCAAAAATGTGATTTTTTAGAAAAAAAACGCCGAAAAGGTATCTAAAAAGTATTTTTCAAGATTTAAAGATTTAAAACCAGTTTTGGATAACTCATGTTAAAATCCCGCAATTCAGAAATAGTGGAAAAAAAAATCCCAAAATGTGATTTTTTCGAAAAATTGCCGACAATGGTATCTCAAAAGATTTTTCAAGATTTAAAGATTAAAAGACATTTTTGGATAACTCATATTAAAATCACACAATTCCCAAATCGGGAAAAATAAATCCCAAAGATGTGATTTTTTAGAAAAATAGACGACAAAGATATCTCGAAAGTGTTTTTAAAGATTTAAAAATATTTTTGGATAACTCATATTAAAATCCCGCAATTCCTAAAACGGGATAAATACATCTCAAAGATGTAATATTTTAGAAATGTGTTTTTTAAGGTTTAAAAACATTTTTGGATAACTTATAAATATTAAAATAGCACAATTCCCAAAATGATGAAAATAAATCACAAAAATGGGATTTTTTAGAAAAAATGGCCAACTATACGTCTCAAAAGTGTTTTTCAAGATTTTAAAATATCTTAGATAACTCACATTAAAATCCCGCAATTCCTAAAAGGGGAAAATAAATCCCCAAAATGTGATTTTTTAGAAAAATGACCGACAAAGGTATCTCAAAAGTGTTTTTCATAATTTATAGATTTAAAAACAATCAAAAAAAACCGAAAGCAATTCCAAAATCGGGAAAAAATCCCAAAAATGTGTTTATTTTTAGAAAAATGGCCGACAAAGTTATATAAAAAGTGTTTTTCATAAGTTTAAGATTCAAAAACCTTTTTTGGAATTATATTAAATTCCCGCAATTCCTACAACGGGATAAATAAACCCCAAAATTTTGATTTAAAAAAATGGCCGACAAATGTATCAAAAAAGTATTTTTAAAGATTTTTGGATAACTCATATTAAAATCCCGTAATTCCTAAAATGGGGAAAATAAATCCAAAATTTTAGATTATTAAAAAATAACCGGCACATCATTTTAATCGAGAAAAAAATATTAGCAGTTATGCCCACGAATAATAAAATCCGTCCTCATGTAAAAGACATATGTGCATCTCCCAGTGGCCCGGGCGCGACATTCGCACGCCTTAAACTACTCCAAAAACAAGAAAGAAACTGAAAAAGTCCATCAACCTTTATATACCTTTATATACATGTAAATGAAGGTCAGAGTATATATTATGTTCGTAGATTTATGAAATATGAGAATTATCTCTTAAATTTTTTAACTAGGTACAGCAGAAATACGGACGCGATAAAACGGTTATTATATATAATATTATATATACATAATTTAGTTTAAAGCTATTAGTGTGGTCTGATTTCATCTCTTTGGTAGACCTTTTTTGGAAGATGTTTAGTTTTGTCAAATTATATATTTTGATTCAAAAATTGCTGAATTAATTAAAAATCGATTTTGAACCTCTGTGCGATGAAAAATAAAATTTAAAAAATCGAAATAAAATTCGTATTTTAATAAAAAAAATTTTTACGACTCAACGTAAAAAACTACGTATTTTGTCAACCAATTCATTTAAAAATTCCCTTCTTCGCATGTTATGATATAAAGCGCTCAAAAGGGTCGACGTTGATCCACTACAAGTCGCTAACAGCTTACTTTTCCTGTTGACGTCATCATTGCGCAGCATCATTGCTACGGCGGCAGCATTGACAACAGCAATACAATACATTGACAACATGCTTCGCCCACAGAACGACGAAGACAACGACTAAGCCAACAAAATGATAACAAAATTGTTTAAAATATCAAAAAAGATAAATCCACTAAAAATCTGTGAATGTCTGAGTGTGTGTGAGGGAGAGAGAGTGTCTGTATGTTACAGTGAGATTGTTGTGATAGGGTGTCCCACTAGCACGCTGAGAAAGAAAACATTGGGAATTAAAACTAATTATGCAACAATAAAAAAATATTTTGCATCTCGGTATTCTGTTTCAATAAAATCCAATCCAAAAATATTTTATGTATAAAGTTCGTTTTTTAGTTTTTTTTTATTAAAATTCCAATTTTCTTCGTAGGCGACTGTAATGTAAAAGGTAGTAATAAAGGAAATTGAAGTTCCAAACACATCATAAACAGTGGTTCAGGAGCTGTAGTAAAAAATGAGAAAACATTGATTTTGGTCACCCCGTGGTCCGATCGGTCCGATTTTTATTTGCACATGGGGAACCCTTCAACCACCATAACCACAGCTAAGCAACCTCCAAATTTGAGTAAAAAATTTATTAATATGTGAAAGAAACTGTTCGACAAAGTCGAAAAATAAATTGCGTTTTTTTAAATTTTCAAAATCTGTAACAGATGAAAATCTGTAAAACGAAAAATAAAAAAATACACATTATAAACAAATACGTAAAATAATGTTAAAAACCACAAATAAAAATTTTACTTTTCTTTAAAATCGAAAAATACGAAAAGTAATATACTTTTGGCTAATTTCTAAAATATATCCGATTGTCCGATTTTCAATATTAAACACTCAGTACCCACAAAATATTTCGGCTGTAACTCTTACCTTCGCGTAGCCAAATCGATTTTACATAAACTCTAAAAATCATGTTTTCGTCACTAGCTGATAACCTTTTACGAAAAGGGGTATTTCCACGTTAGCCGCTTCTTCTCACTCCTTATTTCGTCAGACCCAATCGCTTGTTTCAGGTAACGTATGTATAATAATATCGACTGTAGGCGTATTTTTCATATCAGTCAAATCCAATACGAATCAACAATGGTTTAAAATATAGTTATATATATATAGTTTTAAACAAGTAAGGAAGGTTAAAGTCGGGCGTGGCCGACTATATGATACCCTACACCCAGTCAATATACCCTGTGGTATAGGGTACAAGAAGGTCGTTACATTTGAACTTGGTATATATAGTACAAATTTCATACTTTTATCTGTATTTGTAAGAAAATTTGAACACAAACTTTGAATGGGAGCTATATATAAATCTGAACCGATCTAACACATTTTTAGCATAGGTTTTCTGAAATATAAGACACTTTCCCAAATTTGATGAAAATCTGTTAAAATATGTGGTTTTTAGAACGGAAAGAATTAAATCGGGGGAGTCATTTATATGGGAGCTATATATAATTCTAAACCGATTTGCCCCATTTTCGCCATGGATGTTTCTAGTTGACATATGAGCTGTTTTGCCAAATTTTAAGCAAATCTGTTGAAATATGCTATTTCTAGAGCGGAAATAATAAACTCAGTGGCGAAATTTGTATTGGAGCTATATATATATATATATATATATATATATATCTGAACCGATCTGACCCATTTTTACCAGAGGTTTTTCTAGTTGAAATATAAGTAGTTTTGCCAAATTTGAAGAAAATCTGCTAAATTATGTGGTTTCTAGAGCGGAAAGAGTATATATAAATGTGAACCGATCTGGCCTATTTTTACCAGAGCCTTTTCTAGTTAAAATATATGACGTTTTGATAAATCTGAAGAAAATCTGTTGAAATATGTGGTTTCTAGAGCGGAAAAAGTAAAATCGGAAGCAAAATTTGTATGGGAGCTATATCTAAATCTGAACCGATTTGCTTCAAATTAAATTGCGTTCGTCCTTATTCCATAAAACTTCGTTGTGCAACGTTTCACTTAGTTCTAACAACAATTGCGACCTGAACTTTTATTACAAGAATAGATGGACGGACGGACATCGCTAATTCGACTCAAAAGGATATTCTAGGTCGATCGGGGTATAACTCGTCTCATTTTGGGTGTTACAAACAAATGCACAAAGACATTATACCCTGTGGTGTAGGGTATAAAAATCCCACATAATATTCACCCATGAAACAGAAGATTCCTCAACTGGTTCCAAAGAACAGGTATCTGTTCTAGTTTTGCGTAAAAGAACCTGTTGGTTTTGGGACAAACTCGAACAAAAATAATCAATATAGAACAAGTTCTGTGGCAGTACAAGTTTTTCATCAACCGGTTCTTTGCAATCGAAAATTTTGTTGGGTATAATCTTTCCTTGCCCTTGTCTAATTTCATATTTTTAAAGAACTCAAAAACATTTAGTAGAATATAAGTTATTGAATTTTAGCCGATGGATTTTGATTCTTAACCTCTGTGCGGCGGCCGTATTCACATATTTCCCTCTCTCATTCGCTGTCAATTCTTAAAATGGAGTTGCCACATCTTACTAAAAAAATTGCAGTTCTGTCTTCTACGAGCTCATTCTATTTTGTCTTTATCATATAACGGGTGATTCATCGTGAAGTTTGATGTATAATGTAAATAAAACACATAAATTTGAAAGTGAAATTAATTATTTATTAATTTTGGATAAAAAATATGTCATTTAATGGCATAAATGATATCATGTAAATGTTGGCAATGACTTCGTCTGAGGGGGTCCATTCGGATGGTCCGACTCGTTCGAGCACACCTGGTTTCAATTCTTGCACAAGTTGAAATTTTACGCTTTAAGATCCGAGATCCTTACGCAGAAGGATGGCTGCATATTAAAAATTTTTCATTTAAATTGTTGCTTTTTAAAATTCCCATTCACGGGACACACTATATATCGGTGTTATTCAGGCATTTTGGGTTGATAGCATGGTTGCTGGCTTGTGTATTTGGGCGAAATGATGAGGGAGTGTTTCCGCAAAACGTCTACATTCCCTCGTTCTGCACATGGCTCCTTGGGAGGTTGATTTACAGCGACTGTGGTGGTGGTGGTGGTAGCGGTGGTGACAAAGCAGACACTTAAACGCCACTTGAACATTAAAAAATCGTGACAATAATTTTACACTGTCAACATTTTCTCATGTTTTTTGCTGCTGTCTCCATCCGAAAGGTATCCATCCCAGAAGATGACTACATGCTCCAGCAGAAGCAGCAACCGTCATTCACATCCTTACAACGCAATAATGTTACAAAGTACTTTGTTGTTGTGTTGTGCTCTGCTCTCATCCATAGACTGTTGTCTTGTATCGTGACATTATGTCACATCAAATTGCTTTCAACTCATTCGCTTGTTCAATTCATTCAATGTTCTTAGTTTACCTTCAAACAACGTTGTACATATATTTTTTTGGGAGGATGCTGGTTCTTTTTTTCCTTCCCCGCTTTATTGAAGTGCCTTCTTTTGGGAGCCATAACGAAAGAATTGTTACCTTAAGGAGCGAAGACGTTTCTCCCATCCTCTTCTGTACGATGTTGCAGAATAATTTGAAGAATCTTTTAAGGACTTGAATTTTCGAGTACAGGACAATTATAAGATTTAAACTGAGTCCTTGTGAATGATGTGCCAAAATGTCTTTTAATTAAAAGATATACAAACTTTAGAGGAGATATGATGAGGGTGATGGTTGGATGACTTCGAAGTCATAAGTGTGAAATAAAGGGTGGAATACAACTACGCAAGGATAAATCCCACTTCTCATTCTCTGGACATGGGTTCCTATAGCTTAGGTTAGGATTACTAAAAGGTAGAGCCCCTAAATATTGATATAATTCAAACCTTTCGTGAGAAAGATAATAGCGTGATCTCTTTTTATCATATCAGACCTTCCTCGGGACTCTGCATAATTCTGGGTCCCATCTGCTGTCCAATACCCACAACTTTTTCAGACTGGGTTCCTACATTTGTAGAAAATCCTTTCCTTTCCATTAAATGTGAGTGGACGAAAGGGTTTTATTGATGTGACCCAAGTTTTTTTATAATTGTGAGAATTTTCCACAGGTTTCCTTGAATTACCAAAACGTACCTTTAAAAGTGATGCCATGAATCTATTTCAGTCTAAGTCATCCTTAAAGAATTAGAGACTAGGGGACGGAAAAAAGTGGCAAAGGGCTCAGAGTAATCCGAGCTAAACAGATTTGGTACTCCACACCACGCACAGTGGAGATAAGATAATTTTTGATTTTCAAAAATGTGTAGGTAAAAAAGTGGTGGAATGCCCTGCCATTCTCAGATACAATTTTACTATACCCTCCACTTCCAGGATGGGGTATACTAACTTTGTCATTCCGTTTGTAACACCTTGAAATATCGACCTGAGACCCTATAAAGTATATATATTCTTGATCGTCATAAAATTCTAAGACGATCTAGCCATGTCCGTCCGTCTGTCCATCTGTTGAAAGCACGCTAGCATCTAAACGAAAAGAGCTAGAACATTCAAATTTTCCATAAATGCGTCTTATAGTCGTAGATCGGTTGGGATTGAAACGGGGCGAAATCGGCCTAAAGAGAAAAAAATTTCCCCCACAAGGACTAAAAATGCCCATAATAATCCCTAATATTTTAGAGTATTTAAGCATATTTTTTCAATATGTCTGCTTGTACTTTCTTGATATTGGGTATGCGCATTCCCCCGATAACAAAAACGTGCACCATAAAGTGATTCTTATTTGTAGGGGGTGAAATGGGACAAAAAAGGGATAAAAATGGTACATATTAAAGAAACAACAGCTAGAAACACGAAATTCGATGTGTACAGTCCTCTAATAGAGTAGATACAAAATATAAAAGTATTTTTTCCAAATTAGTACTTTTAAGGGGTAAAATGGGAATAGAGGGATAAAAATGGTACCAACCAAACAGCTGTACCTAGAATAATGAAATTCGGTGTATATATAAAATACAAGGATTTTTCAAAATTCGTACTTTTTGGGGTTAAAATGAAAAAAGGATAAAAATAGTACCAATCAAAAGACCGCAGCTAGAGTCATGAAATTCGGAGTATACATTCCTCTGACTGCGTAGACACGGGAAATAAACGGATTTTTCGAAATTCGTACTTTTTGGGGTCAAAATGGAAAAAGGGGATAAAAATAGTACCAACCAAATGACATGAAATTCGGAGTATACATTCCTTTGACTACGTAGACATGAAAAATAAAAGGTTTCTTTTCCAAATTCGTACTTTCAACGGATACGATAGGTACGGAGGGATAAAAATGGTACCAACCAGACGGCTACACCTGGAATAATGAAATTCGGGGTATACATTCCTCTGATTGCATAGACACGTAAAATAAACAGATTTTTCGAAATTCGTACTTTTTGGGGTTAAAAGAAAAAAGGGGATAAAAATAGTACCAATGACCGCAACTAGAGTACACGTTCCTCTGACTGCGTAGACACGGGAAATAAACGGATTTTTCGACATTCGTACTTTCAAGGGATACAATGGTACAGAGGGATAAAAATAGTACCAACTAAACGACTACAGCTAGAATGATGAAATTCTAATTGCGTAGAAACGTCAAGTGGGTAAAAATGGTACCGACCAAATGGGCGCAGCTGGAATCATGGAATTCGGTGTATACATTCCTCTGACTGCATTGACACGCAAATTTTTTTTTTTTCAAATTCGTACTTTTTCTTTTACGGCAAAAATTGGTAGAATCATGAAGTTATGTTATTTGCACTATGTACGTCTTATAATGGATTTTCAAAATACGTACTGTTAAATAGAAATTAAAATAGAATGAAAATACAACCAAATGTAGCACCCACTATCTACCAATATTTATGGTATTTAAGCTTCTTGAAAATATAAAAATATTTATTTTTTGATTTGAAATAAATAATGGTTTGAAATAATTAAAATATATTTATTTATAAAATTATTTTTTCAATATTTGTATTTGTTTTGGTTTGGCTATATTAAAAAATTTATATTTTCCTGTAATATTATTGCACTTCTACGAAAACCGACAACCTGTGTGGAATGCAATCCATGGTGGAGGGTATATAAAGTTCGACCCGGCCGAACTTAACGTCATTTTTACTTGTTTATTATTTTATAATTCATTACCAGCATTTTTATTATGTAGCTCGATTTTGCTCTTTTGAAAATTCATAAATGTCTAATATTATCCAAATCGGGTGGAAACACTTGTTTGGCAACTATTCACAAACATTTCATATCCAAGGAGTTAAACATCGAGTACATGTGATTAAAAATTGCCAAAATGACCAGGAAAACTCGAAAACGTCTAACTTATGACATTCATGTTCCAATGGTGAAACGGGATATAAGTTACAGATGTAGTAGTATTTCCAAAATAATCGATTCCAGCGTCTCGACCAATGAGAGAACGGAGCGAATAAGTAATATCAACTTTAAGTCGGGCTAAGAAGATGCGATAACAAAAACGTTAATAAAATGTTAATTATTTAATCAAAATACAAAATTATTTTTTATTTATTTTTTTTTATTGTCGCCAACTAAAGGGTGATTTTTTAGCTATTGTCTTTTTGGCAACACTGGTTTAAACAGCTGACGCACGTTTCGTGTTTTGTTTCACTGTCAAACATCTATAATTTGGTCTATAATTTAACCATGAATCGTCTTACAAACGAACAACGCTTGCAAATTATTGAATTTTATTATCAAAATGCGTGCTCTGTTAAGAAAGTTCATCGCGCGCTTCTTCCATTTTATGGTCCGTTTAATCGACCCACTGAAGCGGCTATTCGGGCTATTGTCACTAAATTTCGCACCAAATTTACATTGTTGGAGATTAAACTACCAACACGCTTACGTAGAGTGCGAACTGAAGAAAATATCGCAGCTGTATCGGTCAGTGTTAATGATGGCCATCATCGTCGCCGTTCGCAGCAATTGGGTTACTGTTACTCAAAACCGTAGAAATGCCAAAATTGGACTAAGCGGATGGACCATTTGAGGCGCAGTCAAGGTCAACATGAAATAATCTTCAAACATTAAATTATATGGACCGTACTATCGATTCAAATAAAGATTTCATGCATTTTTCTGAATTTTATGTGTTTTTTTTTTGAAAAACTTTCCTATAGTTTTTAAAAAATCACCCTTTATAAAGAAATATCGAAATCGACTTAGTTGAACAATATATTCAAGAGCTTGTAATTGGACTAGCATTAAAAATTATGGAAAATCCAGACCTTCTGGAAGTGGTGTAGGGTATAACAAATACTGTATCCCGGAGCGAATAAGTACTACTATTAATAAACATAACGTATACGACACCCACGTGGTATTATCATCCACTTGGGGTTTAGGTTTATGTGGATTTGTTTGTAACACCCCATAGAAAGATAGATAGACCCATCGTTTATTATACCGATGTACTTAGAATCACTTTCTTAGCCATGTCCACTATCCACGACTGTCCATAAATTCTTGTAAGCAAAGTAAAGAACGAAATTACTGTCCGATCCTAACAACAATTGACACAAGTCACTTTTGCGAGTAAAATACGGGCGCTATTTATGTTGAAGTAAATCGATTTAGATATACAATAGTCGCTCTCGATTTGAATTTTTCTAGACACCTCATATTTTAATAGATTTATTTAAAATTTGACACAAAGTTTATATTTTTAGTAAAAACATCTGTGTGAAAGTGGGTCAGATCAGTCCAGATTTGTATATAGTTCAGATGCAAATGTTACTCCCTTAGTTTACTAGTTCAAGTCTAGAAACCACATATTTAAGCCGATCTGATGCAAAGTTGGCTCAAAAAATTATAGTCGAAATAGAAGCATTTGTGATGAAAGTCATATCATTCCATGTTTTCATATAGCCCAGATACAAATGTCCTTCCCTTTCCAATTTTTCGCTGTAGATGCATTCACATTTGCAGATTTTGATGTAATTGGCACAACAAACAAAAAAATTGGAAGTACTTTTGTGCTTCCTATACATTTTAATCGCAACTTAAAATCCAAATGTGCGTTTTTCTCGCTTTTGAAGAAGTATCATTTTGGAATAGTATTTTCACTAGTGAATGGGAAGGAATTTTTAGTATGAGCTCACAGAAGTAAGGTGTCCGATTTGCACCCAGTAGGTCTTGGGCTCGAATCGTGGATCAGGAAAAACCTTCACTGACTTTTAAAAATGAACAATATTTAATATTTCATTGTTTTATTAATGTAATTTAAATATATCATTTTTATACCCTCCACCTCCAGGATGGGGTTATATTCACTTTGTGATTCCGTTTGTAACACCTTGAAATATTCATCGGAAACCACATAAAGTATATATATTCTGGGTCGTGGTAAAATTCTAAGACGATATAGCCATGTCCGTCTGTCTGTTGAAAGCACGATAGCGGTCTTATGCTTGTAGATCGGTTGGGATTGAAAGTGGGCGAAATCGGTCCAGAGGGACAATTTTCAAAAATTTTCTATCAAACGGCGACAGATAGAAACACGAAATTTGGCGTGTACATTCCTCTAATAGAGTAGATACATAATATAAGAGTATTTTTTATAAATTCGTACTTTTAAGGGATTAAATGGGGGATAGAGGGATAAAAATAGTACCAACTAAGCGGCTGCACCTAGAATAATGAAATTCGATGTATACATTCCTCTGATTGCGTAGCCACGAAAAATAAAACGTTTTTTCCAAATTCGTACTTTCAAGGGATACAATGGCTACAGGGGATAAAAATAGTACCAACTAAACGAATGTAGCTAGAATGATGAAATTCAATGTGTACATCCCTCTAGTTGTGTAGATACATAAAATAAAGAGATTTTAGATAGTCGTACTCTTGAGGGGGCAAAATTGGAAAAGGGGGATAACAATGGTACCAACAAAATGGCCGCTGATAGAATCATGGAATTCGGCGTATACATTCCTCTGACTGCATAGCCACGTAAAATATTTTTTCCAAATTCGTACTTTATTTTGTTGCTTTTACGACAAAAAATGGTAGAATCATGAAGTTGTCTTATACTGCGTACGTGAGAGATAAGCTATTTTTAAAATTTATACTTTTGAAATTACACTCTCTATCCACCAATATTTAGGGTACTTGTGATTGCTCCCTTATATTTACTTTATGAATTCAAGTATTATATCCATTATAGGATACAAATATTGTTAGCCTTGGCTTATTAATTAAATTTCTTATTTTCATACAGTTAAAATTTGTTGCGGATATTCCTCTAGTAGCTTGGAAGCACCACAAAGAAAATAAAAGTTTTAGCGGGCGAAATGGGACAAAAAGAGATAAAATATGGTACCAATGATACGACAACAGCTAGAATCATGAAATTCGGTGCGAACATCCCTATAATTGCATAGACACGTAAAATAGAGTTTCGAAATTCTTACTTTAAGGGATATATTCGGTGTATACATTCTGACTCGAAAAAGTTTTTTTTTCGAAATTTGTACATTTGGGCGGAGAATGGGGCGAAGGGGGATATCTTTAAATTTTATACTTTTCTTAACACTTTGCCTGTATCTGAAAATGCTTCTTTCTAATGGCGACTGACAATCACCTAATATTTTCGGCATGTTCACTTTCACAATTTCAGCATTTTATTTATATATAGTAGTCGATTTTAAACAGTGCGCATAAGTGTACATTATAGTTTGAAATAGTAAACAAATATAGTAATGTGCATAAAAATATCACAATTTTCGTAATATGGTACTGTGCTTCTATGTAAAGTCGACATCCTTTAATCTGCTGGTAATACTGTGGAATGCACCCCGTGGTGGAGGGTATATAAGATTCGGCCCGGTCGAACTTAACGCCTTCTTACTTGTTTATTATTTACACTGTCCAAAAAATAAAGAGTTTCTGGACGGAATGTTGGCAGTAAATTCAAAGATTGTGGAAATTGACTTTAGAAAAGCGCGCGTAACTTTCACTCATATCGAAAATACTTTTTCTCTTTTTTTTTTGCATATGATTGCTGACTATATAGGTAATCTATGTGGCAGAATTGTTTCAGAAACCAGATAGAGAAAGTTGAAATAAATGCAATTTCAATCGCGAATTTTGTATTATTGCAACAATTGCAGTTTTTTTCGCGACTGACTACATGTATGTTACCAGCGACATTGGTTCTTAATACACATGCTTACAAATCAACCAGATCCGTTGGGGAGATCGTGACAAAATGTGGTATGCATACAAATAATTTACGCCATATTTCCAGCGGAAATGAAAATTTTACAAAAATTTATATATATTTAGTATTATGTCTTTGTGCATTTGTTTGTAACACCCAAAAGAAAACGAGATAGACCCATTGTTAATTATACCGATCGACTTAGAAACACTTTTTGAGTCGATTTAGCAATGCCCGTCCGTCCGTCCGTCCGTCTGTCCATCTATTCTTGTAATCACGATACAGGTCGCAATTGTAGCCAGAACCAAATGAAACTTTGCACAACGAAGTTTTTCGGTACGGTTTTTTAATTTGAAGAAAATCGGTTCTGATTTAGATATAGCTCCCATACGAATTTCACTTCCGATTTGACTCTTTTCACTCTAGATACCACATATTACAACAGATTTTCTTTAAAATTGGCAAAACATCTTATATTTCAACTAGAAACACCTGCGGTAAAAATGTGATAGATCGGTTCAGATTTATATATAGCGCTCATACAAATTTCGCTCCCGATTTGACTTTTCCGCTCTAGAGACCACATATTTCACTTGATTTTCTTCAAATTACCTTGCATTACTTTATAATTCTACTAGAAACATCTGTCTTTAAAATGGATTAAATCGGTTCAGATTTAGATATAGCCCCCATACAGATTTCGCTCCCGATTTGACTTTTTCTGCTCTAGAAACCGCATATTGTATCAGATTGTCTTCAGATTTGGTAAAACATCTTATATTTCCACTAGAAACACCCATGGTGAATATAGGTCAGATCGGTTCAGATTTATATATAGCTCCCATACAAATTTCGCTCCCATTTTGACTTTTTCCGCTCTAGAAACCACATATTGTATCAGATTGTCTTCAGATTTGGCAAAACATCTTATATTTAAACTAGGAACACCCATGGTGAAAATAGGTCCAATCGGTTCAGATTTAGATATAGCCCCCATACAAATGTCGCTCCCGATTGGACATTTTCCGCTCTAGAAACCACATATTGTACCCGATTTTCTTTAAATTTGGGACAAAATCTTATAATCCAACTAGAAACACATATGCAGAAATTGGGTAAGATCAGTTCAGATTTAGATATAGCCCCCATACAAATGTCGCTCCCGATTTGACATTTTCCGCTCTAGAAACCACATATTGTACCCGATTTTCTTTAAATTTGGCACAACATCTTATAATCCAACTAGAAACACCTATGCAAAAATTGGTTAAGATCGGTTCAGATTTATATATAGCTCCCATACAAATTTCGCTCCCGGATTGACTTTTTCCGACCCAGAAACCACTTATTTTCAGAGAATTTCTTCAAATTGAGCATAACACGTTATACTTGAAATAGATGAACATATTGTGTAAGTGGGTCACAATTCATGCTTGGATATAGTCCCGATACAAATATTCTTCTCGATTTGACAAATTGGGTCAGGTCATATCAGCCTATGATTAGGAAATATACAAAAATTCTTCCCGTTTTCAATTTTCTACCTAATTGAATTGTATTCGGATAGAAATTGGAGTGTATCATATAGTCGGCTCCGCCCGACTTTAGCCTTTCCTTACTTGTTTTGTATAAGTTCACGTGTAATTTGCAAATTAAGCGTGGAGAGCTTTATTTACAAAATTGGTGTCTTCTTCCAACAAATTTTTATAGAATATTTTAATCTTTTAATATCCGTTTTGAAATGATTTTTTTTATTTTCTCTTAGAGAAGAGGTAGAATGATGATATTTTCTACAAAAATGATCCTCTTAGAATTTCACAATAAAGTTCTGACATCGGGAATTCTTTTTTTTTTCGAAAATTTCCGACAATTTTTTTGTAGAACATTTTAATCTTTAAATGTTCTTTTTGAAAGACATTTTTTGATTTTCTCGTAAAAATGGCAAATTGACACATAAAGAGAGGAGCTGCAAGGAACATATCTTCCACAAAAATGATCCTGATAATATTTCACAATGTAGACATTAACTTACAGCACTTTTTTTCGCTTAGTATAATGCTCCTTTCGACCAAAATATATAAACTTTGACGCGCTATAAAAAGAAACTCAGACCACTTTATTCAACAAAAATGATCTACTCAGCATGTCCTTGCTTTCGTTACTCTGTTCCAAAAATACTGTTGGATAGTTTTATTAATACTACATAATATCAGTAAAATTAAGTAGTGTTAATTTATTTATTACTAATTTAATTTAATATTTATTTGCGTTATATATTAGTTAATAATAATAAATAAAAAGTTTTCTGTTGTCAATTCTACCGAACAAAGAGGTTTGCTTTAGTTATTCACAATTCACAATAGAGGATAGCTGAGATGGTTAGGGTGCAGTTGTAGCAACCACTACTAACCCCGGTTGCAGCGGACAGAAATGGAAACTAGTGAAAAAGTGGTTTCTTTGCAACACCTTAAAATAATTTTTAAGTCTTTCAAGATAAAGGAATCCCTCCAATGACAACTCCATATTAAATTCATTGGTGAAGATACGAATCACAAGATCAACATCTTGTTCACTTCTTCGGGTGCTCGCTTTTTGCTGGGTATAATTGTGCTGTATATACTGTGAAATTTTCAGAGTGTGATCGCCAGTAGTTTCTGAGATATGAGCAAAAATGTAGAAATACTCGAGACCATGTAGCTCAAAGTTGGCAGATACCAAATTAATAAAAAATTAAAAAATTAAAAAAAAAAAATTAAATAAAAAATTCTTTATCTATGCCTAAGTAAAATTTCAGGTATGTAGGTCAATCGATTTCCTAAAAAATTGCTTTCCTAAATAAATTGATTTCCTAAATAAATCGATTACCTAAATAAATCTATTTTCAAGTACTGGGTCTCGCCCAGCGCTACAACGGAGCGAATGAGCAATATTTCCTTTAATAGATATAACGTATACGTCACCCCAGTGGTGTAAATAATTTTAATATCATATATTCCCAAAAGCTTTAAAGGCCAACAGTAAAGTTCTATAAATAACTTGCAACTGGACGACAATGTTGATGTCCTTCTCTCTCTGTCGGACGATATTTCATCATCATCATTTCGCAACACATGCGAATTTGGCGATAAACTTAACACTTTCATTTAATGACACTCTTTATTGCTACACCATTTGTCATCTATACAAGCAGTTTAAAGGATGACTAAATTCGCAAGGATTTCATCAGTTACCGTTTCATTTTCCTTCACTTATTCTTCTCATCTTTTTCGCTGCGTCAATTCTGCGAGACAAGAAAAAAACGGGGAAGTGATGTTAAGAAAATCTGACAATTTTCCCAGTCATTAATTTATGACACAATTATCTCTTCAACAAGAGGCACAAGAGCAAACAACAACAACGACTGCAATGACAACAAGTACAACAGCGACAAACAACTTTAGACATATTTCCAAAGGACATTACACACTTTCACACAATTTGAAAACATTTTAATGTTTATTAAATTACAAACAACAGCGGCAGCAGTAGCATCACCAACAGCAACAACAATAAAAATAAACAAATCTGTGAAAACTTTACGTTAACAGACAATTTCGTAGGCCGAGCCAAACAAGGCATTCATTAAAACGCCTTTTCAACGCCCGCCAAAAATCCTCGACAAACTGAAGGATGTCAGGACAATGAGGACGACAATTCCCATAACATGGGAAGAGCCCCCCCCCAGGCAAAGTACACAGTGGCAGACAATGGCAAAAAGGAACTGCTTTGCACAGTGGATGCACCAGGAATAAATGCGAAATTTTATATATTCAGTTGATGCAGTAAGATCTGTGTTTTTCTCTTGGAGCCACTGTATACTGAGAGCAATGCGATTAACAGCCGAAACAAGAACAAAAGCCAAAGACAATTACCTAAAATACACACACACTCGCTCACATATAAACACTGACTAGCAGAGGACCAACATATTATAACGTTCAGCCCAAAAAAGCACTTGGAAATATTTGCCGAATAAAAAACGCCTCCGTTTTGTTGCCAGAGGCCACAGATAAAACAGAACAGAAGCTGCAACGGAAACAGGAAAAGCTGAAGTATTGTATATCGCGACTTGCTTGCTGCTCTGGCTGAATTATCCTTTAACGACTTAGTCGACAACTCATCATACACACCAACACCTTGAAAGCCTAGCCACAATCACATAGACACATACATCCGTGTTGAGACATCAACCAGCATTGCTGTGTGCGTGTATCTGTGCACAAGACTATATCCTGTTCTGTTCATTCTTGTGATTTCCTGAGAAATGTAACCTAATAACCAGCCAGCTAGCAAGGCCTCCCTCTTCTCTCCATCCCACCACAAATGTTTCAATGTCTGCCAGTCGGAAGCTGCCGAAGGAAACGTTTTGGTTTATCGATACCTTTTGGCCTTCGGCAAACGTAATGCTTCATGCTTCCAATTGGATTTCAATGGGGCAAAATGTTTTCGACAATTATTGGGTTAAATGTGTGTGTGTGGGTGGGTTACAGATTATTAATTGATATGGACTCGCAGTCATCTCACGATAAGTGTTGATTGAGGCAAATTGAGATGGGAAACCAAAGCAGTAAATTTGCCACAAACCATGGCATGAAATGTGTAGATTTCAAATCATTAGAATACTGGTTTTGAAACTAACACTGACAAGCAAGGGTTAAATAACATTTGATGCTGTATATCAGAGGTGGAGAATGGATTTGGCGAAAAACTATCAGGGGTAATGGAAATAAATCCTAATCGTTATAAAGGAGCGAAGGTGAAGGTCGACAGGAAAAAGTTTACTGCGATAAGGTTTTATTTCCGCACAGAAATTCATGTTAGTAATGATAGATAGACAATTGTGCTCGATAAAAGTATGCATTCAACAAAAAACAAGAGCTTTCATATTTTCCGTCCAGTTAGAAATAACAACAGTATATTTTGGGAGTCAGCGACTGTCTTCAAAATTAAATATTTTCAAAAAGACTCATCTGTCTTTTGTTCTGCAAAAGTGATTTCATGCAGAAAATTTCACAAATCTCGGCTTGTACTTTGATTGACACGGAGTTCACTCCTCCAAAGCGACTCTGAGAGTGATTATATGTCGATCAGTATATAGTATGAAGGGATCCTACATTACCACGTAAAGGAAAAATTACTTTTTTTGGCTTCTCTGCAACTTCTCCTACATTTACTTCCAATTTTGACGAATTTATTGCCAAATCTTAATTTCAAACAATAATTTGCGTGGGTGAAAAGTTGATATTTGAATGGCCACAATAATCTGAACAAGCTTAGGTAATCTAATATCTGTTGACGTTTGATTAAAATGTCGATGTTGAACTGCAATTTCATTAAATCATTTTGAATGGTTTTGTTTTATGCAGCTTTCATGTGGCGTTGACAATCGACAACGGTCAGACTATATTCAAACTGTGAAGGAAAATTCTATACAATTCCAGTTAAGGATGCATTTTCGCATTATGGGATTTATTTCCCAATTTTGGGGATTTGCGTTAAGGAAGCTATAGATAAAAATGTTGTTGTTTCGTTTCCATAAATTTCCACATTATGGGATTTACTTTCCCCATTTTGGAAATTCAGAGATTTGAGGAGGTTTTGAGGAAGCTAAGGATAGCAAGTAAAAATGGCGTTAAGTTCGGCCGGGCCGAACTTCATATTTCCTCCACCGTTGACTGCATTCCACAGAGGCTTTCGATTTTCATAGAAGTGCTGTAATATTACAGGAAAATATAGATTTTTTAATATAGCTAAACCAAAACAAATAAATATAAATAAATATAATAATTTTATTATTTCAAGCCACGCTTATAAGGCAAGGCTACCAATACGTTTACACTATACATATCGAAATAATACTTCAGATCAATTCGAAAAATATATATTTTTATATAGGGTCCGCCATGTAACGTTTTTTTTTCAACTATTCAACCGTTGGACTATTATTTGTGGGGTGCCCTCAGCAGCCATTTGAATGAAATTATTTTCCATTATTAACCGGAAGGATTGTACTTTCAAATAAAAAAAGAAGTTTTAGAAAATATTCAGTAGTTTTTTTATAGCGTTTCCAAAAAAAAGTTATTTGTTGAAATATGTGGTTTCTAGAGCGGAAAAAGTAAATCATAGGAGACATTGGTATGGGGTCCGCCATCTAACGTTTTTTTTTCAACTATTCAACCGTTGGACTATCATTTGTGGGGTGCCCGAGGCAGCCATTTGAATGAAATTATTTTCCATTATTAACCGGAGGGATTGTACTTTCAAATAAAAAAAAAGTTATTTGGCGGACCCTATATTTATATTTATAAAAAAGCGTAAGTATCATAAATATTGGTGGATAGTGGGTGCTACAGTTGGTTGTATTTCTATTCCATTTTAATTGCAAAAGCATAAATTTTGAAAATCCATTATCTCACCTACATAGTGCAAAATAATCTAACTTCATAATTCAACCAATTCTTGCCGTAAAAGTAAAAAGTACGAATTTGGAAAAATCTTTTTATTTTACTTGTCTATGCAGTCAAAGGAATGTGTACACCGAATTCCATGATTCTAGCTGCAGCCATTTGGTTGGTACCATTTTTTTATCCCTTTTTTCCAATTTTCCCCCTTACAGTACGACTTTCTAAAATCTCTTTATTTTACGTATCTACGCAATTAGAGAGATGTACATACCGAATTTCATCATTCTAGTTGTAGTCGTTTAGTTGGTACCATTTTTATCCCTCTGTTTCCATTGTATCCCGTGAAAGTACTAATTTGGAAAAAATCTTTTATATTTCGTGTCTACGACGCCAGAGGAATTTATACTTTCATGACTCTAGCTGCGCTCATTTGGTTGGTACTATTTGTATCCCCTTTTTCCATTTTAACCCCAAAAAGTAAGAGTTTCCAAAAATCCGTTTATTTTACGTGTCTACGCAATCAAAGGAATGTATACGCCGAATTTCATTATTTTAGGTGCAGCCGTTTGGTTGGTACCATTTTTATCCCTCCGTACCCATCGTATCCCTTGAAAGTACGAATTTGGAAAAAACCTTCTATTTTTCATGTCTACGTAGTCAAAGGAATGTATACTCCGAATTTCATGTCATTTGGTTGGTACTATTTTTATCCTTTTTTCTATTTTGAACCCAAAAAAGTCAGAGGTATGTATACTCCGAATTTCATGACTGTAGCTGCGGTCTTTTGATTGGTACTATTTTTATCCTTTTTTTTCATTTTAACCCCAAAAAGTACCAATTTTGAAAAATCCTTGTATTTTACGTATCTATGCAATCAGAGGAATGTATACGCCGAATTTCATTATTGTAGGTACAGCCGATTGGTTAGTACCATTTTTATCCCTCCATTTCCATTTTACCCCTTAAAAGTACGAATTTGGAAAAAATACTTTTATATTATGTATCTACTCAATTAGAGGAATGTACACACCGGATTCTCATCATGTTTCTAGCTGTTGTCGTTTAATATGCACCATTTTTATCCCTTTTTGGCCCATTTCACCCCCTACGAATGGAAATCACTTTATGGTGCACGTTTTTGTTATCGGAGGAATGCGCGTACCCAATATCAGACATATTGAAAAAATATTCTTAAATACTCTAAAATATTAGGGGTTATTATGGGTATTTTTAGTCCTTGTGAGGGAATTTTTTTCTCTTTTTTTGGGCTGATTTCAATCCCAACCGATCTACGACTATAAGACGCATTTATGGAAAATTTGGACGTCCTAGCTCCTTTCTGTTAGATGCTAGCGTGCTTTCAGACGGACGGACGGATGGATGGACGGACATGGCTAGATCGTCTTAGAATTTTATGACGATCAAGAATATATACACTTTATAGGATCTCAGGTCGATATGGTACAACGGAATGTTACCCTCCACCTCAGGAGGTGTTACAAAAAAGAATTAAGTAGAAAACTCTGGGAAGTGATAGTATTTTTCTGATAGGTATTGTCGGTAGAACAGGAATCTGTATTTGAAATTTGCCAGACACCCCAAAATCTTAAGTTACGGGTAAAACCCCGGTTTTTCGTGCATTTGCTCACTTATAGGCATGTAACTTATTTAATTATGAACCGATTGTCATTCTAGTTCACATCTCGCATTATTTTGCGAATTTAAATCCAACAAAAATACTTAAAATTCGCCAAAATGATAAAATCTATGAAAATATTAATAGATTTCCATTTTTTTCCCAAAAATACCAGAATTCCCAAAGTGGGGAGGAAATTGTGTTCCAAAATTGGGGAGTTTTTATTAAAATGGTCGCCAGACTTTTTTACCATTTTTATCGATTTTGATGACTTCAATTTAAAGAATAATGAAAAATGTGAACTGTATTTTTAAAAACTTCAACTACTCATTCAATTACTGACGGGTTTTTTAAAGACAAGGCACATTTTATTCTTTACTAAATATATATGTTACTTAAATAAGTTTACTTGTGGTACGGTTACCAAACAAAATAATTTGCAAAAACATTACTTAATTTGACAAATGGTTTAAAATTGCTTAAAAAGTGTGCTCGCTGGAAAAAATACACAGATTACATATATTTTCTTATTAAGCTATCGAAAGTTCCAGGTTTATTCTTTTCAAATCCGGAGAGAAAGTTAAACGTGAGAATCACAAGATTTCCTATTAAGATTCCTCATAAGAATGTGCAAAAGGAAGAAATATTGACCCCCCTCTAAAATGACCCCCATACGAATACTTTCAAAACGTCGATAAACATATATTCTTTTTTATCTCCCCAGCAAAGAGGGAGAAGTGGAAAAGAAGCTCAACTGGTGATTCGGAAGTAGTGAATATTGGGATCTTCACCAAAGGATTTTACATGGAGGTATCATAGGAGGGATTCTTTATTTAAAAATTTGTTAAGTAGTTGCAAAGGATAAAAAATACCAGGGATATAACAGCGGAACGTCTGGTTGCTACTACGGCACTCTAAGCATCTCAACTATCCTCTGCTGTGAGTGGTGACTAACTAAACAAACCATTTTATTCAGTAGAACAGAATGGGTATCAGTGTCAAAGAAAAGAATATCTGTTAAAACTACTTCAAATTTCATACTTTTATCTGTATAAGTTTAGAACTTACAAACATTTCAAATTTCCCCCATAAAAATAAATAAACTTTACTTTTTAAAGAACAAATTTTGAAATATAATAGATTTTAATGTTGAATTAATGTAGTTATATGCATGAAATTTATATAGCAATAATTTTTTATTTTTTAAGCAAAAATTTTTAAATTGTTCAAATTATACAAAATTACACATTGTTTATTTATAAAAGTATAGTAGTAGTAATGGACGTATTTCCCTATTATGGGAATTCAGTGATTTGACTTTGTGGAATCTCAGTATGACAGTTTTGTTAGATAATACATATATTTTCCTGGCCTTATATTTTGTGATTTATTTCCCCATTTTGGATTTTATAAGCATTCAGTGATATTCTTTGATGATAACAATTTTGTGTATTGGTTGATCCCATATTTATTAATTTATTTCCTCATTATGGATGAATTCAGAGGTTTGCTTTGGGGAATCTAATGATAAGAAATTTGTTAGAAAATTAAAAACGTTCCTACATTTTGTGATTTATTTATTTATTTCCCAATTTTGGAATTTATATCAGCCATTTTGGGAATTTATTTACTTCTGTGTGCATACTCAGTACAACAATTTGATTAGATAATACAAATGTATATGTATATAATACGCATATTGGGAATGAAAAGATTTACTTTGTGTAATTTGTGAGAAAAAATGTTTAAGAAATGATTCGACTGTCCCTATATTTTGGATTTATTTTCCCATTTTCTATTTTATTTCCCCATTTTAGAAGTTTAGAGATTTGCTTAGTAGTATCTGTGGATAACTATTTTATTAGATAATAAAAATGGCTTTACTCTGCCCATAGGTTGTGATATACTTCCCCGTTTAAGGATTTAAGGAATTATATCCCCGTTATGGGAATTCCGAGATTTGCTTTGTGGATAAATAATAAAATAATAAAAAAATTAGTTAATATTAGTTTAATAAAAATGGTTTGCTGGTCTCAATATTTTCTGATTTATTTGCCTATATGGGGATTTTTTAAACATTAGGAAACTATTTTCCACATTATGAGATTTCAGAGATTTATTTTGTGGAATCTGAAAATAATAATTATGTTTGATAATAAAAATCTAGGGGCTTATTTCTCCCATTTCGGGAATTCTGAGTCCAACTATTTTATTAGATAATAAAAGGTGGTTTGAACGTCCTTATATTTTTGGATTTATTTAACCAATTCAGAATATAATTCCTCATTTTCTGATTCATTTTACCCATTACTGGTAATCAGCTATTTGCTGTGAGTAATCTCAGCATAATAAAATTGGTTTGGTTGAGTACAAATTTGGTGATTTATATCCCCATTTATTTATTTCTTCATTTTGGGATTTATTCCCCATAAGGGGGATTATTTCCCCATTTTAGGATCTCCGGATAATTATTTTGTTGGATTATAAAAGCGGTATGATTATCGTAGCAAAACAGCCGGGTTTCATTGAGAGGTGTGAGATGGGTTGTATCGAAAAAAATACAACATTTGTTTTTTAGCTGAAGAAAAAAGCTTGTGAAGACTGATTCTTTGAAAATTTTAATTTATGCAGCATGTCTCCAATTCCCCATGGTACTGTCGCAAGGTATTATTTCCGCATTTTAGGATCTCCGGATAATTATTCTGTTGGATTATAAAAACGGTTTGGTTTATTTCCCCATTTGCGATTTATTTCTACCATTTTGGGATTTCATGGCTTTTTTGTGGATTTTGTATTTATTTAATCATTTTCGGATTTTTTCTCATTATGAGAATTAACAGATTTGCTGTGTGGATTATTTGGATGACAATTATGCTAGACAATAAAAAAGAATAAAGAAATCTTGGGATTTTTTCCCACATCTGCGATTTCATTCTGGATTCTTAGGGCAACTATGTTATTATAAATTAGATTGTTTAGCTGCCCTAATATTTCTGAAAACAAAGTGTTAAAAGATATTAATTTTTAAATTGATCTATGAGCTTGCGGATTATCTTTTTCTCCTCGCCTTTTTAATGAGATATTCAGTAGACCTAACGACTATTCTTGTAGTGAGACATTTATAAGAGTTATGAACGAATTTAATAAAAATAATTTGATTCGTCATATTCTTTAAAAAATTTAGATTTATTTTATTTCTAATTATAAGTTAGCATATAAGGAATTCTTGCATTCCCTAGACAAATGAAAAATAAATATATTCACCTCACAAATGCAGCCTTTCCGAGTAGGCAACATATGGATTTTCTACCCCTGAAATATGTCTAAAGTCGGCTTGGCTAAGCAAAGTTTTATTGTAAACATTTTCATTGTGTACGCGAAAATATAAAAAACCTCGGTGAATTGTTTTCCCTTCCAACCATAAAACTAAATCACCTTATCATATTAAATAATCTATTTATTTCGAGTTGAGTGAAATAGCGTTTGCCTGCAAATGTCCTTTCAACTTTCCATTCGAAATTTGTGGGTCAACTAATAAATAATGGCCGCGCTGACACCAGATATATTTTGCCGACTTGGCTGTATTTCAAGAGGAAACGTAAAGACTGTACAATTTATGATATCCTTTATTAAAAACTAATGCAAATTTCTTATTCACTTTTATAACTTTACATTTATATTTACCTTTACGCAATGCAGTTGTCATTTAGCTGTTGTGGCGTTGTATCAATACCATTTACCCAATTCCCTTCCCCACCCCCCACAGACCAACCCAACCCAAACCCCTTTCCGGACATTAACCACATATATTGTTATAACAAAATGGAAGGAAAAAAAGGGAAAATCACTTTAGAACATTTTAGCAAACGACACTTTTGTTTTGTTAACAAACCGGTCGGTCGATTGAGTTAAGCCAGAACAGAAAACGGTCAAACTCATAAAAATTTATTTACATTTTGTGTCAAAGGTTAGCAGAAAGGTATGAATATCGTAGCGTAACAGACGGGTTTGTTTTGAGGTGTGCATTGGGTTGTATCGAAAAAAAAGATTTATTTTTAGGTGAAAACAGTGGGAAAGATAGGCAGTTCGTGGATATCGCTTTTTTATAATCTCAACAATATTTGGTTGTGAAAATTCGATTTACTTTGAATCACATTCTGTTACGTTGGAAGTGTGAAATCTTTGAAAGATACATGCATGCAAGATTCATCACGTTCTCGACCACATCTGGGCATTGTGAGAACCTCGAAGAGTCATTGTGTCCATATTAAATCAGTTAGCTCCCATATCATCCATCTTCCTCCATGAACTGGATGATGTTATAGCCCGACCATGGTGTCGTCTGCTACACTCTTCTATGTCTGGCAATATCTTTAATGCCCATCTTCCTCTGGTCGATTTTTGTCACCTAATTTTGCCACGTGCAGTTCGGCTCCTCTGGCACAATCTATCATTAGTCTATCATTAGCTCGGATATATTGTCATTCCACCAGAAATTTTCGTTACTTCTTATTCTTTGTCTCCTTATCGGTACCGAGACATCACATGCTTTCTGAGATTTATTTTTCCATCCTACTATAGTATCTTTGTATATTATATGGTTACCCAAGACCATTGCTAAAGTTCGCCAAATTTGCCCTCGACCTATTCGTGAAAATTGATTCATCTGGTTCTTCATTTCCATCTATCTTTATTCATAATAAAGATGATCACTAACCTGTCACTGAAATTATGTCTGGTCGATGGCTTTTTACAGCTCCTTTATGGTTTGTCTGCCTTGTCGAAAAATGGCGCTTATTCGGCGTTTCAAGGCACTTTTTCCCTAGCTGGGCTATATTGTCATTCTATCAGAAATTTATTTTTCTTCTTTGGCTCTCTCTCCTTTTCGACACCGAAGACTTCAAGGCCATATCTTCGCATATTAGATGGTTACCGAAAACCATAGCAAACTTCATCTTTATTCCTGGTAAACATAAACGCCTGATAGCTGCTAAGGGTGTAGTATTCCCTACCCAGGCACTGAAGATCATTCACTAGGGTAACAGGATATCTGAAGGTTAGATCTACTATGTCTAGAGGTCTGCAAATCTATATGTCAGTGCTTCTATCCGTCTGTATCTGCTCGAGGTTCGCAAAACCTTGGACATTTGAATACAATGTGGGCTTCTAGGTGAACCGTCGTGTCCAAAAACTGCTATACCCTTCATGGTTCACTAAGAAGTATGTTCGGTGGTAGTTCATCTCGCGGCTATCCACTTATCGAGGTTTGGGATAAGTCCATCGATTTTTAGATTAACTTTCTATCTTATTTGCCATTTTCTCACAGTTCCTATTTATACACTCCACGAGAGTATTATGTGTTTGTGCATTTGTTTGTAACGCCCAAAAGGAAAGGTGATAGACCCATTGTTAATTATACCGATCGGCTTGGAATCGCTTTCTGGGTCGATTTAGCAATGTCCGTCTGTCCATCTATTCTTGTAATCACGATACAGGTCGCAATTGTAGACAGAACCAAATGAAACTTTGCCCAACGAAGTTTTTCGTTACAACGACGAACACTATTTAATTTGAAGAAAATCGGTTCAGATTTAGATATAGCCCCCATACGAATTTCACTCCCGATTTGACTCTTTTCACTTTAGATACCACATATTTTAAAAAGATTTTCTTCAAAATTGGCAAAACATCTTATAGTTCAACTAGAAACAGCTGTGGTAAAAATGTGTTAGATCGGTTCAGATTTATATATAGTTCTCATACAAATTTCGTTCACAATATGCATTTTTCCGCTCTAGAATTCACATATTTTAACAGATTTTCTTCAAAATTCGCAAAACACCTTATATTTTAACTGGAAACACCTGTGGTAAAAATGTGTTAGATCGGTTCAGATTTATATATAGCTCCCATACAAATATCGCTCCCAAATTGAATTTTTCCGCTCTATAATCCACATATGTTAACAGGTTTTTTTCCAAATTCGCCAAAAACCTTATATTTCAACTAGAAACATCTGCGGTAAAAATGTGTTAGATCGGTTCAGATTTATATATAGCTCCCATACAAATGTCGCTCCCAATTTGAATTTTTCCCCTCTGGAATCCAAATATTTTAACAATTTTTTTTTTAAATTCGCAAAACACCTTATATTTCAACTAGAAATATCTGTGGTAAAAATGTGATAGATCGGTTCAGATTTATATATAGCTCCCATACAAATTTCGCTCCCAATTTGAATTTTGCCGCTCTATAATCCACATATTTTAATAGATCTTCTTCAAGTCTTGCAAAATATCTTATATTTTAACTAGAAACACCCACGGTGAAAACGGGTCACATCGGTTCAGATTTACATATAGCTCTCATACAAATTTCGTTCCCCCAGAAACCGCGTATTTTCAGAGAATTTCTTAAAATTGAGCATAACACGTTATACTTGAAATGGAAGAACCTATTGTGCAACTGGGCCACTTCATTCCATGTTTGGATATAGCCCCGAAACAAATATTATTCTCGATTTGACAAATTGGACCAGGTCATATTAATCTGTGATTAGGAAACATACAAAAAATTTCCCCGTTTTCACTTTTTTACTGAATTTGAATTGGTTTTCGTTTTTTTCTCCGGCAACAATAATAGCTGCCTCCAGCTAACTAAATAAATAATGACTCTTAAACAGCTTCTGCTGCATATGGATAAAATATCCTTACTGGCTATGTCTTTTAGTACTCTCATCCAAACTGGGGAGCCATAGAGTAGTATCGAGTTCGTCATACGAGAGTAAAAGTCTTCTTCGTATTAGAAGGCCTGGGCTTTCGTTTTTTCGTCTTATATCTCGGAGTATAATATCTATTCTCGCAACAATAATAATAGCCTCTAAATAAATAAATAAATTATGACTCTAAGACAGCTTATTCTGAAGATGAATAAAATATCCTTGCTGGCTGAGAGTTTTAATACTCTCCTCCAGACGCGAGAGTAAAAGTCTTCTTCGTATTAAAAGGCCTATGTTTTCGTTTTTTCTTCGCATATCGTTTTTTGCTCAAAATAAAAAATATTTTTTCCCATTGTCGTCAACTACAATATAAATATTTGTATCAAAACAAATTTAAAAAATATGTATTTTGTGTTTACTTTTTTGGACTCAGCCTCGATAACCATAAATTTTACTTTTAACATAAAATTATTTTTTTTTTCAAAATTTGTTTTCATACACACATTGATATTGCTGTTGAAGACAAAAACATTTTCTTATTTTTTTATACCCTCCAACTCCAGGATGGGGGTATACTAACTTTTTAATTCCGTTTGCAACACCTTGAAATATCGACCTGAGACCCTATAAAGTATATATATTCTTGATCGTCATAAAATTCTAAGACGATCTAGCCATGTCCGTCTGTTGAAATTTCCAAAAATGCAAATTTTCCATAAATGCGTCTTATAGTCGTAGATCGGTTGGGATTGAAATGGGGCGAAATCGGCCCAAAAGGGAAAATTTTTTCCCTCATAAGGACTAAAAATACCCATAATAATCCCTACTATTTTAGCGTATTTAAGCATGTTTTTTGAATATGTCTGTCTATATTTGCTTGATATTTGGTATGCGTATTCTCCTTATAGCTAAAAACGGCACCATAAAGTGATTCTTATTTGTAGGGAGTGAAATGGGGCAAAAAGGGGATAAAAATGGTACACATTAAACAACAACAGCTAGAAACACGAAATTCGGTGTGGAGATACATAATATAAAAGTATTTTTTTCAAATTCGTACTTTTAAGGGGTAAAATGGGAATAGAGGGATAAAAATGGTACCAACCAAACGGCAGTACCTAGAATAATGAAATTCGGTGTATACATTCCTCTGATTGCATAGACAAGTAAAATACACGGATTTTCCAAAATTCGTACTTTTTGGGGTTAAAATAAAAAAGGGGGTAAAAATAGTACCAATCAAATGACCGCAGCTAGAGTCATGAAATTCGGAGTATACATTCCTCTGACTGTGTATACACGGAAAATAAACTGATTTTTCGAAATTCGTACTTTTTGGGGACAAAATAGAAAAAGGGGATAAAAATAGTACCAACCAAACGGCTACACCTGGAATAATGAAATTCGGTGTATGCATTCCTCTGATTGCGTAGACTCTTAAAATAAAAAGGTTTTTTTCGGGGGATAAAAATAGTACCAATTAAATGACCGCAGCTAGAGTCAAGAAATTCGGAGTATACATTCATCTGACTGCGTAGACACGGAAAATAGACGAATTTTTCGAAATTCGTACATTTTGGGGTTAAAATTGAAAAAGGGGGTAAAAATGGTGCCAACCACATGGTCGCAGCTGCAATTATGGAATTCGGTGTATACATTCCTCTGCCTGCATAGACACGCAAAATAAAAAGTTTTTTTTTCCAAATTTGTACCTTTTCTATTATGGCAAAAATTGGGTGAATCATGAAGTTAGGTTTTTTTGCACTATGTGATAATGGATTTTCAAAATTTGTACTTTTGGAATTAGCACCCACTATCTACCAATACTTATGGTATTTAAGCTTTTTGAAAATATAAATATATTTATTTTTTGATTTGAAATAAATATTGGTTTGAAATAATTAAAATATTATATTTATTTATAAAATTATTTTTTCAATATTGTATTTATTACTGCACTTCTACGAAAACCGACAACCTCTGTGGAATGCAATCCATGGTGGAGGGTATATAAAGTTCGGCCCGGCCGAACTTAACGCCGTTTTTACTTGTTTTTGTGAAATTTTACTATTTTATTCAGATTTTATTATCGCAGCTTGATTTTATTTTGTTCTGGTGGCTTCATTCGTGTACAGCTGGACTTCGTCCAGATATCTCCATTGTACTAGTACTGCGACATCGCGACGCATCGTCTGCAAAACCCACAATAATCACTTCCTTCGAAATTTTTAGGCGGATGATACATGCGATTCCACAATACTAGTCTTAGGTTCAGATCCTTGGGAAGTCCTGTAGTAACGAGGTAACACTTTCTGCCTCTGACAAATATGTTTGCAGCTTTTTTTCGAGGATGCGATGTGATTCCAACCTGCTGATTTAAAACATTTCTGATATTTAATGTGCCTTGACTCACATTTCTGATAATACTTATCACAAATTTTTCGCTATTGCTGACTTTGCCTTTCAGAAGCCATATGGGGAAATCTTCAACCTCCTCGGAGAAGAACAATAGTCCAGAATTGTATCAAGGAAGCGTATACGTATATGCGACTGAGGTTTCATAAGGACTTCCAAGGTTTTTGCTTCTTCCATTTTTCAATTGACACTGACATCCTTGTATATTGTATCTCGGAGGTATATAGATCTATGAGACTGAGACTTTTTGAATCAAGAAAAGTTCTATTTTATGTTTGCCTTTTATAATCCATATTGTCTTTGGAAGGTATCTTCAATACAATCGTCGGCAATAGTCTATTGTCTAATGATTTGAAGACACATGTCTATTGTATAGGCAAGGATATATATAACTATACGTTATAGTCTTTTTATCCTTTTTTGTCCCGCTAATCTCTTAAAAGTAAAAGTTTTGAAAAATTCAATTTTACTGCGCTTGTACATGGGCAGAAAAACTTACATATCAAATTTCAAGATTCTAGCGGCAATACTTTAATTGATACCATTTTTATCCCTTTTTGACCCTCGAAACCCTTAAAAGTAAAAATTTTGAAAAATCCAATTTTACTGCGCTTGTACATGGGCAGAAGAACTTACATATCAAATTTCAAGATTCTAGCTGCAATACTTTACTTGGTACCATTTTTATCCCTTTTTGTGCTGCGCAACCTTTAAAAGTACGAAATGCATTTATATTGCGCTTCTATGTGGTGAGAGGAGTTCACATACCAAATTTCACCATTCTAGCTACAATACTTTAGTTGGTACCATGTTGGTACCATTTTTATCCCTTTTTGTCCCGCTATTTCTATATGTACAAATTTCGACAAATCAATTTATATTGCAAGTCTACGTTGTCAGAGAAATGTAAATACCGATTTTCACGTTTCTAACTGCAATTCTAAATTGGTACCATTTTTATCCCTTTTTGTCCCGCTCGCCCCTTAAAAGTACAAATTTCGAAAATTCTCTATTTGTAGCTTGTCTACATGGTCATTGCAAGGAACACACCGAATTTCATGTTTCTAGCTACTGCCGTTTAGTCAGGACGAAGGTTCGATGTTTATCCCTTTTTGGGCCATTTTACCCCCTAAAAGTACGAATTTCGTAAAACCCTAAATTCTTAGTCGACGTCTACGTCATATTTGGGAACTACCCTGAAAATTTCATGGCCCTGGCTTCAGCCGTTTGGTCTGAGGGCTGGTCAATGATAAGTCAGTCAGTAACGCAACTCTTTTATATATATAGATAAATCTTTTTATATATATAGATCTTTTGGGTTCAGTTAATTTTTTTGTTTCTTCCATTTTTCTATTGCAGATTTTGCCTTTCAGAAACCATACTGTCTTTGGGAGATACCTTCAATCTTCTCGATGGCGGACAGTAGTCTACTGCATATATATAGAGTTCAGGACATTTGAATATTGTATAAAGGAGGCATGCACATCTATACGACTCCGGTTGTCCTAGGATTTTTCATGGCTTTTGTAATCAGGACAAGTTTTTGCTTGTTCTATTTTCTACTACTGTCTTTGCTCGATATCTTAAATCTCCTCGAAAACCGAAAGCAGTCTTTTGTATTAAATGAATTCAGGACATTGCCTATTCTATAAAGGAGGCATATCGATCTATACGGCTGAGGTTCTACTAGAGAGTTCCATGACTTTTGAGGTCTGGATACGTTTTAATTTCTTCCAATTTCTATTGCTGACTTAGCCTTATGGTGGACAGAAGACCGTGCTATAGAATGATTTCCAGATACTTGTATTAAGGAGGCATATAGGTCTATGGATTTTCATAGTTTTTGGGATCAAGATAAAAAGCTATACTTTTTCCATTTTTTATTGCTGACTTTGACTTTCTTTGGGAGATACCTTTAATCTCCTCGACGGCGGCCAGCTGCCTTTTGTATATAATAATTTCAGGACACTTGAATATTGTATCAAGGATGCAAATATATACAACTGAGATACTACTAGAGATTTTCATGGCTTTAAAGATTATGATATGTTTTTGCTTCATCCAGTTTTCTATTGCTGACTTTGACTTTCTTTGTGAGATAACTTTAACCTGCTCGACGGCGGGTTATATAATACTTTCCAGATAATTGCCTATTGTTTCAAGGAGGACTTTTCATGGTTTTTGGGATCAGGATAAGTCTTCCATTTCTATGTAAAACTTATCTTTTCACCTGTCTTTCCCTTTGTCTCTCCGTCTGTCTCTCCTCCACCTTCTGCCTGTCCAAACATCAGTCTCTGCATATGCCTGTTCGTCTGCCTGCCAATTTTCAATGTGTCCGCCCGTCTGTTTCTGCGACTCTCTCCATCTGTTTAACTTACAAAAAGCATTTCATTTTCGTTACGACCTAATGTCTATCCATTGACTTCTTACCTTTCAGATATAAGGACGTTGAGGCATAACCTTTTTCACCGTTTTGCAAAAATTGAATATATTTAAACGACACATGGCACCATACCGCCACAAAGCCGGAAACACTGATGTTATTGTATGCATTTCCGGTTGTTTGTTGTTGTTTACAACAAAATGTAGTTATAAATTAAAGACCATTTGAAAGAATTGTGAATAGCGGCTAGCTAACGTAACACAATTTCCACAGAAAAAGTTCACTTTTTCATGGTATTTTACAAAGACTGTTGAGGAAGGCATATTTCTAAATGATAGTGAAGGTATTTAAGCCATTTTTTTTCTTAAATTTTTGTTATTTTTTAAATATAAAAATTCAAAGACATTTTCAATCTTTAAATCCAATCCAAAGTCATGGGACAATGAGGACATTTCAGATTTTTTTTTATTTTCCAGGTATTTGAAATCTTTAATATCTATTAAATTTTGGGGGGTTAAACCGATAAGCGATGAATGTTCGAAAAACTTTGGACCCCCTCCCCCCAAATTTCACCACAAAAATTAACAAATGGCCATTGTAGTTGCCATCAAAACAACACACCCTCCCCTTTACACAACTAAACATTGTTTCTCACCCACAAAAATAATAATTTTAGAGAAACTCCAGAAAATGTGTAGCTGTGTGTGTGTCCCTAACCAAACAGACAATGTTGCTACATCCAGTTTGTTATTATTCCACATATACCACGACCTCTACATAGCAGGGCCACTACAATGTTGTAGCTGCAACAAATATTTACCAAACAACTGCAACAGACACATTACAACACCAGCACCGACAACAAGACGCTCAACCACTCACTTCATTAAAGGACTCCCACAGAAAAACACGCTGAAACTCCCACAAACATAGGGTTCATTTGTTTATGTTGCTGTGGCTCTGCCCGCCATCATCACTTGGCTGCCAATGTAATTTCAAATTGACTGCAAGTTGTCCAATGTTTAGTTTATTTTGGAAAAGTTTAAGAAACAGCACAACCACCAATGGAGCTACTACTACCACATCGACTAGTGAGCTAGTGAGACATCCCCAACTAGACAAATAAACGAACGAACAAACAAACAAATTATTTTGATATCCTTACAATGATGTGATGGCAAATATACAAATATCAAAAAAAAAATAATGAAGGAAGGAAAAAACAACAACAACCACAACTACCACTACCAATGCCACTGTTAGGTTATGTTATGAGTAAGTAGCAAAGCTTTGAGAGGAACACCCTCAACGAGGGCCAACGAATGATATACCTTCATTAACTGGCCTTAATAAACACCAAAATCGCCCACCCACCCAGCCAGCTTCTCCCGTAGCCAGCCAAGTAACAAAAAACAACAATGCCAAAATGAAGTTGCAACTTGTCCTATATGATTGTGTGGGTGTGTGGCATAATAATCGTAGGGAATCGTTGTACACCGAGGGTGGTGGAGCAGGAGCAGGCAACTTAAAATAGCTAAATAACCTTAAAGGAACTGCAGCAGGATTCTGTAGTGAAATTCTCCAACACTTATTGCCGGAAATTCACGGTATTTATTTACTGTGGTGGGTTGGAGCTGACTAAAGGGAATGCTTACAGGGGAATGATAGAATTTGACAATATAACATAAATAGTAATAAAAATACATAGAATGTTAAACGACGATCTTAAATTTTTCCAAAATTTGATCATCATCATTAGTAATCGAACAACTAACGATTTATACACTCCACGAGATATATTTATACACTCCACGAGAGTATTATGTCTTTATGCATTTGTTTGTAACACCCATAAGAAAACGAGATAGACCCATTGTTAAGTATACCGATCGACTTAGAATCACTTTCTGAGTCGATTTAGCAATGTCCGTCTGTCTGTCCGTCTGTCTGTCCATCTTTTGTAGTAATAAAATTACAGGTCGCAATTATAGTCCGATCCTAACAAAAATTGGCACAAGTCAGTTTTGTGGATCAAGGACGAACGCTATTTAATTTGAGGCAAATCGGTTCAGATTTAGATATAGCCCCCATACAAATGTCACTCCCGATTTGACATTTTCCGCTCAAGAAACGACATATTGTACCCGATTTTCTTTAAATTTTGCAGAACATCTTATAATCGAACTAGAAACACGTATGCACAAATTGGTTAAGATCGGTTCAGATTTAGATATAGCCCCCATACAAATGTCGCTCCCGATTTGACATTTTCCGCTCTAGAAACGACATATTGTACCCGATTTTCTTTAAATTTTGCACAACATCTTATAATCCAACTAGAAACACGTATGCAAAAATTGGGTAAGATCGGTTCAGATTTAGATATAGCCCCCATACAAATGTCGCTCCCGATTTGACATTTTCCGCTTTAGAAAAGACATGTTGTACCCGATTTTCTTTAAATTGGCAGAACATCTTATAATCCAACTAGAAACACGTATCCAAAAATTGGGTAAGATCGGTTCAGATTTAGATATAGGCCCCATACAAATGTCGCTCCCGATTTGACATTTTCCGCTTTAGAAAAGACATATTGTACCCGATTTTCTTTATATTTTGTAAAACATATTATAATCCAACTAGAAACACGTATGCAAAAATTGGGTAAGTTCGGTTCAGATTTAGATATAGCCCCCATACAAATGTCGGTCCGGATTTCACTTGCTCCGCTTTAGAAACCACATATTGTACCCGATTTTCTTTAAAATTGGCACAACATCTTACAATCTAACTAGAAACACCTATGTAGAAATTCGGTATGATCGGTTCAGATTTAGATATAGCCCCCACACAAATGTCGCTCCCGATTTTACTTTTTCCGCTCTAAAATCCACATATTGTACCCGTTTTTCTTTAAAATTGGCACAACATCTTATAATCCAACTAAAAAACCGATGGTGAAAGTGGGTAAGATCGGTTCAGATTTAGATATAGCCCTCATACAAATGTAGCTCCCTAATGTTTAACCGATTTTGGCCAAATTTTACATATTATATTTCACCAATAAACAGGCATGGTGAAAGCGGGTCACATCGTTCCAGGTTTCAATATACCCCCATACAAATGTCCTTTCCGATTTAAAATTTTTTGTCAAACACATACATTTACAAGATGCAAAAATCCTTCCCGATTTCAATTTTTAACCGAATTGAATTGCAATGAGAATTGTTTTGGGTGATGTCCATACTTTGGTATGACTTTGGTATACTACTGTATAATTTGTATTTGTCTGTCGGACAATTACCATATTATTTACCATATTTGTTAAATTTGACTAAAGATGAATTTATAGCATATAAATTATATTCATATAAGTTATATAATTTGTATGAACTACATAAAATTGCTCCCATGAAATACCTGGGTTTAGTAATCAAAGCGAGGTACATACGCAGGGAGTGGTGTAGGGTATTATATAGTCGGCCCCGCCCGACTTTAGCCTTTCCTTACTTGTTAATTTAATGAAATGATAATGATAATTTAACAATAATGTAACAATATTTTTGAAACTAAATAATGAAATATTAATATTGAGTGCTGACAAAGGAGGAAAAACAGTTGCAATGCTAAATGACGACTACGAATTGAAAATTCAATCTATTTTACGGATTAAAGATGATTAAAGAGAGTCCCAACGTGAGGACTACAGAACAAAAACAATAGACTTGTGGACAAATTATTTAATATGAATATTTTAAGATTAACGGACAAAAACAACTTGACAAATAAAGAAGCCATGGCTCCCAGAATTTACGGGCTTCCAAAAATTCACAAAGACGGCATTTCTTTACGACCAATTTGCTCCCGCATATGGAATATCAAAATACGTTGTTGACATTTGAAATAATTTGACGAAGGATTCCCAATATAATATAAAGGACGCAATAGAATTGAAATCTTAAATTAATAATACCTACATTAATGATGACCAAATATTAATTTCCTTCGACATAGTCTCATTGTTTCCAAGCGTACCAGTAATCCGGAAAAATATTCATAGATTTTTAATTTAATGAAATATTTTACATTGCATCAATCAAGCTCTTGGTTTGGATTTTTTCCTTGACTTTTTCCATTTCCCGTTAAAACGGGAATGTAAAGTTCCATTCCCGGGAATTTCCGGGAAAAAATAATTCGCTTCAGGTATGTTCAATATGGTTTTAACCCTCTCATGCCCAAATTTTCTTCTTAATCTATATATATATATATAAAAATCAATGTGTGTCTGTATGTTGCGTATAGGACGCCGAACCGGTGGACCGATTCGTCTGAAAATTTTACTGTATCTATCTTCTGGACAGAGGATGGTTCCTGGATATTCTAGGTCATGTTAGGACAAAGGCGGGTGGTACCTCCCACACAAAAAATATTTTAAAACTATCACAACAGGCATACCGATGGGTGGATTCGCTCGATAATTTTACTGCAGCTAACTTCTGGGAAATGAATGGTTCCAGGATATACTAGATCGTTATACGTGGCACCGCCCACACAAATTATATTTTAAAACTATCATAAAACACGTTCCGAAGTGCGGATTCTCTTGAAAATTTTATTGTGACTAACTTCTGAACAGAGGATAGTTTCTGAATGGTGAATATACAATGGTCATAATACAAATGGACGTGAGACTGCCCACACCAACTATATGTTAAAATTATCACAAAACACGTAACGAATGGCGGATTCTCTTGAAAATTTTACTGTGACTAACTTCTGAACAAATGGACGTGAGACTACCCACTCCAATTATATATTAAAATTATCATAAAACACGTAACGAATGGTAGATTCTCTTGAAAATTTTACTGTATCTAGCCTGTGGAAACGGGATGTTTTCTGGCTATAATAGGGGAAGACATGGCAAATGGGCATGTTTATATCGTACACCCAAACAACGCAGAATGTTTTTATTTGATAATGTTATTAGTTAACGTGAGTGGACCCACTTCAGTTTAAAATTTAAGAGCAGTTAAGGCGTGTCAGAAATTGGGAGACCACATTAATGTATGCTTTTGTCAGCTGTCATCCTCTCCATATACGAACTTTGTTTGCGACAATATTAAGAACTTGCTCGCCATCTAACCCAAAAGACCTGTGGGAAAAATTGAAAGAGGCTGCAAAAAAAACAACGATGTTAATGCAATCAATAATTTAATTCTGGAACAAATTTCTAGGTGATAGCACACATTACAAATGTATGAAATTGTAAACTATCCAAATGAATTTCTAAATTTGGACCTTCCAGGAATTCCGCCGCACATGTTATCTCTTAAAATTGGTTCACCTATAATACTCCTAAGGAATGTTAGTCCTCCTCGATTGTGCATTTGTACCAGAATTTCTGTCAGGAGACTAATGCCCAACGTCATTGAAGCAACGATTTTAAATGGAAAATCAAAAGGAAAAGATTCCACGCATTCCGATGATTCCCACCGACAGGGAAAACCTTCTAGACTTTCTGAAGCAATAAAATATAGAATTTTTAATGTCTTTTTAAAATAACTTGTCTGAAATGGTAATTTTGTAGTAAAATCACGAAAACACGAAAATTACATAAAAAATAGTGGACACTTTCTTGAATTTCGGACAAAGGTTATGAAAAATACAAACAAACTAAACGAATTGTGCCAATTTCAAGATTGTGTAGTGCTAATTTCGCTAATGGACACCAAATTGTTCGGAAAATTTTCATTTTTATTAACCGATACCACTTCTTGACATTCGACTATGAATTGTGTAAATATAAAAGTTTCGAAATTTAATAACAAAATCGTTTAGTAATTTTAAAAAAGTGTAGATAAGAATCACTATGATATCATAATGAAATCTAAAATATTCTTAATAAAAACAGATAATTTGCTTGTAGAGCGCTAAGATGTAGCATTTGCGATTGGAAATATTTATGGAGCTGTATCTAAATCTGAAACGATCTGTCCTATTTTCATCACAAATGCAACAACAACAGTTTCTGTTACTTGCAATGTTTTGGGAGTTTGCAATTATAATACAAATCCATTTCGACAAACGAAGAATACTGTTTGATATACATAAACGGATATGGATATCCCCTCGCACGTTAGTTTGTGACTGCATAAGTGGCTATGAACACAAAAATTATAGAAATAAAATAGTTCAAGAATGGAGCAGCATAAAACCGCTACAACATTTTTCTAGATTTAGGGCATATCGTACTATCAAATTCCATCACTTCGCGTTAATAGCATTTTAATTCCCTAGTTATGAAGCTAAAATAGGAAAAATGGTGGCTGTAAAGTCAAAAATTGTGAAAAGTATATTTAGAACAGAGCTGTTAAATTTCGATTACGATTAGTAATCAATTACATTACTTTTTAAAAAGAATCGTAATGATTATATAATCCACTATTCAACAATTTCTGATTACTAATTGATTACGATTACAAATAATCAAAAAATAGTCAGGATTACTTGCGATTACCGTTACCTTTCGGTTTTAGCTGGCAAAAGAAAGAGAACAGAAAAAATCAAAACTGACATATATTGAAAAGTCAAAAGTTTTGACAAACAGACTACTATGACTCTCATACCGATTTCGCGAGAATCAAAAGTAATCACAAAAAATCAAAAGTAATCAAAAGTAATCTAAAATAGTCAAAAGTAATCAAAAGTAATCTTTTAAAGTAGTCGAACTCATTTTTGATTACTTTTGATTATTTTTCAGTAATCGCAAGTAATCCTGATTATTTTTGATTACTTGTAATCGTAATCAATTACTAATCGTATAAAACTGAATGTAATCGTATTGTAATCATTACTTCTACTTAAAAAAAAAAGTAATCTAATTACTAATGATTACGATTACTAATCATTACTTAACAGCTCTGATTTAGAAACACCGGCGTAACTTTTTATTACATTGAGAATACCAAAATAATTCTATGGCATGTGATTGCTGACTTCATGGGGAATATTTGTTTATGAAAAGTTTCAGAATTATGAATGAAGAAAGTTAAAATATAAGGAATTGCAACGGCTAATTTAGGATTTTTCATCAATTGCAGCAATTTTCGCGACTGGCTACATATATGTTGCAAGCGACCAATCTGACGGATGAAGCTGGAATCTTTAAATTCGCTGTGTACATCACAGAAAACGAATTTTCCATACAACATTAAGGAGAAAATCAGTTTTTTTCGCTCTCCTGAAAAGTTATGTTTTTGTTCATAGCCACTTATGAATATAAGCCCTCGATATGTATGTATGTAATTTCAAGCAACTATTTAAAAAAAGTTATACACTTAGAGAACAAGTCTGTTAAAAAAAGCAGCGATTGTCTGCTGTCTATCAGCAGACACTTTTCTGCTATTACAGCTGTTTTTTGGCATAACAGCAGTTTTCTGCAAACTTACATCACCATTCATATAGATGATAGATGGATTACTGAAATGCAATCAAAATATTTCTCGAAGATCCTGGCAATACAATATGAGTGGTTTCCAAACTCTCCAGTAAAAATTTCCTAAAAAGTTGGAAAATTAACTATTTATGAGTAAAGTTTCCATCTTTCAAAGCCATAGTAAATAGTTAATTTAATAGAAAAAGGGTAGTAGATTGATTTACTTAAAATCATTTCTTTGGATCTAATAAAAAATTCTTACAATTGAGTAAATTCAAACTTATTTGGAAGAATATTTCCAAGGTTTTATGTGAGAAAAAAATCTGAAATTTTTTGTATGGAAAAAATTCCATTTAGGAAATTTTAACTTAATAATGTGTTAATTTTCTAAAAGTAAGTTAATATGTTTACAAAAATTTATGCCGAGTTCTTCATACATGTAGGTATTAATGAACTTATAAAAAACATTTAAAATTGTTTAAAAAATTCTTGAATATTAATCTAAGAAGCAATTCTCGTTCGTTTGCAGAGACTTATTTCTCAATACCTATCTTGTCTTCGCAACAATCATGGAGTAATATCTCAACTCCTTATGGCAGATGTAACATGAAACTCTTGAGAAATATCTCATGTTGTCATTTTTTGTATCAGTTTTGCATACTATGAAGCAAAACTATTTGTTTGATTTTTTTAATTAAATTGAACTTACCTTCACCTTTTTGAGTATAAAATTTGAGTATAAAATAAAATTTTCCGCAGTTTAAGTAAAAATTTTCTCGTTTTGAGGAAAAATTGAGCAAAATTGTCCTCAGTTTGAGTAAATATTAACTTGATTTGAGTAAACATTTACTTGGTTTTAGGATATTTTCAGTAAAATTTTTCTAATATTTAGTAAAAATGTACTTAGTTTTAGGAAAATTTCAGCACAATTTTACTTATATTTAGTAAAAATGTACTTGGTTTCCTAAATTTTAGTTAATTTTAATTCATTATAGGGTTAATTTTTTGTATGAGTGTAGATGAAAACCCCCCCAGGGGAAAATCCTGCGCACTGGCCTGCCCACCGATATACCATCCGATTTCAAACGACTACAGTTTCTGATTCGCCTAGCATTTTCAATGACTATAAGCAAAGCACAGGGACAATCACTTGAAGATTGTGGATTGAATCTGGAAAATCCATGTTTTCCACAGGGTCAGTTATATGTTGCTTGCTCTCGAGCCCAAAAACTTCCAATGACTAACTTAACAAATAGGCAAAAAATATATTCTTAGAAATAATTACCATAATTAATTAATTAATGTTTCATTTTCTTTAAAGAAACACTGAAAAAATTTACTTAAATTTTCAAGTTTTTATATTTTAAAAATGTAACTTAAGAATTTAAAGTATTAATTTAAACTAATTTACAGAAGTAAAAATATACAAAACAAAAATTGCGACCTTACAAAGTTACATACATAAGGAAGACGAAAACCCGTGCAACGCCGGGTACAAAAAGCTAGTAGTTAATAAAAAATATTATAATTCTCCCAACATGGTACTCTACTTCTAAGTAAAGTCGACAGACTCTACCAGGCCGATAATACTGTTGAATGCTCTAAAAACAAGTACAACATTTTTATACCCTACAACACTACGTGGACTAGGGTATTATAAGTTAGTTTTCCGCCAAATGTTTGTAACACCAAAAATCGAGCTAGACCCACCTTTAAGTATACGGATCGGCTTAGAATCACCAGCTGAATCGATTTACCGATGTCTGTCTGTCCGTCCGTCTGTCCGTCTGCTGTCCATCTAAGCTTGTTCGCACTCTACAGGTCGCATTTGCTGTCCGATTATCATGAAATTTGGCAGAAGTTACTTTCTTTGGCCAAGGACGATTGGTATTAAATTTGGAGGAAATCGGCTCAGATTTAGATATAGCCCCCATACAAATGTCGCTCCCGATTTGACTTTTTCCGCTCTAGAATCCACATATTGTACCTGATTTTCTTTAAAATTGGCACAACATTTTATTATCAGACTAGAAACACACCAAGATATAGTCCCAATACAAATGTTGCTCCCGAATGTTTAACCGATTTTGGCCAAACTTTACATATTATCTTTCACCAATAAACATACATGGTGAAAGGAGGTCACATCATTACAGGTTTCAATATACTCCCATACAAATGTCCTTCCCGATTTAACATTTTTTGTCAAACACATACATTTACATAATTCAAAAATCCTCCCTGATTTCACTTTTTTACCGAATTGAGTTGTAATGAGATAGAAAGTGGGGTGTATCATATAGTCGGCTCCGTCCGACATTAGGCTTTCCTTACTTGTTTGGGAGATGTCCACATGTCCATACTTTGGTATAACCCAAATGGGGTCCATTCTGCCCTATTACAGCTCTAGAAACTACATCTTACATGGGATCTTCATCAAATTTTGCACATTATTCTATGTTTCAACTAGGAATTCCTACCGTGAATGAGATATATCTGTGGTCCCAACCCTTAACAGCCTAACTCGAGTTAGGACACAATTGAGTTATTAGCACCATCGTATTCAGCGTATCTAAATTTATTTGCTCTAAATTTTTCATGTTTGTATCTCTTCTAGGAAGGCAATTAATCCTAAAAAACCTAATAGCTTAAGTTATTTTCCTAAATTACTGTTTTGGCATAACTGCCTAAGTCAATTTAGGATTACAACAAATATAAACATTATTTTTTCATCATTGCCTAAATCAACTTAAGTCGTTAATCCAAAAAAACAAAGAAACAATTTTATTTTCCTAAGTTGAGTTAAGCTCTTATTCCGAATTACAATTTCGTTTTTTGATAAACATAAATTGAGTTAAGGTCTTTCTCCGCACTTAAAGTTTTTTATTTAATCTGGAATAATAGCCTAACTCAACTTGAACTTTTTGACTTTCTTTCGTTCAACAATTTAGCCTAAGTGTCTTTTTCGATAATATCTTTTGACTGCGAGAATAAACAACTATTTTTTGTTAACAACTAAGTAAAGAAATTCGTTTCCTTGGAATCTGTAGCAAAGTTTTCAAAAAAAACACCTTCTCCTGATTTTCAGTGAAGATTCAAAACTTTAAACTCCTGTACTGAAAATATTGAAAAACAGACTTAGGCTGTTATGGGTTGTGACCACAGATATATAGGCGCATGTTTTGGCACAGGCCTCAAGTGTTGTTATAGGCCCCCTTCAAATGTCCGTACGATTTATCCTGATCAATATTTCCAGTTATATTTACTTTACTCGGAATATCTGCTGGAAAATTTGATCAATTTCTTTATTATTTACCATATTCATTAAATTTGACTAAAGATGCATTTATAGTTTTATTTTAAATGAACTACATAAAATTGCTCCCATGAAATACCTGGGTTTAGTAATCAAAGCGAGGTATATACGCAGGGAGTGGTGTAGGGTGTTATATAGTCGGCCCCGCCCAGCTTTAGCCTTTCCTTACTTGTTAATATCGTTTCTGAGTTTGAGACACCAGAAGACATAAGCAAATGTTATATACAGTGCTTCGACAAAATTGTTGTAAACTAGTGTCTTTCTAAACTTCGTTGGATTCATAGTTCAGATTTGGCTCTCGAAATCCATTTTAATTTTAATTAACATTTTTTTACGAGGCAGTACATAATTGCAATGAATTAATCAACACTGTCACCCACATACTATCTCAATCAAATTAGTCCAGCATTTCTGCAATTTCATTATGAGAATGAATCATGAATCTCTTTCCTCTAAGCCACATTAAGAGAATAAGACAGGTCGCAATTTCCAACAAACATTGAATTTGAAGAATGTAAGGCAAAACGGGCAATTATGTCATATTAAAAAATATATTTTGTCGGTACACCTATTTTACACCACCCTAGCCGAGTTTCTTTTTACACCACAGCCTTCGATGATTTTACTTTTAAAATTGATTAATTTATTTAATTTTAATTGCCTATATTTAGGCTTGGCAGTCATAAAAAGACAATAACATCAATGTGTTATCACCTCAAATTCCCATCATACTTAAAAGCACAACTCTGCTCTGATATCAAATAGTATGAAAGACAAAAGAAACTGATAGCTATGTATGTATGTATGTACGTTCTATGAGCGCGTTTTTCGTTTTGACTTCTTTCTTGGGTGCTTGCTGGCTTCATCTTTTTCTATCTATTTTTTGGAGGGTATTTGGTTACTCCGTAGCTGGAGCTATTATAAATTTTAGTCATGTTTCTAATAACTTTGAATTAATCATCTTTTCCTGTTGGTTACATGGCTAGTTTGACTTTCATTCGCCAACAATACCAAAAACATAATTCCCATACAAACCCACACAAATGTACATATACACAAACATACATAGATTTGTATGTATGTGTGTATGTATGGATAGACATGGCAGACAAGAAGACGATATCAACAACACCGCCACATACTAACCCCGCAACAATACCGCACACACCCACACACACACACTGGCAGACACATACTCGTGCACAGCAGGACTAATTCATTGTACAACATCTTGAAGAACACAAGCACATACAGACACATATACGCGCGCTACATACATACTCGTATGTTTGTATGTACGTAGTTATAGAACACCTCCATTGTTCATTTTTAGAATTCTAATGAGGCCACACGCTGTGCTTAAAGGTGTCGTTGCGAGCATCTCGACAGACGGAGACGTTGCACAGTGGTTCCCTTTAAAACACATAGGAAGAAGAAATTGTTGAGGAAGTGTTTGATCGCCTCGTTTTTCGTTAATAGTACAAATTTAAAAAGCCTTTTCTATTTGAATATACACAGTGAGAGAAGAGTTCAAACCGAATTTCATGATTCTAGTTGCAGTCTTTGGATTGGTACGTTTTTATCCCTTTTTCCCTAAAATGACAATTGTCGAAAAATGCCTTATATTATGAGTTTACACAGTCAGAGGAATGTTCACACCGATTTTTATGATTCTAATTGCCGCCAATTGTTCGGTACCAATTTTATCCCTTTTTCTATTTCTGCCCTAAAATCATCAAGGTAGAAAGTTCTCTTTATATTCGTGTATACTAAGCCCATCAAATTATAGGCCGAATTTCATTATTTTAGCCGATGATTTGGTGGTACCATTTTTATCCCCCTTTGGTATAATTTTCCTTAAAGGTACGAATTTGGAGAAATCCTTTTATTTCGAGAGTCTATGCAGTTCTAGCAATGTTCGGAACGAAATTCATGACTTTAGCTGCAGCTCTTTGCTTGGTACTAATTTTATCCCCTTTCATCCGAGTTTCCCCTAAGAGTACAATTGTCAAAAAATTGCTTCATATTGCAAATCTACACAGTCAGAATAATGCACAGAGCGAATTTTGTGATTCTAGCTGCAGCCGTTAGGTTGGTACCAATTTTTCCCCTTTTTACCATTTTCCCCTTAAAAGCACGAATATCGAAAGAGCAATGTTCTAAACGAATTTCATGATTCTAGACGCAGCTGTTTGATTGGTACCATTTCTATCCCCTTTCGTCCCATTTTTCCTAAAAGTACAAATCTCCAAAAAATTATTGATATTGCATGTCTACATAGTTCGGGTAATGCAAGCACCGAATGTTATGATTCTAGCTCCAGCCATTTGGTCGGTACCAATTTTATCCCTTTTTTCACAATTTTCGCTCTAAAGCTGGAATATCGAAAGTTCTCTTAATATTCGCGTATACTCAGCCTCATTCAATTATACACCGAATTTCATTTTTCTAGCTGCAGTTGGTAGCTGTTGGTACTATTTTTATCCCCTTTTGTCCCGTTTTCCTTAAAGGTACGGATTTGGAAAAATCCTTTTATTTCGAGAGTCTATGAAGATAGAGCAATGTTCTAACCGAAATTATTGACTTTAGCTACATCCCTTTGTTTGGTACTAATTTTGTCCCCTTTCATCCGAGTTTTCGCTAAAAGTACAGTCGTCGAAAAATCCCTTCATAGTCTGCGTCTACACAGTCAGTATAGAACACCGAATTTTATGATACAAGCTGTAGCCATTAGGTCGGTACCAATTTTATCCCTTTTTCTATGTTTGCCCTAAAATCACGAATATCAAAAATTCTCTTATAATTCGCGTGTACGCAGTCAGATCGAGTTATATATCGAATTTCGTTATTCTAATTGCATCAGTTTTCTTGGTACCATTTTTATCCCCCTGCGTCCCGTTTTCCCTAAAAAGTACAAATGTCGAAAAATGCCTTTATATTGCTTGTCTATACAGTCAGTGTAATATGCACACAGAATATCATGATTCTAGCTAAAGGCATTTGGTCTGTACCAATTTTATCCCTCTTTCACCATTTTTACCCTAAAAGCTCGAATATCGAAGGATATCATATTTTTCGAATTTTATTATTCAGTGGAATGTGCAAAGCAAATTTCAGGATTCTAACAGCAGACGTTTGATTGGTACTATTTTTATCCCGTTTCGTCCCGTTTTTCAACAAAGGTACAAATTTCGAAAAATTCATTTATTTATGTTGCTCGTCAACAGGGCCAGAGGAATGTACACACCGAATTTAATGATTCTAGGTACAGCCATTAGGTTGGTACCAATTTTATCCCTTTTTTTCAATTTTCACCCCAAAGCACGAATATTGAAAGATCTTCCATTTTCGCGTGTACGTAGTCTGGGGAATGTGCAAACCGAATTTCGTTTGCTTGGCCCCATTTTTATCCCCTTTCGTTCGGCATTCTCCTAAAAGTACAATTGTCCAAAAATTTCCAATATATTGCGCGTCTGTACAGAATGTTCACGCTGAATTTCATGATTCTAGCTGCCGCCATTTGTTCGGTACCAATTTTATCCCTTTTCGCAATTTTCACCCTAAAAGTACGAATATCTCTTATTTTTCAAGTGTACACAGCCAGAGCGAATGATACACCGAACTTAATTATTTAGTTAATTTATTTAGCTACATTCGTGTGGTAGGTACCTTTTTTATCCCCTTAACCCCTATTTCCACTAAGTGGACAAATTTCGGAAAATTTATCTATGTTGCGCGTCTATGTAGTCAGAGCAATGTCCAAATCAATTTTTATGATTCTATCTGCAGTCGTGTAACCATTTTTATCCCCTTTCGTCCCGTTTTTTTCTTAAAAGTATAAATTATGAAAATTGATTTAAAAGAATGTAATTCAGTCATAGGACTGTATACACAGAATATCATGATACTAGCTGCCGCCATTTGTTCGGTACCATTTTTATCCCTTTTTTTCCATTTCCACCCAACAAGCGCAAATATCTCCTATCATTCGCGTGTATGCAGTTAGAGCGTTTTCTACACCAAATTTCATTATATTAGCTCCGTTTTTGTGGTTGGTACCGTTTTCATCCCTTTTCGTCCCGATTTTCCCTAAAAGTACAAATTTCGGAAAATTTTTTTATTTTTCCCGTCTTCGTGGTCTACACTGAATTTCTTGATTTCACCTTCAGCCATTGGGTTGGCACCATACTTATCCCTATTTTCCCAATGTACCCCTAAAAATTACTAATATCGAAAAATTCCTTTATTTTACGTATCTGCGAATGGTTCCAGTTTTTGTCATTTGATAGGTACCATTTTTTGTTCCATTTTCGAAGAAAATTGACCATATAGGCTATTGAAAATGGCCCAAGATTAATTAAGAGAATATATTCACGATTCCTCGCTCTGTTAAAATCAATAAGTCGTTATCAGTAATCTGGGAATGAATATTTTGTTAATTCTTTATTTCGCCTCCACTGTGCGCTGTGCACTGTGTATACCTCGGAATGGGTTCCTTATATGTGTATGACTGTGTAGTATGTATGTATGTTATCTGTGTGTGTGTTATGGAGTCTTCTTAATTTTATTGCGAGTAGACGTTCAAAACTTCACGATTTTTTTCTTTCGTTTCTGCTTCTTAAATTAAGTGCCTTTGCCAACACCTGAACGGGGTCATTATGTATTCACGAATATCTTTGTGTTTGGGTGAGTGTGTATGCATACAAAAGTACGTGTTCGTATGGGTGTGTTAGCAGAAATATCGCCAGACATAATGCTGCGAAAACGATGTGTAATCCATCTGCAATTTGTGGTTATTTGCAAAGAAATTTCTTGTCGAATTATGTTAATTTAAAATTATTTAAATATTGGTCTTCTTTTTTGCTGCGAGGGTTCAAGGGCCGCTTTTTCGGCAGCGGTAGAATTTTGTAATTAAATGAATAGTCAGCAATTTAAGGTATAATAAGATGTGATTGTATTTACATCAAAATTATGATAGAAATAGTCATAGAAAATGCAATTTTTATAAAAAAATATCTATACAAAATTTTTTGGTATTGATCAGTATGTTGCATAGTGGCCTCACAATCCCCAGATCATGACGCAAAAATATGATCCTTAGTTGCTAGTGCCTTTATTGTCAAAAGTTTTTTATAAATAACAAGTAAAAACGGCGTTAAGTTGACCGGGTCGAACTTTATATACCCTTCACCATGGATTGTAATCCACAGAGGCTGTCGATTTTCGAAGAAGTGCAGTAATATTACAGGAAAAAATGTTTTTTTAATATAGCCAAACAAATATAAATATTGAAAAAATAATTTTATAAATAAATATAATATGGTTTATTATTTAAAACCACGCTTATAAGGCAAGGCTACTAATACGTTTACATATGGAAACAATACTTCAAGTCAATTCAAAAAATAAATATTCTTATATTTATATTTTCAAAAGGCTTAAATACCATAAATATTGGTAGATAGTGGGTTCTACAGTTGGTTGTATTTATTTCCATTCTATTTTATTTACAAAAGTACACATTTTGAAAATCCATTATCTCTCACGTGCACAGTACAAGATAACTTATCTTCATGATTCAACCAATTTTTGCCGTAAAAATAAAAGGTACGAAATTGAGAAAATCTTTTTATTTTGCAGTCAGAGGAATGCATACAAGGAATTCCATGATTATAGCTGCGGCCATTTGGTTGGTACCATTAGTAGTTGGTACTATTTTTATCCCTTTTTCCATTTTAAAACCAAAAAGTACGAATTTCGAAAAATCCGTTTATTTTACGTGTCTACGCAATCAGAGGAATGTATATTCCGAATTTCATTGTTCTAGGTGCAGCCATTCTAGTTGGTACCATTTTAATCCCTCTATTCCAATTTTACCCCTTAAAAGTACGAATTCGGAAAAAATAATTTCATATTATGTATCAACTCAATTACAGGAATGTAAACACCGAATTTCGTGTTTCTAGCTGTTGTCGTTTAATATGTACCATTTTGATCCCTTTTGCCCCATTTCACCTCCTACGAATAAAAATCACTTTATGGTGCACGTTTTTGTTATAGTGGGAATGCGCATACCCAATATCAAGTAAGTACCAGCAGATATATAAAACAAGTAAAAACGGCGTTACGTCCGGCCAGGCCGAACTTTATATACCCTTCACCATGGACTGCATTCCACAGAGGTTGTCGGTTTTCGTAGAGGTGCAGTAGTATTACAGGAAAATACAAGTTTTGTTATATAGCCAAACCAAAACAAATACAAATATTGAAAAAACAATTATATAAATAAATATAATATTTTAATTATATCAAACCATTATCTATTTCAAAACAAAAAATAATTATTCTTATATTTATATTTTCAAAAAGCTTAAATACCATAAATATTGGAAGATAGTGGGTGCTATAATTGGTTGTAAAGGGTGATTTTTTAAGAGCTTGATAACTTTTTTTTTAAAAAAAACGCATAAAATTTGCAAAATCTCATCGGTTCTTTATTTGAAACGTTAGATTGTTCCATGACATTTACTTTTTGAAGATAATTTCATTTAAATGTTGACCGCGGCTGCGTCTTAGGTGGTCCATTCGGAAAGTCCAATTTTGGCATTTCCACGTTTTTGAGTAACAGAGGCCCAATTGCTGCGAACGGCGACGAATCGATAATTGATGGTCATCATTAACACTGGCCGATACAGCTGCGATATTTTCTTCAGTTCGCACTCTACGTAAGCGTGTTGGTGGTTTAATGTCCAATAATGTAAATTTGGTACGAAATTTAGTCACAATAGCCCGAATAGCCGCTTCAGTGCGTCGATCAAACTGACCATAAAATGGAAGCGCGCGATGAACTTTCTTAACAGAGCACGCATTTTGATAATAAAATTCAATGATTTGCAAGCGTTGCTCGTTAGTAAGTCTATTCATGATGAAATGTCAAAGCATACTGAGCATCTTTCTCTTTGACACCATGTCTGAAATCCCACGTGATCTGTCAAATACTAATGCATGAAAATCCTAACCTCAAAAAAATCACTCTTTACTTCCATTCTATTTTAATTCCAAAAGTACAAATTTTGAAAATCCATTATCAGACGTACATGTGCAAAATAACCTAACTTCATGATTCAACCAATGTTAGCCGTAAAAGCAAAAGTAGGAATTTGGAAAAAAAACTTTTTATTTTGCGTGTCTATGCAGTCAGAGGAATGTACACACCGAATTCCATGATTCCAGCTGCGCCCATTTGGTTGGTACCATTTCTACCCCCTTGACACTTCTACGTCATTCATCATTCTAGCTGTAGTCATTTAGTTGGTACTATTTTACCACCCTGTACCATTGTATCCCTTGAAAGTACGAATTTCGAAATATCTGTTTATTTTTCGTGTCTATGCAGTCAGAGGAATGTATACTCCGAATTGCATGACACTAGCTGCAGTCATTTGGTACTATTTGTATCCCCTTTTTCCATTTTAACCCCAAAAAGTATGAATTTCGAAAAATTCGTCTATTTTCCATGTCTACGCAGTCAGATGAATGTATACTCCGAATTTCCTGACTCTAGCTGCGGTCATTTGATTGGTACTATTTTTATTCCCTTTTTTTCTTTTTAACCCCAAAAAGTACGAATTTCGAAAAATCTGTTTATTTTAAGTGTCTACGCAATCAGAGGAATGTATACACCGAATTTCATTATTCCAGGTGTAGCCGTTTGGTTGGTACCATTTTTATCCCTCTATTCCCATTTTAACCCTTAAAAGTAAGAATTTGGAAAAAATGGTTTTATATTATGACTCTACTCAGTTAGAGGAATGTACACACCGAGTTTCGTGTTTCTAGCTGTTGTCGTTTAATATGTACCATTTTTATCCCTTTTTGCACCATTTCACCTTCTACAGATAAGAATCACTTTATGGTGCACGTTTTTGCTGTAGGGGGAATGCGCGTACAAAATATCAAGCAAATATAAGCAGACATATTCAAAAAACATGCTTATGGGTATTTTTAGTCCTTGTGAGGGAAAAATTTGGGCCGATTTCGCCCCATTTCAATCCCAACCGATCTACGACTATAAGACGCATTTATGGAAAATTTTAACGTTCTAGCTCCTTTCGTTTATATGCTAGCGTGCTTTCAACAGACGGACGGACATGGCTAGATCGTCTTAGAATTTTATGACGATCAAGAATACATATACTTTATATGGTCTCAAGTCAATATTTCAAGGTGTTACAAACGGAATGGCAAAGTTAATATACCACCATCCTGGAGGTTGAGGGTATAAAAATATAATAATATGTTCCCCATTATAATGTATTATCACTGATATGCGGTTAAGCTTATTTTATGTAAGTATCTTAATATTTTAATTTATTTATAGATAACAATTTTGCATTCTCTTAGCTTTCCGAAAAATTCTTCTTCTCATCCATTATATGTAAATCAAATAAATTTCAATTCTCTTTACAACGGACATACTTGCCCCAGTTGTGACAAAGGAACAACAGACAGTCGTCTGAAAACAAAACAAAATGCTATGCGACTCATATAATATTTATGTATATAAGAGTGTCCCTGAACACATTTGAATGGACAGGAGAAAATTATGTAAAATAATGGAAGACAAATGTCACTCATATTTTGCTACAGGGGCAGTGCAAAAAGCAGCCGATCTAAAAGAGTTGGCTCCGCAGACATCCGAATGTAAATAAGTTTTGACAAATAAAGAGTGATTTTTTTGAGGTTAGGATTTTCATGCATTAGTATTTGACAGATCACGTGGGATTTCAGACATGGTGTCAAAGAGAAAGATGCTCAGTATGCTTTGACATTTCATCATGAATCGTCTTACAAACGAACAACGCTTGCAAATTATTGAATTTTATTATCAAAATGCGTGCTCTGTTAAGAAAGTTCATTGCGCGCTTCCATTTTATGGTCAGTTTAATCGACCCACTGAAGCGGCTATTCGGGCTATTGTGACTAAATTTCGCACCAAATTTACATTGTTGGACATTAAACCACCAACACGCTTACGTAGAGTGCGAACTGAAGAAAATATCGCAGCTGTATCGGCCAGTGTTAATGATGGCCATCAATTATCGATTCATCGCCGTTCGCAGCAATTGGGCCTCTGTTACTCAAAAACGTGGAAATGCCAAAATTGGACTAAGCGGATGGACCACCTAAGACGCAGCCGCGGTCAACATTTAAATGAAATTATCTTCAAAAAGTAAATGTCATGGACCAATCTAACGTTTCAAATAAAGAACCGATGAGATTTTGCAAATTTTATGCGTTTTTTTAAAAAAAAGTTATCAAGCTCTTAAAAAATCACCCTTTACAATAGCGGCCATATTAAAATTGTCCTATCGATGTGTCATTCTGTTTTGAGTTCAGCTTTTTTTCAATAAAGGATAAAATTAAACAATCTGTTCATACCACATTTTTCGGGACACTCTAATATACACAGTTGTGTCCTAAAATATATTTAATATGTCACATTGTTTACATCTATTTGTTAAATAATCAACATGTATACAGATTTGTACACTCTGATTTGTTTATATTTCCACAAAGCTTTTAAGGCAACTATTTTTCAACTACAATTCAAATGGTAACAAACGAATAATTTAGTAGCTCTAGTAGTAGCGATACGTTTGTTATACAGTTGGCTACAATGATATAAAACTCGGCTACGCGATGATCTCTGAAACTATTGGCATTCCCACTCTGAAATTTTCTGTAACTCTTTATACCGGATATTAAAACATATTTTTTTTTTTCAAAAAAATAATATTTTGTTATTTTATTATTAATTATTGTTAATTGTAAAAACTAGAAATCCTCCTGCAAAAAAACCTTATATCTATAAACCCATCCAATCCATTTATCGAAAAACTTTGTATATTATATTAGTCATTTGTAACACCTTGAGATATGGACCTGAGACCCTATAATGTAAAGGGTGATTATACCCTACACCACTTCGTTGACTAGGGTATTATAAGTTAGTTTCGCGCGAAATGTTTGTACCACCAATAAATAATCGAGCTAGACACACCTTTAAGTATACGGATCGGCTTAGAATCACCAGCTGAATCAATTTACCGATGTCTGTCCGTCCGTCTCCTGTCCATCTAAGCTTGTTCGCACTCTACAGGTCGCAATTGTTGTCCCATTATAAAGAAATTTGGCAGAAGCTACTCTTTTTGGCCAAGGACGATCGGTATTGAATTTGGAGGAAATCGGTTCAGATTTAGATATAGCCCCCATGCAAATGTCCCTCACGATTTGACATTTTCCGCTCTAGAAACCACATATTGCACCCGATTTTCTTTAAAATTGGCACAACATCTTATAATCCAATTAAAAACACCTATGGTGAAAGTGGGTAAGATCGGTTCAGATTTATATATAGCCCCCATGCAAATATCGCTCCCGATTTGACTTTTTCCGATCTAGAAACCGCATATTGCACCCGATTTTCTTTAAAATTGGCACAACATCTTATAATCCAACTAGAAACACATTTGCTGAAAGTGGGTAAGATCGGTTCAGATTTAGATATAGCCCCCATGCAAATATCGCTCCCGATTTGACTTTTTCCGCTCTAGAAACCGCATATTGTTCCCGATTTTCTTTAAATCTTATAATCTTATAATCCAACTAGAAACACATTTGCTGAAAGTGGGTAAGATCGGTTCAGATTTAGATATAGCCCCAATACAAATGTTGCTCCCGAATCTTTAACCGATTTTGGCCAAAATTTACATATTATATTTCACCTATAAACATACATGGTGGAAGCGGGTCACATCCTTCCAGGTTTCAATATACCCCCATACGAATGTCCTTTCCGATTTAACATTTTTTGTCATACACATACATTTACAGGATGCAAAAATCCTTCCCGATTTCACTTTTTTACCGAATTGAATTGTAATGAGATAGAAAGTCCGTCCGTCTTTAGCCTTTCCCTACTTGTTTGAGAGATGCACATATGTCCATACTTTGGTATAACCCAAATGGGGCACCATTCTGATTTATTACAGCTCTAGAAACTACATCTTACGTCAGATCTTCTTCAAATTTTGCAGATCATTATATTTTTCAACTAGGAATACCTACCGTGAATGAGAAAAATATAGGCCCATGTTTTGGGCGAGGCCCAAAATGTTGTTATAGGCCCCTTTTGAAATGTCGGTCCGATTCATCCTATTACTACTGTATAATTTGTATTTGTCTGTCGGATAATTGGATCAATTACCATATTATTAACCATAATAACTGTATAATTTATATGAACTACATAAAATTGCTCCCATTAAATAACTGGGTTTAGTAATCAAAGCGAGGTACATACGCAGGGAGTGGTGTAGGGTATTATATAGTCGGCCCCGCCCGACTTTAGCCTTTCCTTACTTGTTCTTTATAAAATTAGTTTTACAATATTTTTATTTGTTTTGGTTTCGCTATATTAAATAAATTTAACGTTTACCTGTAATGTTACTTTACTTCTACGAAAATCGACAGCCTCTGTGGAATGTAACCCATGGTGGAGAGTATATAAAGTTCGGCCCGGCCGAACTTAACGCTATTTTTACTCATTTATACTCTGAAGTGTTTGCTACTGAAATGCTTAATCAATATTAGAAACAAAACTTTGAGTTTTGGCCAGAAACAAATTATTCTTCGGACCCACACATGTGCAGAAGTAAAAAATTACATAAAAAGAACATAAAATAGAAAAAAACCACTAATATCTAGAGCACTCAAGAACATTTGTTTAAGATTCCTGTATTGTATTTAGTCAATATTAGGTGAGTTGGGATAGAAATGATACCAATTATTCGATTGAGAAAATGGCTAAAAAAAGTAGATAAGTAAATTAAATGGATTTTTATAATATTCGTACTCCTAGGATCATATTGAGGAAAATCAAAAATAAAATTCGTACAGACCAAATGACTCCGGCTAGAATAAAAAATTCGGTCTGTACTGATTGGTAAATAAATAAAATCATATATTCCTGCAAAAGGAGAACACCCGAAGAAGTGAAAAAGATATATATCTTGTGATTCGGAAGTAGTGAACATTGGCATCTTCACCAATGAATTTAACATGCAGTTGTCATAGGAGGGATGTCCTTTATTTTAGATTAAAAGTTATTTTAAAGTGTTGCAAAGGAACTAATTTTTCACTTTTAAATTGTTAATATTATACAAAATTTAACATTATGGCTGTTTTTCTGTAAGACTGGATAACTAAGCTAATAATGTGTAATAATGACAACACATACAACATAACACGCTGGTACTAATATGAATCCTGATTTAAGTCAAAGACATACATTCGTTGCGAAAGTTCTGACGAGATGGGGTAGCGCCCATCGAAACTGCGCAGTCAACTTTTAGCTGCAACAATAAAGGTCTCACTTTGCCCTTTTGCTAATTTTGGGTTCTGCTGAAGACTTCAGCACAACCATTGGTCTTAAACCAAAATAAATGACAACACATAAAACCAGAAATTTAAAAAAATAATCAGTACATTATTTATAGCCGATTCTAAAGTTTTAAATGTTTCTATATTTATATATTTATGTTTTCAGAATTTTAAATAATATTTTATTACATATGGGTTATGGGTTTTTATGAAGGTAACATCACATAGTATATGAACCAAAAAATACAAAAAAAAACTCCTTATTGAACATGAGAAGAAACCGGAACCAACTCTATAATCCATTGCCCTGGATACATTTTCGAAAATCTCGTGATGCGGTATTTCCAAGTGTAATTATACTTCTCCCAGGGTGAAGGGTATACATGATTCGGTCCCGATAAACTCTACACACTCAGCACTGGTTTTCTTTTGTCTCGCAAGAAGCACTCGTTTATTTATAAGTTTTCAGTTATAAATGTATGTATGTATGTATGTATGTACTCTTATACACATACATACATCCCCTCCTGCATATGTCTACTTGAGCCTGAAATACGAAACTATTGTTGAATTCTTGATGCCTTTCACATTTCTTCGGCTTTCTTTGTGAGCGTACCTTTCGTTTGGTCGGTTTTTATTGTTATTTAAATTCTTCAGGTATCTGGAGATTAAAATGTTAAAAATTAAAAGAAATTGCTGCTATTTTATTTGCTCCCAAACTAAAATATGTCGGTAGTACGTACGTACATACAGACACACAAGGGCGGCTGGCTCATACAAACAAACAGACCTACATTTGAGCCTCGTTCCACCCCCTTTACAATTCATTTCGATTTACATACACCCGGCCCGGCCTTAGAACAAACACCTTACCTTGCCTGAATGGTTACATCCGTTGCCGTGTGTGGCAGTTCCCTCCCCCCCCCTCATGCTCACTCCCCGCTGCCAACGAAATCAAATGTACGAAAATCTGCAATGGGAACAATAAGACAGACCAACAACTCCAGCAACTGCATGAATGGCCAGGGAAAAGCACAACAACATAAATGTTTAAATGTTTTCGAGTATTTGTTATTGTATCTTGAAGATTTCTCCACCCCTTCCATCAACAATATGGTTGGCCTTTTTGCCCCACACTTTGTTGTACACGTCTTACTCCGGGATCGTGGTGGCAATACCCGGGCACATATAAAAATGGCATAGGTAAGCTGGTCGGTTATGGTTATGTCGGTGTATGTACGCGATATAGCCCAGCCATTAATATTTACACATTCATACAAATACACACACACACACATACAAATATAGAGAGAAAGAACTACATTCACATAAGTTGTATGGCCGACCTCCTCCAGTCAGACATTCATAGTATGTGTCTAAAGGGAATTTCATATACTACACATACACACATAAGTACATACACATATTTATTTATGTAGGTATTTGTATATCGTCCTGCTGCTATTACCATTGCTATTGTATTGTATTGTTGCTCTGTATGTATGTTAGTATGTTTAATACCCAAAAAGGCTGTTATTTTTTATTAGCAACATCAATTTGATTTCGTCCTTTTGTTGCCTCGGTATTGGTACGTTGTATATCTTAATATTTAAAGATTATAACGGGAAAATTATAATCATATTTCAGCAGATGACAAGCAGTTGCAAGTTGCAAGGTGTACAAGGTTTATTTTCACGGAAACGGAAAGGCGGCATCGTTGGCTGAGCTTCCCATGATAAGTGGTAGACACAATACGTTTGAGTTGAATAAAAAAATTTTTCGTCTTTATATAAATAGTTATATATAGTTATATTTCCTAAATATTTTCAGTATCCACACACACACACACACTAACTTATACTAAAAACTATTTCTATTGCTGTTTTAAGTCAATATTTATATTTATCTGCTCAGCAAAAAGAGATCACTAAATACCGTATCCAGCTTTTGCAAAAGATCATATCACCAATAAGTTGTCATATGGCGGATTGTCTTTAACTTTCAACTGTGCGAATTTGTCATTTTACTTTTCAACTCAATTTTCTTTTCTTTTGAAAAAAATTTCGAACGGCTATTTTGATACACTCCTACTAAGGATAGGGATATGTAAATTAGAGTGTCTTCTTTTGTGAGGAAGGAACAGATGTTGTTGATGTTCCCGACTAAAATGAAAGATTGGCTTGTTTTATGTGTTCTCGCGAAGTATTTCGCTTTTATCTTTGTTTGTTCGTGAGCTGGCCGCATTCAAAATAACCTCAATAAATCAGGTTTTTTCTTGAATAAAATTCACCATGAGAATGGTATTGAGAAAAAACCGCTAGAAATTAAAATCCGACCGAGCCTTATCAAACCATATTAAAAACTTGCAATATGTCCAAATATAAAGGACAGATTTATACCATTTTAGTGCAATTTTTTATAAAAACCGCAATAACTTCCACATTTGTAGTTCGATTTATGTTTTTAGTGGCTCGTTGGAGAGGTATTGATAACCAATTGCAAATTTTTAGCATCGTAAACTCATTATAGTCTCATATAAAGCTAATTTTTGGACAGAAACACAGTGCAACACGAAAAAAAATAACCATATACGGACACCGCTACATGATAAAAGACCAAAAAAAAAAAGACCCGTGTTTTTTTTTTCCCCAAAGTCATGCACTTTTTTTTTATGGGCCCCCAGAGATTTGAGGCCTCGGTGTAATTTTTGGAAAAAAGTGATCATATTCTCAGGCTCATATCTTGCAAACCGTTCGGAGTTACTCTCTGAGGCAAAGTTCTAGCTCTTGTCATAAAGAACAAAAATTGTGAACATATAAAATCAAAAAAACTTCATCTTCAAGGTCAAAATCGCAAAAAACTTAAAAAAATTCGATTTTTTAACCTTTTTTCCCCTGTTCAGGTCCATAGGTAGCAAACCGTTGAAAATTCAGGGAAACAATCAACTATAAAAATTTACCTAAGAATGTACCTAAGATGTCGTGTGGGTAAGAAATACTGGAATAAACAATTTTTCACTTTTGCGGCTACCTAAGCGCTACCTAAACGGTGTTAAGAATAATTCCTAGGAAGTTCATATGTTCTAGAAAGTTGTTTATTGAGATCTTAGGTACATTTTTGTAGTTGATTGTTTCCCTGAATTTTCAGCGGTTTGCTACCTATGGACCTGAACAGGGGAAAAAAGGTTAAAAAAGATAAGTTTTTTGCGATTTTGACCTTGAAGATGAAGTTTTTTTGATTTTATATGTTCACAATTTTTGTTCTTTTTGTTTGCAAGATATGAGCCTGAGAATATGATCACTTTTTTCCAAAAATTACACCGAGGCCTCAAATCTCTGGGGGCCCATAAAAAAAAGTGCATGACTTTGGGGAAAAAAAAACACGGGTCTTTTTTTTGTCTTTTATCATGTAGCGGTGTCTGTATATGGTTATTTTGAAATGACTTCAAAAATGTTGCACAGTGAAATTCAACCATTTCAAAAATCAAAACATGAATAATCTACATATACTTTTTAAAGGGGAAAAATTGAAACGGTTGTTAATGTTAAATATATTTAGATAGACGCAATAAATTTAAATTATATTTAGCAGATGTTCTTCTCTTTCAGTTGATACCCATATCGTTATTGTATGACACACAAAAGTACGAAACTAAATTATTGAAATATTTATATCCTTTGGAAATTAAAAGTCCTGTAAAAAAGACAAACGACCACGAAATAAAAAACTGACATATAGTTTCAATTCTGTATAATCTCGTTCTTGGGAGGGAAATCATGTCGCACGGTTTTATTGTAACATCTTTTGTGAAGTTTTCCTCCCAATTCATCCATTGAAAGACCAAGATTTCAGATGTTTTTTTTTTTCAAAAATTAGCTTTTTGTAAAACTAGAATGTGTTTACGATGCAAATAATCTCATATTTCAGATTTTACATCACATTTAACCCACTGAGAACCAACAGTAAGAAAAACCAGTAAGGAAGGCCTAAAGTCGGGCGGAGCCGACTATATAATACCCTACACCACTCCCTGCGTATGTACCTCGCTTTGATTACTAAACCCATTTATTTCATGGGAGCAATTTTATGTAGTTCATATAAATTATACTATAAATGCATCTTTAGTCATATTTAATGAATATGGTTAATAATATGGTAATTGATCCAATTATCCGATAGACAAATACAAATTATACAGTAGTAATAGGATGAATCGGACCGACATTTCAAAAGGGGGCCTATAAATACATTTTGGGCCTGGTCCAAAACATGGGCCTATATATTTCTCATTCGCGGTAGGTATTCCTGGTTGAAAAATACCATGATCTGCAAAATTTGATGAAGATCCGATGTAAGATGTAGTTTCTAGAGCTGTAATAGATCAGTATGGGACCCCATTTGTGTTATACCAAAGTATGGACATATGGGCATCTCCCAAACAAGTAAGGAAATGCTAAAGAATGGCGGACTTTCTATCTCATTACAATTCAATTTGGTAAAAAAGTGAAATCGGGAAGGATTTTTGCATCCTGTAAATGTATGTGTTTGACAAAAAATTTTAAATCGGAAAGGACATTTGTATAGGGGTATATTGAAACCTGGAACGATGTGACCCGCTTTCACCATGTATGTTTATTGGTGAAATATAATATGTAAAGTTTGGCAAAAATCGGTTAAACATTCGGGAGCAGACATTGCGAAATCTGAACCGATCTTATCCAACTTTTGCATACGTGTTTCTAGTTCGATTATAAGATGTTCTGCAAAATTTAAAGAAAATCGGGTACAATATGTCGTTTCTAGAGCGGAAAATGTCAAATCGGGAGCGACATTTGTATTAGGGCTATATCTAAATCTGAACCGATCATACCCACCTTCAGCATAGGTGTTTCTAGTTCGATTATAAAATGTTGTGCCAATTTTAAAGAAAATCGGGTACAATATGTCGTTTCTAGAGCGGAAAATGTCAAATCGGGAGCGACATTTGTATGGGGGCTATATCTAAATCTGAACCGATGTTACCCAATTTTTGCATACGTGTTTCTAGTTCGATTATAAGATGTTCTGCAAAATTTAAAGAAAATCGGGTACAATATGTCGTTTCTAGAGCGGAAAATGTCAAATCGGGAGCGACATTTGTATGGGGGCTATATCTAAATCTGAACCGATCTTATCCAACTTTTGCATACGTGTTTCTAGTTCGATTATAAGATGTTCTGCAAAATTTAAAGAAAATCGGGTACAATATGTCGTTTCTAGAGCGGAAAATGTCAAATCGGGAGCGACATTTGTATGGGGGCTATATCTAAATCCCGATCTTACCCAATTTTTGCATACGTGTTTCTAGTTCGATTATAAGATGTTCTGCAAAATTTAAAGAAAATCGGGTACAATATGTCGTTTCTAGAGCGGAAAATGTCAAATCGGGAGCGACATTTGTATGGGGGCTATATCTAAATCTGAACCGATCTTATCCAACTTTTGCATACGTGTTTCTAGTTCGATTATAAGATGTTCTGCAAAATTTAAAGAAAACCGAGTACAATATGTCGTTTCTAGAGCGGAAAATGTCAAATCGGGAGCGACATTTGTATGGGGGCTATATCTAAATCTGAACCGATCTTACCCAATTTTTGCATACGTGTTTCTAGTTCGATTATAAGATGTTCTGCAAAATTTAAAGAAAATCGGGTACAATATGTCGTTTCTAGAGCGGAAAATGTCAAATCGGGAGCGACATTTGTATGGGGGCTATATCTAAATCTGAACCGATCTTATCCAACTTTTGCATACGTGTTTCTAGTTCGATTATAAGATGTTCTGCAAAATTTAAAGAAAATCGGGTACAATATGTCGTTTCTAGAGCGGAAAATGTCAAATCGGGAGCGACATTTGTATGGGGGCTATATCTAAATCTGAACCGATCTTACCCAATTTTTGCATACGAGTTTCTAGTTGGATTACAAGATGTTCTGCCAAATTTAAAGAAAATCGGGTACAATATGTCGTTTCTAGAGCGGAAAATGTCAAATCGGGAGCGACATTTGTATGGGGGCTATATCTAAATCTGAACCGATCTTACCCAATTTTTGCATACGTGTTTCTAGTTGGATTATAAGCTGTTGTGCTAATTTTAAAGAAAATCGGGTACAATATGTGGTTTCTAGAGCGAAAAATGTCAAATCGGGACCGACATTTGTATGGGGGCTATATCTAAATCTGAACCGATTTCCTCCAAATTCAATACCAATGGTCCCTGGCCAGAAAAAATAACTTCTGTCAAGTTTCATGACAATCGAACAACAATTGCGACCTGTAGAGTGCGAACAAGCTTAGATGGACAGCAGACGGACAGACGGACAGACGGACGGACGGACGGACAGACAGACATCGTTAAATCGACTCAGCTGGCGATTCTAAGCCGATCCGTATACTTAAAGGTGGGTCTAGCTCAATTATTTCTTGGTGTTACAAACATTTGGCGGAAAACTAACTTATAATACCCTAGACCACGAAGTGGTGTAGGGTATAAAAATTGTCGGCCTTTAATGGGTTAGGAAGTTCTAAAAATTACAATTGGTGATCAATACATCTTCAAAGGTCCAACAAAAACACAAATCGAACTAAAAACAAGTAAAAACGACGTTAAGTTCGGCCGGGCCGAACTTTATATACCCTCCACCATGGATTGCATTCCACAGAGATTGTCGGTTTTCGTAGAAGCGCAGTAATATTACAGGAAAATATAATTTTTTAATATAGCCAAACCAAAACAAATACAAATATTGAAAAAATTATTTTATAAATAAATATAAAATATTTATTATTTCAAACCAAGAAATAAATATTCTTATATTTATATTTTCAAAAAGCTTAAATACCATAAATGTTGGTAGATAGTGGGTGCTACAGTAGGTTGTATTTCCATTCTATTTTATTTCCAAAAATACAATTTTTGAAAATCCATTATCAGACGTACATAGTGCAAAATAACCTAACTTCATGATTCAGCCAATTTTTGCCGTAAAAGAAAAATTACGAATTTGGAAAAAACTTTTTATTTTGCGTATTTATACAGTCAGAGGAATGTATACACCGAATTCCATGATTCCAGCTGCGCCCATTTGGTTGGTACCATTTTTACCCCCTTGACGTTTTTACGCAATCATAATTTCATCATTCTAGCTGTAGTCGTTTAGTTGGTACTATTTTTATCCCTCTGTACCCATTGTATCCTGTATTGTAGCTGCGGACATTTGGTTGGTACTATTTTTATCCCCTTTTTTCATTTTAACCCCAAAAAGTACGATTTTAAAAAATCCGTTTATTTTACGTGTCTACGCAATAAAAAGAATGTATACACCGAATTTCATTCTTTTATGTGCAGCCGTTTTGTTGGTACCATTTTTATCCCTCTATTCCCATTTTACCCCTTTAATTCTCTTTGCGCCATTTCACCCCCTAGTAATAAGAATCACTTTATGGTGCACGTTTTTGTTGAAGTGGCAATGCGCATACCCAATATCAAGTAAGTACATGCTGATATAGTGAAAAAATATGCTTAAATACTCTAAAATATCAGGAGTTATTATGGGCATTTTTAATCCTTGTGAGGGAAATTTTTTCCCATTTGGCCGATTTTGCCCAGTTTCAATCCCAACCGATCTACGACTATTAGACGCATTTATGGAAAATTTGGACGTCCTAGCTCCTTTCGTTTAGATGCTAGCGTGATTTCAACAGGCGCACAGGCGGACAGACAGACGGACGTGGCTAGATCGTCTTAAAATGTTATGACGATCAAGAAAATATATAAATTTATAGGGTCTCAGGTCGATATTTCAAGGTATTACAAACGGAATGACAAAATTAGTATACCCCCATCCTGGTGGCGGAGGGTATAAAAATTGGAGGGCAGTTGTGTGGGGCAATGTGAAAACATGGGCCCATATTCCGACAATAAATAATTTATGATCTGGAAAATTTGATCAAGATCCGATGAAAAATGCAGATTTTACGGCAGTAATAGTGTAATCGAAGGGACACTTATGGAGTGCCTATAACAACACTATACCAAAATGGGCTCTTATAGCTTATTTTCACTGTAGTTATTCCTAGGTGAAATATATATAATCTGCAAAATTGGGCCCAGATCCTATGTAAGACGTGGGTTATAGAGCGGTACTAGTGTAAACTGGGGTCCTTTGTATGGGGGCTGTGCCAAAACATGGACTCATATAGTTAACTTTCATAATATGTATTCTTAATTGAAATATAAGATTAACTCCAAAATTTGATCAGCTTCTGATGTACAATTTGGGGTCTAGAGCGATAATAGTAAAAATTGGATCCCATATGTAAGGACATTAAAAATGTAAAGTGAAAAAATGTAAAGTGAAGTGAATGAAAGTGGTCTTTCAAATTAGGTACTCTTAGATGCTGTGGCAAATTTGATCAAGAGCCGATGCAAAATGTGCATTTAAATCTGAGGTACATTTATATGGAGGCTATATCAAAACCTGGACCCATGTAGTCCAATCAATTTTAGCCGTTTCTAGTTATACCCTCCACCTCCAGGATGGGGGTATACTAACATTGTCATTCCGTTCGTAACACCTTGAAATATCGACCTGAGACCCTATAAAGTATATATATTCTTGATCGTCATAAAATTTTAAGACGATCTAGCCATGTCTGTCCGTCTGTTGAAAGCACGCTAGCATCTAAACGAAAGGAGCTAGGAGGCCCAAATTTTGCATAAATACGGCATATAGTCGTAGACCGGTTGGGATTGAAACTGGGCGAAATCGGACCAAAGGGAAAAATTGTTCCCTCACAAGGACTGAAAAAACCCATAATAATTCCTAATATTTTAACGTATTTAAGCATGTTTTTTGAATATGTCTGTTTATATTTGCTTGATATTTGGTCTGCGCATTCCCCTTATAGCAAAAACGTGCTCCATAAAGTGATTCTTATTTGTAGGGGGTGAAATGGGGCAAAAAAGGGATAAAAATGGTACATATTAAACGACAACAGCTAGAAACACGAAATTCGGTGAGTACATTCCTCTAATTGAGTGGATACATAATATAAAAGTATTTTTTCCAAATTCGTACATTTAAGGGGTAAATGGGAATAGAGGGATAAAAATGGTACCAACCAAACGGCTGTACCTAGAATAATGAAATTCGGTGTATACATTACTCTGATTGCATAGACAAGCAAAATACACGGATTTTTCAAAATTCGTCCTTTTTGGGGTTAAAATGAAGAAAGGGTATAAAAATAGTACCAATCAAAAGACCGCGGCTAAAGTCATGAAATTTGGAGTATACATTCCTATGACTGTGTAGACACGGAAAATAAACAGATTTGTCGAAATTCGTACTTTTTGGGGTCAAAATCGAAAAAGGGGATAAAAATAGTACCAACCAAATGACCGCAGCTAGAGTCATGAAATTCGTAGTAAACATTCCTTTGACTACGTAGACATGAAAAATAAAAGTTTTTTTCCAAATTCGTACTTTCAAGGATACAATGGGTACGGAGGTATAAAAATGGTACCAACCAATCGGCTACACCTAGAATAATGTGTATACATTCCTCTGATTGCATAAACACTTAAAATAAACAGATTTTTCGAAATTCGTACTTTTTGGGGTTAAATGGAAAAAGGGGATACAAATAGTACCAACCAAATTACCGCAGCTAGAGTCATGCAATTCGGAGTATACATTCCGCTGACTGCATAGGCACGGAAAATAAACGGATTTTTCGAAATTCGTACTGTCAAGGGATACAATGGTACAGAGGGATAAAAATAGTACCAACTAAACAACTACAGCTAGAATGATGAAATTCTAATTTCGTAGAAACGGCAAGGGGGTAAAAATGGTACCAACCAAATGGGCGCAGCTGGAATCATGGAATTCGGTGTATACATTCCTCTGACTGCAAAGACACGCAAAATAAGAAGATTTATCCAAATTCATACTTTTAAGGCAAACATTGGTTGAATCATGAAGTTTAGTTATTTTACACTATGTACATGAGATAATAGATTTTCAAAATTTGTATTAAAATAGAGTGGAAATACAACCAACTGTGACAACCACTACCTACCAATATAAAGATAAGAATATTTATTTTTTGAATTGACTTGAGGTATAATTTCGATATAATATTATAAACATATTGGTAGCCTTGACTTATAAGCGTGGCTTGAAATAATAAAAATATTATATTCATTTATAAAACTATTTTTTCAATATTTGTATTTCTTTTGGTTTGGCTATATTAAAAAAATATATTTTCCTGTAATATTACCGCACTTCTACGAAAATCGACAGCCTCTGAGGAATGCAATCCATGGTGGAGGGTACATAAAGTTTGGCCCGGCCGAACTTAACGTCGTTTTTACTTGTTCAAATATGAAAAGTGTGTCAAATTTCATGTCTATCAAACAATAATTGCTTTAGATGGACAACAGACGGACGGACAGTCAGACATCGTTAAATCGACTCAGCTGGTGTTACAAACACTTGGCGTTAAACTAACTTACAATACCCGTTTGCACAAAGTGGTGTAGGGTATAAATATTCATTGAACATTTTTGAAATTTCCAAGAAAAAATTGTTTTAAGTTCTATGGCTAAGCGGGGATCTATTCTGAATGTTGGTTGAGGCCGTGTCGATTTCTTGAGGCTAAATTTCGCGAAGATTAAATAAGTTTTGGGTGGCCTCTCTCCTTCACGCGAGTGTCAAGCAGTACCTTTAGGCACTGTTTTGAATGTAATAACCGATTAATTTTTTTTTAAATATTTGAATACACGGTTCGATAAGTAAGTAATACCCAGTTCTATAATTAACCTTTCTATACCCAGCGATTCAAACTATTTTGTCACAATAATGGAATTAGTCATTTGAATATAACAAAATCAATTACATCCTCTGCATGGAACACTACTTTTACTTTAATCTTAATTAGCTCCATTATCATTTAAAATTTTCGAATTCAAATTTAATCTTCAAAAAGAAGACAAAAAACATGCATTGACTTTCAACTTTGCTCTGGCCATTTTCGCTTTTCTGAGCGAAAAAAGAAACTATAAAAATCCCCTAACTTTATAACCCAGAGATTTTCGTTTCAAAAAAAAAAAACGAACAGAATTTTTGGAGGCTTAGAATATCCCAAACAGCGAGCTGAAGAACTTTTTAATTTGCAATGTTTTCATGTCGGCGAAAAAGGGCAAAAAAATCGAACTGCACAACAAAAGCGAACGAACGAAAATCGAAATTAAGAACATTTACCAAAAGTTTTTACAAGCGGCATTAAATGTTGCTGGCCAACTGCCGTTGGACAGCTCACACACACACATACACACACTCAAAACTCCAGTAAGGGCAACGGTAGAGGGCCCCATGTCCAGCCACATGGATAGTCAACTAGGTATGTGTAAAAAATGTGAGTGGTTAGAATCACGGGGATAAAAACTGAGTGGGGAAAAGAACTCAGAAAAACGTCCATTGGAAAACTTTTCCTGCCCAAAATGTCAACAATTGTGAACTTTGAATTTAAACTACGTACCCGGATTTTTTATGCGGACTAGCACGAGATCTATGGCAGCATGTGGTTGTCTGTGCGTTTAGGTGTCCTGGGAATATGTCCTGTCAATCTTTGTAAATGTAGGTTCGGTTGTATGCGTGTGTGTGTGCGAAAGTGTTCTAACTGGTGTTTGCATTTGTGTAAATGAGCTGGCCGAGCAATACCAATAAAGCAAAACAAATCCACTTAGCCGGTTGAGGCCGAAATGCAAAACACCAGCAAACGGGCAAAAAACAGAACCACCAAACCCCAAACATTATGATGACTCCTACTTATGCATAAAAACGAAGCCAGAGTATGGGTGTATCCATGCAGGATATGAAAAGGAACGAGGGTAATTAAATCTCATATTTCGTACTAGAAAAACGAAGAATTAACAGAAATTTTGCATAAAAAATTAACGACAATTTAAATCTGGAATAAAAACACTACTCTACGACACACAGTGACTCAGAATCAACTTTCATCGAAAAAAAAATAAAAATTTTCTGATTTAATTTTGGGTTTTATAAAATATTGCAATTAGACAATTCCAAAGGATTATTTTGCAACATTAATCGGACAATCGTATATGTATTAGAAATTAACGTAACTCATTTTGCGATATAAAATAAAATATTTATTTTTAATAACCGATTTTCACCTTTTTCAGATTTTGAAATTTTAAATTTGTCGAAATATTTCTCATAACTTTTAAGAGCTTTTCCCATTTGTATACCTTCCACCATAGAATATATACACCATAGAAGGTATACTAAGTCTTATTTTAATATATATGTGAATACAAATCATTAAAAGTGATTTCATTTGAGCCCACAATTAAATGAAAATTGTCAGTGCCACGCCCACATACAATTTATGTTTTTTAACGATTTTCGAAATTTTTTATAAACATTATTTTATTTTTTAATTGATGACAAACGGCTATTATTGTTTTATAAGTACCTTAAGATTAATATCGGCCCTATATTTTCATGCGTTCGCATGCCATAAAACCTTACATCCCTAAAGTATGCTTTAAATAAATTTTCCTAAATACATTAAAAGAGAGCGCCGAAGAAAGTATTGCTTAGTTTTTGGCTTAGAATGTTTTACCATTTCAGTAATTAAATGGATATTGGCAGCTATAAGCAGAATATTAATTTTAAAATGAATAAATAAGACAATAGTTTAAGAATATTTGTAAATATCGAGGCATCGGTCGGCCTCGCGAATATAGTTTTATAATGTGGAAAGTTAACAATACGAAAGGAATTCCTGAAAAGAAAATCAAAAACGTAATTACCCTTCTTTTAATGCAAAAGAAAACCTCAAGAGCTCCTATTTTCTAGAAACTAAACGAAATTTCAATACGATACATGGTTTCCGAGATACATCCCAATAAAATAACTTCTGTTATGATGAAATTTGCAACTATTTTAGTATTTATGAACTTTAAATGCATCCACAGCTAAAATTAACCGCGGTATTGGCAAAATATTTTAAAATATGCTTAATAGGAATGTTCTTTGTAAAATTCTATTAGTAGTGTTGATATTTGGGCGCATGAAATTTGGGAGTTTTTGCCGTTGATAATACACTATGCGGCCAAGTCTAATGTACATAGATTTAACAAATTACATATTTCAGTTTTATTTTTTATTGATTATTATCTTGGTCTATGTTTGTAAAATAATCACTTCTACTGAACTATAAACACGCCATTCAAAACAAATGTCTTAGTTTAAACCTATAAGAAAATTTGAAAGCAAATATCTCCCCACAAAAAAAAACACATAGTTCTCATTACAAAGTAAAAGCATAATAAATAAATTAATTTTGTATTATTAAATACGACAGTATCAAATACGACAGTTAATTATATTGCCGACGCTCACTCTGCTCTGTTGTTTTGTGCGGAACATTGTCCTTTTTTTAGTTTCCACATCTCTCTCTTATCATTTCGTTTGTAACATCTTGAAATATCGACCTGTTACCTCATAAAGTATATATAGGGTGGGCTTTTAATGTTTCAAATTTCATTTTTATTTTCAGGTTTATGTTTGACATGTGCAAAATGGGAGGCTATACGTTCGAACAAAATTGGGAAATATTATAGTGAGTCTTTAAAGCAAACTGTAAGAAATTTACATGGACAATTTTTCAGCCTTCATGAAGCTCATTTTTATCTCTGTGGTTATGTCAATAAGCCCACACATGACTACTGAGAAGCCAATGCATCCACGAGTCACTGTTGGATGTGAATTTTGGGCTGGCGGCATCATTGTATTGCCATGTATTGAAAATTCGGGTTGATCGGATGAGGTACTGCCGAGCCAGTCGTGACAGTCATATGAATTGTATTGTGTCCCATTATTAAATGACAAAATTCAACACTTCCAAAAAACCAAAAATTTGAAAAAAAAAAATAAACAGTACTTTTTTATAGTCGATTCTAATTTAATGTTTTAAATGGCATACCCTATTTCTTTTTTACTTATTTATTATTATGTCATTTAGTTCGTACTATTTTTATCCCTCTGTACCATTGTATCCCTTGAAAGAACGAATTTTGAAAAATCCGCTTATTTTCCGTGTCTACGCAGTTAGAGGAAAGTATACTCCGAATTGAATGATTTGTATCCCCTTTTTCTATTTTGACCCCAAAAAAGTACGAATCGCGAAAAATCTGTTTATTTTCCGTTTCTACACAGTCAGAGGAATGTATACTCCGAATTTCATGACTCTAGCTGCGGTCATTTGATTGGTACTATTTTATCCCCTTTTTTCATTTTAACCCCAAAAATTACGAATTTTGAAAAATCTGTGTATTTTACTTGTCTCTGCAATCAGAGGAATGTATACACCGAATTTCATTATTCTAGGTAGAGCCGTTTGGTTGGTACCATTTTTATCCCTCCATTCCCATTTTACCCTTTAAAGGACGAATTTGGAAAAAATACTTTTATAATATGTACCATTTTTATCCCTTTTTTGCCCCATTTCACCCCCTACAAATAAGAATCACTTTATGGTGCACTTTTTTGCTATAAGGGGAATGCGCATACCAAATATCAAGCAAATATAAACAGACATATTCAAAAACCAGTAAGGAAAGGCTAAAGTCGGGCGGGGCCGACTCTATGATACACTCCACTTTCAATCCGAATACAATTCAATTCGGTGAAAAAGTGAAAACGGGAAGGTTTTTTGTATCCTGTAAATGTATGTGTTTGACAAAAAAATGTTAAATCGGAAAGGACATTTGTATGAGGATATATTGAAACCTGGAACGAAATAGGTGAAATATAAAATGTATAGTTTGGCCAAAATCGGTTAAACTTATGGGAGCAACATTTGAATTTGGGCTATATTTAAATCTGAACCGATCTTACCCACTTTCACCATAGTTTTGTTTAGTTAGATTATAAGATGTTGTGAGAAATTTAAAGAAAATCGAGCACAATATGTGGCTTTTAAAGCGGCAAAAGTCAAATCGGGAGCGACATTTGTATGGGGGCTATATCTAAATCTGAACCGATCTTACCCAATTTCTGCATAGTGTTTCCAGTTGGATTATAAGATGTTGTCCCAAATTTAAAGAAAATCGGGTACAATATATGGTTTTTAGAGCGCAAAATTCAAATCGGGAGCGACATTTGTATGGGGCCTATATCTAAATCTGAACCGATCTAGCCCGCTTTAGCCACAGGTGTTTCTAGTTAGATTATAAGATGTTGTGCCAAATTTAAAGAAAATCGATTAGAATATGTGGCATTTAAAGCGGAAAAAGTCAAATCGGGAGCGACATTTATATGGGGGCTATATCTAAATCTGAACCGATCTTACCCAATTTCTGCATTAGTGTTTCTAGTAAGATTATAAGATGTTGTGCCAAATTTAAAGAAAATCGAGTACAATATGTGGTTTCTACAGAGGAAAATGTCAAATCGGGAACGACATTTGTATGGGGGCTATATCTAAATCTGAACCGATTTGACCTATTTTCACCACAGATGTTCTTAGTTTAAATATAAGATGTTTTGCCAAATCTGAAGACAATCTGAGACAATATGTGGTTTCTAGAGCGGAAAAAGTCAAATCGGGAGCGAAATTTGTATGGGAGCTATATATAAATCTGAACCGATCTGACCGATATTCACCATGGGTGTTTCTAGTGGAAATATAAGATGTTTTACCAAATCTGAAGACAATCTGATACATTATGTGGTCTCTAGAGCGGAAAAAGTCAAATCGGGAGAGAAATTTGTATGGAAGCTATATATAAATCTGAACCTATCTAACACATTTTTACCACAGGTGTTTCTAGTTACAATATAAGATGTTTTGCCATTTTTAAAGAAAATCTGTTGTAATATGTGGTATCTAGAGTGAAAAGAGTCAAATCGGGAGTGAAATTCGTATGGGGGCTATATCTAAATCTGAACCGATTTTCTTCAAATTAAATAGCGTTCGTCCTTATCCCGAAAAACATCGTTGTGCAAAGTATCATTTGGTTCTGTCTACAATTGCGACCTGTATCGTGATTACAAGAATAGATGGACGGACGGACGGACGGACGGACGGACGGACGGACGGACGGACAGACAGACGGACATTGCTAAATCGACTCAGAAAGTGATTCTAAGACGATCGGTATAATTAACAATGGGTCTATCTCGTTTCCTTTTGGGTGTTACAAACAAATGCACAAAGACATAATACTCTCGTGGAGTGTATAAACATGCATAAATACGCTAAAATATTAGGGATTATTATGAGTATAGCGTGCTTTCAACAGACGGACGGACATGGCTAGATCGTCTTAGAATTTTATGACGATCAAGAATATATATACTTTATAGGGTCTCAGGTCGATATTTCAAGGTGTTACAAACGGAATGACAAAGTTAGTGTACCCCCTTCCTGGAGGTGAAGGTTATAATGAAGCTGCATTTACAGATTTCCCAAAAATAAGAAATTATAGGGTAGATCGAAATATAAAAAATTTTGTTAAATGGTTAAATTTAAAATCGAATTTTTTTTTAGGATTTCCAACAAAAACAATTTTTTCTTATTTTTACACCCTTCAATAGGGTATTATGTCTTTGTGCATTTTTTGTAACAACCGAAAGGAAACAAGATAGACCCATCGTTTATTAGATGGGTCGATCTCAGAATCACTTTCTGAGTCGACTTATCAATGTCGGTCTGTCCGTCTATTCTTGTAAACAAAGTACAGGTCGCAATTATTTGGTGGGCCAAGGACGAACGTTATTTAATTTGAAGGAAATCGGTTCAGATTTAGATATAGCCGCCATACAAATGTTGCTCGCGATTTGAATTTTTCCGCTCTAGAAACCCCGTATTTTATACGATTTGCTTCAAATTCAACTCGAGGCATTCATGGTGTAATCGGGCGAGATCTGTTCAGATTTAGATATAGCTCCCATACAAATTTCGTTCTCCTTTTAACTATTTGTGCTCCATTTTAACAATTGTCTTCAAGTTTGCCATATATTTCAACTAAAGGGTGTCCCAAGAAGAACGCAATTTTTAAATCTGGCAACATTCGAAGTGTCATTGTTTGACATTTGAACAATTGTTATTGTTTGTTAGTAGAAGGTACGAGGTTAGTAAAAATGGAGCGCTACACGAATGAACAACGCATTCTCATTGTGAAATTGTTTTACCAAAATGGTGAAAGTTTTGCGGCTACAGTTCGCAAATTGCGATCAATTTGGGGTTGGTTTGAGCCGACGACGACTCAAGCCTTAAAAGACGAAATTGGACGCTGCATTAATGAAATACCGCAGCATTCATGCAAAACGGTCATTGAAAATTTCATTAAAAGATCGCGTGCATGCCAGCAAAGCCGCGGCGGCCATCTGCACGATATATTGTTCCATACATAACCTCATTCTGTCTACTTTACGATATAATAAAGTTTCACGATTTTTTCTTAAATATCTGTGCTTTATTTAAAATTAAAAAATTGCGCTCTTCTTGGGACACCCTTTAGAAACATCTATGGTACAAGTGGGTCAGATCGCTCTCGATTTGACTTTTTCCGCTCTAGAGACCACATATTTTTACCGATTTTCTTAAAATTTGTCCTAGCGCCTTATATTTCATCCAGAAACATTTATGGTAAATTTAAATCAGATCGGTTCAGATTTATATATATATATATATATATATAGCTCTCATACAAATTTCGCTTCAAATTTAACTTTTTCCGCTCTAAAAACAAAACATTTTAACCGATTTTCTTCAAATTTGCCACATCACTAGAAACATCAACTGTGGGCAGAAAGAGAGACTAGAAGCAAGGAAACCAACAAAAAAATACACTTATTTATGTATCTCATACCGTAAGAAAATATTTATTTTCGACCTACTCTAATGTCCACATTTTCATATATTCTTTTTAAATCAGAGAATGTAGCTTTATTCGCGATATAAAAAAGTACAAAATTGCGTAAGCTTTTACTTGATTATAGGTTCGGTTCAGAGCCTATTATTGGGGACAGTGAGGTCAATTGGCTCTTCCCACAAATTTCGACTTCATTTGCGTGGTGTTTTGAGACTAATCTTAATATTATAGGGTAACTTTTTTAACTATATCGGAACTCAACATGAATTTTTCGATAACTTTTGGCCGGTTTCCGTTTTCATTTTTGGCGCACCTTATGAATTGGACTATTTTACATTTCTTTTTGTGGGCGATTTTTCTGTTGACCTTTTTTAATTAATTTGAGTTGAAAATGAATGGAAAAGAGGATCGAATATATTAACATTCCTCATATTAATTGGTGACGATTAAATTTTTTCACAATATCTATATCGGAAGATAAGGACGCTTTCTTTTTGCTGGGACATTATGAAAATTGTAATATTTCTAGAAAATTGTGAGTCCATCACACTTTCACATGGAATCTCCCATACCATATAGATGAACTGCATTACCATACAAGCCTGCACTGATACACACACACACACTTACGCTATTGCAACAACATTTGCCAGCCATCAACAAGAAAGCCAAAAAGGATCTCAGCGCCAATGAAAAAAAAACAACAAGAAAACTGGTATCAAACATCCTGAGAAGAGACAGAGAGACATGAAGAGAAGGAAATGCAAAAAACTGCAATAGCAACAAACAAACAAAAAAATTCGAAACTCATAAATTGGCTTTATCCACTTAACTGTTAACGGGTTTCAGGGCATTTAAAATATGTACATGCAGCGTACACACACATACATCCGTACATACAAAGCCAAGAAAAACTTTTAGCCACTACCACTGGCAGTTGCAGTGATGGCTTGCTAAACTAAAGTTTTCAGTGGCAACATTTACGCGCCCAAGTAGGGCTAATAATGGCGACATTTGGACACACCGAAAATGTTGCCTTTTCTCCTGCTGCCTTCCTTCCTTCGCTGGCTGTCCTTTCGGCTGGTGCTGGTGGCAGCAAAAGCATTTGCTTTTGACATTTTCTTACCGTAGCTGCCATACGACTACGGATGGCATTCATTCACGTCGTTGTCGTCCATGTCCGCGTCCTCATGCGCGTCTTCATCCTCGTCCTTGTTCATCCTGCTTCAACTATGCACAACACATCGCTCGGCACAAAGTTTTTCCTTTCAGCTGCCAAAGGAAATGCACTTTAAGGATTGATCACCTCCAAAGTTGTTTCATTTGCCAAGTTTGTGTTCGAGGTTTTTTCTTGAGGCGATTGTTACTCGTTTCCTTTTGTTTCGGTTTCTTCGCTTTTTGTGCGAGTGTTGAAGGCAGTTTCTTCTTTTTTCGTTTTGCTGTGGCAAATTTTTCACATCATGCTTCAATCAGCGCTAAATACTCTGCTAAGACTGGTTTTGGTGTCAGACTGTTTGTTGTGTTTAATGTTCCTAAACGATTTTGTGGTCCACTTTCCGAAAACAAAACGTATTCGCGTGGGAAAGCTCGTCTCAGAGTAATACGACATGGACCACACTTCAAGACATTTTCAGTTTTTTTGTCAATAGTAAGTAGTAGCGTTTGAAAATGGGTTAAAACAACGTGTTCCGAAGGAGTCCCAAATTATCAAATAGCAACTGATCACCGCCCCTTAATATATTTTGCAAGTCTTAAATTAAAATTAATATTAATATATAATAATACTAGCAGTACCCGCTGCCTCGCACGCGAAAAAGCCAAGTATTTGTTATTATCCGTCTCTGTTTTAGGATAGTATTTATTTGATTTTCTTTTCTAAAATAGTAAATTGGAAACATAGCACTCATATACAGTCAAAGGAATGTGCTTGTCGATGTGCACTGCTTTAGCTGAACTCCCTTCGTGTATATATTTTTTAACAAAAAAAGTTTCTAACAAAAAAATTGGAACTGCAGAGCCTTTTATTCGAAAAATAATACATTTTGACGGCGCTTTACATACTAAATTTCATGATTCTAGCTGCAATACTTTAGTTGGTACCATTTTTATCCCTTTTTGTCCCGTTCACCTCTTATAAGTACAAATTTCGAAAGATACAATTTTACTGCGCTTCTACATGGGCAGAATAACTTACATACCAAATTTCATGATTCTAGCTGCAATACTTTAGTTGGTCCCATTTTTATCCCTTTTTGTCCCGCTCCCCTCTTATAAGTACAAATTTCGAAAGATGCAATTTTACTGCGCTTCTACATGGGCAGAATAACGTACATACCAAATTTCAAGATTCTAGCTGCAATAATTTAGTTGGTACCATTTGTATCCCTTTTTGTCACGCGCAACCCTTAAAAGTACAAAATGCATTTATATTGCGCTTTTATGTGGTGAGAGGAATTTACACACCAAATTTCGCGACTATAGCTGCAATACTTAAATTAGTACCATTTTCATCCCTCGCAACCCTTATAAGTACAAATTTTGAAAAATCCAATTTTATTGCGCTACTACATGGTCAGAGGAATTTACATACCAAATTTTACGATTCTAGCTACAATACTTTAGTTGGTACCATTTTTATCCCTTTTTGTCCCTCTCACCCCTTAGAAGTACAAGTTTCGAAAAATCAATTTATATTGCAAGTCTACGTTGTCAGACAATTTCATGTTTCTAGCTACTGCCGTTTAGTCAAGACGAAGGTTCGATGTTTATCCCTTTTTGTCCCATTTTACCCCCTAAAAGTACGAATTTCGTAAAACCCTTTTTTAGTCGACGTCTATTCTATTTCGGAACTACCCTGAAATTTTCATGACCCTGGCTTCAGTCGTTTGGTTTTGAGGCTGGTCACTGATAAGTCAGTCAGTCAGTCAATAACGCAACTCTTTTATAGAGGGTCCGCCATATAATGTTTTTTTTTTCAACTATTCAACCGTTGGACTATTATTTGTGGGGTGCCCGAGGCAGCCATTTGAATGAAATTATTCTCCATTATTAACCGGAAGGATTGTACTTTCAAATAAAAAAAGAAATTTGAGAAAATATTCAGTAGTTTTTTTATATCATTTTCAAAAAAATTTATTTGGCGGACCCTTTATATTTATATATATATTCAAAAAGCTTAAATACCATAAATATTGGTAGATAGTGGGTGCTTCAGTTGGTTGCATTTCCATTCTATTTTAATTCCAAAAGTAAAAATTTTGAAAATCCATTATCAGACGTACATAGTGCAAAATAACCTAACTTCATGATTCAACCAATCATTCTAGCTGTAGCCGTTTAGTTGGTACTATTTTTATCCCCTTTTTCCATTTTAATCCCAAAAAGTACGAATTTCGAAAAACCCGTTTATTTTACGTGTCTACGCAATCAGAGGAATGTACACACCGAATTTCATTATTCTAGGTGTGCCGTTTGGTTGGTACCATTTTTATACCTCTGTACACATTGTATCCCTTGAGAGTACGAATTTGGAAAAACCCTTTTAGTTATCATGTCTACATAGTCAAAGGAATGTATACTCCGAATTTCATGACTCTTGCTGCGATCATTTGGTTGGTACTATTTTTATCCCCTTTTTCCATGTTAACCCCAAAAAGTACGAATTTCGAAAAATCAGTTTATTTTCCATGTCTACACAGTCAGAGGAATGTATACTCCGAATTCCATGACTCTAGCGGCGGTCATTTGGTTGGTACTATTTTTATCCCCTTTTTTCAATTTAACCCCAAAAAGTACGAATTTTGAAAAATCCGTGTATTTTACTTGTCTATGCAATCAGTGGAATGTATACACCGAATTTCATTATTCCAGGTACAGCCGTTTGGTTGGTACCATTTTTATCCCTCTATTCCCATTTTACCCCTTAAAAGTACGAATTTGGAAAAAAAAATACTTTTATATTATGTATCTACTCAATTAGAGGAAAGTTGTCGTTTAATATGTACCATTTTTATCCCTTTTTGTCCCATTTGCACGTTTTTACTATAAATACCACCAAATATCAAGCAAATATAAACAGACATATTCAAAAAACATTCTTAAATACTGTAAAATATTAGGGATTATATATTATATAAAATACCCATATTTTTAGTCCCTGTGAGGGAAAAAATTTTCTCTTTGGGCCGATTTCGCCCCGTTTCAATCCCAACCGATCTACGACTATAAGACGCATTTGTGGAAAATTTGAACATTATAGCTCCTTTTGTTTAGATGCGAGCGTGCTTTCAACAGACGGACGGACGAACGGACATGGCTAGATCGTCTTAGAATTTTATGACGATCGAGAGGGGTCTCAGGTCGATATTTCAAGGTGTAACAAACGGAATGACAAAGTATCCTGGAGGTGGAGGGTATACAAATAATAATGACTTTCCAAATATCTTCATCGATGGTTATGCTTTAATTTGTCACTGATTACCGAAAAATCAAAGCAATGAAATTAAAGGACGATACTTGGATATAGGGGTGCTGATTTTTTCCTGAAGCATTCAATTTAAAAATTAAATATCTCAATTAAGAAATAATAGATCTCGTGGTTTTTAAAATGCCATTAATATTTTAATTCATTCGATTATTATTTAATTGAATTAAAGAAAAAAGTTTAATATTTTTTCCCAGAAATTTCTGGTGAATAGAAAAAATCTGAGAATAAAAAATTTAAAAATGATATCAGGCTTCGTTTATGTCAAAGCTGAGATTTCGTCCCTATTTCTGTTTTCGTTCCCATCATTCCACACTTGAATTAGTTTTAATATATGAAACCGAATTGCCATCACTCGCCCTGATTTCCTTGCGTTCTTCTTCGCCGATCCTTTGGGTAACATTTTATTCACGTAATTTCAGTTTGTTGCAATTCTTAAAGTATTTGCAAGCAAAGTTTTGGGGTTTTTTGCTGATGTTGTCTTTGTTTTGCTGCTCTGGTCGCATTTGATGACTTTCTTACGGTCGGTTGACCTGTCTTATCCTATTCCATGTGTGCTATCTTTAGTATCAATATCCACATCCTGACACACACATGCACACACAGATGCCATGACATTTCCGAAGAGTTTAATATGAAATTTTTTCTGTTTGTTTTTTATAAGTTTTTATTTTTTCGTTTTTTCTTTTTTTTGGGGGTAATTGAAGTGTTGTTCTGCTCTTGTGTGGCCATAGTAGTTGTTGCCGTTGTTGTTGTTCTTGTTTGGGTTATTGCTGTTGCTGCAATTTTGTCGGTCTTTGTCTTTCCACAATTTCTAGCGATGCGTGTTGTCATTTTGGCCATGAACAGGAGACGTGAAGGACCAAAGGACCAAACGTTCGAACAATCGTCCGACCGATGGCCATGTTTTGGCCATCCATCCAATCCATAAACAGGTAACATTAGATCATTACAGATAATCGTGAGCTGAATACCATCAAAGGACAATGACAATGTCTACGTACACGACAACAACAACAACAACGAGGAGGAGGATAAGGTATTTATTGGTTTCGTTATATGAAATTGTTAAATTTAAAGAAACCTACAGTGTAGCGTAAAGTCTAAAAAAATATAAGACAAAAGTTTCTTAATTTCAAATAATCTGTCAGTGATGACCATTAGTTTCAGGTGATTGAACTGAAGATAATAAATGAAAATAATTATAAATTTAGAGTGTTCAAAACCAAGGACCAGGGCCATCAAAATCGAGGTTTTCGAAAAAAATCGCGATTTTTTGATTTTCTCGGAAATGAGACTTTTTGAAAACAGATTCGTGTCAACCCATGGAAATCAATAAATCAATCACAAGAATAGCTTGAAGTTCCCATAAAGGCATCTTCGAGATGGATTGCTTCAATCTACTCCGTTTTCAGTGCACCCTAAGGTTCGTTTCTTCAAATATGGCCAAGCAGAAAAGATTACTCTGAGAGAGAATTATTAATCCTTGAATTCTCATCTTTAAAACAAACTCCTTCTCACAGCTTAACAGACTCCCCTCCCCCCCCCCCCCCCCAGCAAAGTCCTGTGGCAACATGCAGTCACTCGTACACAACAACTCATCACTCACTCGTCCTCCTGGCCGCAAGTTATGTTAGCATCATCATTGGAGCATAATGTTGCAGTGGCAACGGGAGGTCGCCGTTGATCAGTTAGCTGGATGATGATGGTGGTCGCCCGACCGGCCGCATGTTAATGGTGTGGGTCATGTTCGTTTGGCATTTTTATGCGGTGCAGTTATGAATGTTCATATGTATGTATGCGCGTAAGTGCTGCCCATGCCTGGTATGCATTTAAAATGCAAATCACATATCACGCATGGTATATAATTTGTAATTAATTATGCTATAAATGCAGCAATGAACGTCATTTGCAACACTCTCAGGCACTCGGGCACATTCACACACATAGACACGTACCTACGTACGTAGTCGCGCACAGATGTGCACTCGCCACTCACATCATTTGCCATCATCCGCAGGACCTCTGCGTCAATGAGACATGACTATTATGGCAAACTCGCTCACACCCGCTCGCACGCCACGCTGTTCGCACACTGTTGGTGTTAACATGTGTTTTATTGAAATTTACAATAACAACAAAAAAGAAAAAGAAGAACAACTGCAAAAAACATTTGCAAATGTTGCATTCATTTGTGAAATATAATAACACTAGGCAACAAAGAAATCAACATTTTGGGTACCAGACCTAAACTCTTTTTGGGTATCACTCTACAGAGTAGGAGGGTTTATATCATTTGTGTCAGAAAAAAGTGTAAGGAGTGACTTAAGACCCCAAGTATGATTGGATCAAATCCGTTTCACGACTTTTTAAGGTGTTTGAGCCATGTACGTCCGCCCCTCCGTCCGTCTGGCTGGTGTACACGATAACTCTCGAAAGGAGTTAAGGAATCAACTCAAACTTTGCACATGGCAATGTTTGCAATTTGATATTTAAAAATGTTTTTATAATCACTTTAAACATAAAAAATATTTACGCTTAGCCACGCCCCTTCTTGTACCTCCCACACAATTGTCTCTATCATAGGTAATATTAAATCCTTCCTAACTAATATATTTGTGCATGGAATTCACTATGACTTGATATTTGATCATGCTTTTAAAATTGTTTTATAAATGTGGAAGCTGGGATCGTGTGACACGAACCTCCTGGCAACTTCCACACAAATTATCCTGCCCTACATACAATTTTATAACTTATGTATATATGTTATCCGAGAGTGAGGGTATATATAAGACGGTTTAGCCGACTGAAGCTTACTTACATGTTATACCCTCCACCTCCAGGATGGGGGTGGAGGGTTCACTTTGTCATTCCGTTTGTAACACCTTAAAATATTCATCGGAGACCCCATAAAGTATATATATTCTGGGTCGTGGTAAAATGCTAAGACGATATAGCCATATCCGTCTGTCTGTTGAAAGCACGCTAGCTTCCGAACGAAATGAGCTAGGAGGTTCAAATTAACCTAAATGTGTCTTATGGTTGCAGATCGGTGGGGATTGAAAGTGGGCGAAATCGGCCCAAAGGGAAAAGCTTTCCCTCACAAGGACTAAAAATATCCATAATAACCACTAATATTTTCGAGTATTTAAGCATATTTTTTCAATATGTCTGCTTGTACTTACTTGATATTGGGTACAACAATATAACATATAACATAACAAAAACGTGTACCATAAGCGATTTTTATTCGTAGGGTAAAATGGGCAAAAAGGGATACAAATAGTACATATTAAACGACAAACAGCTAGAAAAACGAAATTTGGTGTGCACATTCCTCTAATTGAGTAGATACAAATTCGTACTTTTAAGGGGTAACCTGGGAATAGCGGGATACAAATGGTACCAACCAAACGGCTGCACCTAGAATAATGAAATTCGGTGTATACATTCCTCTGATTGTGTAGACACGTAAAATAAACGGATTTTTCGAAATTCGTACTTTTTAGGGTTAAAATGGAAAAAGGGGATAAAAATAATACCAACCAAATGACCGCAGCAAGAGTCATGAAATTCGTTGTATACATTCCTCTGACTACGTAGACTCGTAAAATAAACGGATTTTTCAAAATTCGTACTTTTTGGGGTTAAAATAAAAAAAGGGATAAAAATAGTACCAGCAAATGACCGCAGCTAGATTCATGAAATTTGGAGTATACATTCCTCTGACTGCGTAGATAAATAAAAGTTTTTTCCAAATTCGTACTTTCAATGGATACAATGGGTACAGAGGGATAAAAATAGTACTAACTTAACGGTTACAGCTAGAATGATGAAATTCGGTGTGTACATCCATCTAATTGCGTGGACACGTAAAATAAAGAGATTTTGGAAAGTCGTACTCTTAAGGGGTTAAAATAGGAAAAAGGGGATAAAATGGTACCAACAAAATGACCGAATATGGAATGCGGTGTATACAGTCCTCTGACTGCATAGACACGCAAAAAAAAAAAGATTTTTCCAAAATCGTACTTTTTTACTTTTACGTCAAACATTTGTTGAATCATGAAGGTAGGTTATTTTGCACTTGAGATACAGGATTTTCAAAATTGGTATTTGTTTTGGTTATATTCAAAAAAAAAAAACTTCTACGAAAATCGACAGCCTCTATGAAATGCAATCCATGGTGGAGGGTATATAAAGTTCGGCCGGCCGAATTTAACGCCGTTTTTACTTCTTTTTTATTAGTTTTATTTTTAGAAAAAAGATTGAAAAAAAAAATATTTTTTCCATTTTTAATGCCAATTTGCCAAAAAATATTTATGAACAAATATAGAGCACCCTATTATCCATTAAAAATCAATTAAAATACATTTTAATGTCTGTTTGTTTTTTTGCTTTTGTGTTTGTTTTTTCTTTCAATAGCAACGATCTTTCATTAACAACTAAAATATATATTCTACAATAGAATTGGATAATCATCGCAAACCTCTGAACAATCTCAAGTAGTGTAGCAATTGACCATATTTGGGAGCTTTGAAATCACTTAACTTGCAGTACTTTGGAGTGTTCGCCATAGCCACAATTGGATACATGTAAAAGTTGGATAATTGACAAAGGTTTGGGTTCCGGGAATTTCCGAGCCGAATTTTTATTTAACAAATAAAATATATTACTTTAATTTCTGGTTTCAATAGTGTCAGTGAAACAATTAAATAAATATTAAAAAATTAAAAATATGATTTTTTTAAATTTCCTTACATTTTTGCTTAGATATTTTTTTAAGATTTTGGTTATTTTAAATGGAACAAAATATTTTTTGAATTTTAAAATCACAATTTTTGAACTGGGATATTGTCCTGGCTCAAGACCATTTTGCATCTAAAGAGTGATTTTTTTGAGGTTAGGATTTTCATGCATTAGTATTTGACAGATCACGTGGGATTTCAGACATGGTGTCAAAGAGAAAGATGCTCAGTATGCTTTGACATTTCATCATGAATCGTCTTACAAACGAACAACGCTTGCAAATTATTGAATTTTATTATCAAAATGCGTGCTCTGTTAAGAAAGTTCATTGCGCGCTTCCATTTTATGGTCAGTTTAATCGACCCACTGAAGCGGCTATTCGGGCTATTGTGACTAAATTTCGCACCAAATTTACATTGTTGGACATTAAACCACCAACACGCTTACGTAGAGTGCGAACTGAAGAAAATATCGCAGCTGTATCGGCCAGTGTTAATGATGATCACCAATTTTCGATTCGTCGCCGTTCGCACCAATTGGGTCTCTGTTACTCAAAAACGTGGAAATGCCAAAATTGGACTAAGCGGATGGACCACCTAAGACGCAGCCGCGGTCAACATTTAAATGAAATTATCTTCAAAAAGTAAATGTCATGGACCAATCTAACGTTTCAAATAAAGAACCGATGAGATTTTGCAAATTTTATGCGTTTTTTAAAAAAAAAGTTATCAAGCTCTTAAAAAATCACCCTTTATATTTAATAGAATGCTAATTTATTTACAAATGGCATGGTGACATTTATTACATGGCTGCAGACTACCACGATCATGATTTCGACCATGTCAAAAGTCTTTTCAAGTGGCTTCGCAGCGACTTTTCAACATCAAACCCGGCCTCCATAAAGAGATAATTCTCACAAACGAACGAGAAGCACAACTCACTTGCATTTAAAAAATCGCACCAAGTAATAAAGTACACATGCCATCTTACAAGCATCTCATTGAGTTGCATATGTGAGTATGTGTATTGCAGTTATAGTTACCCAGCAATACTTCTGCCGTGCCAACGCTCATTTGTTTTAGTTTTTTCGTTTGTATTTTTTTGGTCTGTAATCATTATTTGATTTGAATTGGGATATTGTCCTGGCTCAAGACCATTTTGCATCTATATTTAATAGAATGCAAATTTATTTACAAATGGCATGGTGACATTTATTACTTGGCTGCAGACTACCACGATCAAATTATGATATTTTGATGATAGCGATATTGGTTAAATAAATTGCGATGTTTCGTTATTATAATTTTGAAATAAAAATAATTAATTTATTTAAAGACCATGTCCACTTATAGGGCTTGTCTATTCTTGTTTTTTTATTGTTTGATAGCCATTGACTATATATTAAAGTAATTCTTCAGAAAGGCAAAGTACGAAATTCGAAATTCCATTATCTGTAGGGTTCACAATGGCATCGTTTGTTTGGTACCAGCTTTATCTCGTTTACCTCATTTTATCCCTAAAACTACGAAATTGGAGAAAGACTTTTGTTTTGAGCGTGTCCGAAATTAGAATAAGAATAGAATAGAATTTTACGATTCTAGCTGCAGCCGTTTGATTGTACCATTTGTATACCCTTTTGCTTCTGTTCTCCTAAAAGTACAAATTCTTTTGCGAGTCTACACAATCAGAGAAATGTACAGGCAGAACTTTATGATTATCTATTTGCAGCCGTTTGGTCGGCACCAGTTTTATCCCTTTTTGGGCCTAAACGTAACCTGAGCGAAATATACATCAATTTTCATTTTTCTAGCTGCAGCGGTTTGACTGGTACCAATTTTATCCCTTTTCTAACCGTTTCCCCATAAAAGTAAAAAATCAAAAAAAAAATGGTTTTGGCACGTCTACACAGTCGTAGGAATGTACATACCAATTTCGTTATTTTAGCTGCAGTCATTTGGTCGGTACCAATTTTATGCCTTTTACCACATTTCCACTTTTAAAGTACGAATTTGAAAAATCACTGTATCACACACCGAATTTAATTATTATAACTGTAGTCGTATTATTGGTACCGTTTTTATCTTTCTATTCCCATTTTACACTCTTAAAAGTACACATTTGTAAAACCTTTTTATTTTATGTGCCTACTCAATTAGTGGAATGTACCACCGGATTTTGTGTTTCTAGCTGTTGTCGTTCAACAGGTACAATTATTATCCCTTTTGCCCCATTTCACCGCCTACAAATAAGAATCGCTTTATGGTGCACGTGTACGCTATATTGTAATATAGTGCATACCAAATAACAAGTAAATGTAAACAGACATAATCGAAAACATGTTTAAATACTCGAAATATTAGTGGTATTTTCTGTCCGATGTCGCCCATTTTCAATCCCAACCGATCTACAAATATTTGACGTATTCTTGGAAAATTTGTGCTTTGAATAGACGGACGGACAACGCCAGATCGTCTTAGAATTTTATTACGATCAAAAATATATATTTATAAATATTTATAGGGTCTCAGGTCGATATTTCATCCTGGAGGTGGAGGGTATAAAAACATTAAAAATATATATCCAACAAATTTTAATATCTCTATTGATTTTGGAACTCCAAATTAAATTGGAAAATGTTTTACGCAGTCCTTCGACAACATTTTTGTAGCATAGTGTAACTCGCTCTTTCATGCCTTTTAACTTTTGGTTTTCTTGTGGGTTGTGTGACCTGTGAACAAGCAAGTGCTGAACGTTGGACGTCTTAGAGTTGGAGTTGTGTGAAACAAAATCGTTTTATTGTCTGTAAAAGAATTCCCTTCTCGACTGAAATTAATCAATTACAGGCGACAGAAAGAAATACGACTTTTATTACCCTACAATAATCACCATACAAACTCTAAAACTGTCCACCGAATTTTCAGAATGGAGCACATAATAACACCACCAGTTGCCGAAGTTTCCTACATTTTGACTGAAACTGTTTGCGATAGTGCCAAGGCTTTTTCAAAGTCAAAGTTAATTGTAAGCTGATCTTGTTGGTAAACAACTGTTTTGAATAGAAGACGACAACAAAATTGTACTTTGTTTAATGCCAAAGGACTATTTCATAGTTCTTGCATTCCATGAACCAAATGAAATTGCGACCCTACTTGGTTTCTAGATATATTTCACAAAATAACTTCTAAAATAAAGAATTTTCAATTATGTTAATACTAGCTGAACCCCGCCCGCTTCGCCAGGCAAAAACACAAATGGTAAAATTAAAATCAGGTTTCATATTGATCTTATCATATTGATATTATCGTGGTCAGTAATATATACGTTCCAATTTTCAGCCTTCTAGCTAAAAGACACTTTTGCCACGCCCCAACTACCCACCAAACGAAAATTCAAACTCCAGCATCATATTTATCTTTCTTGTGGTCAGTAATATATACGTTCCAATTTGCAGCCTTCTGGCTCAAAAAAACACTATTGCCTCACACATGAAATGAAAATCCAAATTTCGGCATCATATTTATCATTCTCGTGGTCAGTAATATTTATGTACCAATTTTACATCCTATGTCCTTCCTTGGGCCAACACGAATTCATCAAGCCCAAAATCGTGAAAATCAGACGATCCGTTATAAAGTTTTGCGTGTTCACACGGACGGCATTCTCTTTTATAAATATAGATTTATTAACTAAATATTTTGACACGATATCGCCAAAACATTTTAGATTGTGCTTAATTGGGATGTTCATTGAAGTTTAAAAAACGGAGATTGTGGCGCATAAAATTTGCTTCCCCGAACACCGAAAGAAAATTGAATTCAGTATCACTAAAGGTCTTCCAGCCATAGCGGGACAGAGATAGGAAAGATGTACAATGCTCATAACCACATTATCACAGCAGCTGCAACAACCCACACAATTAAGACAGTATCCAGTCAACAGTGAAATGAAACTAGACAACAGAAATCTTTCAAGTTATACTTTGGCCCGACCATCTATACAATTCTACATTGGGTCTAGGTGTGTAGGCCTACTGTCTTCATGCTTAACAGTATCAGTGTCTTCTGCCTGAGATTTTGCAGGTAAGTTCCTAATGTTGAAATCTAGTCAAATTCACAGTTCCGTGGGATGTATCTATGCCCTGGCACCCAACTAAGGTGAATATCGAATATAGCATGGGCATCTCCTGAAGAAATGAGCGGCAGTATTGGACTGTTCTTGAATTTGTGGTCACCAAATCCATGGCTTTGATGGCAGCCTGAATATCTGAGTATATGTTGTCGCCAGTATTCTTCACAATATTCCAGTTTGGGGATGTCCACTATATAAAGGAGCGAAGAAGTATTTTTGTTTGTTGATATCAATTTGGAATCTCTAAAAGTAGCAATTTGCTGGAAAGATATCTGCCGAATGTCGATTCCAAATATGTATTGTGCGAGTGAATAACGAATTCATTCTGTAAATTTACGAAAGATTCTTCAAAAAATTCTCATATTGAAGGAATCGATAGAACAGCAACACATATCCTACATTGTCGCGGTGTTCAAGAGAATGGGATATCTCACCGTCACCTATCAGACCATCGCTCAATCAGCTTCAAGGATGATCCAGGACAAACTGATCATATATAAGTGTTACATTCCATATTTGACACAGTTAGATCTCGGCCTACCAAATACAAAATTAATTTCCAGTTCCCTGCGTTGTAGGTCATACCCCACACTTTCAGAAGGCTAAGCTCATGATCAATGGGAAATGTTTAGTTCATGATTGATCAAACATATTAAAGTAAAAAACACTTGACAAAAACGGCCGCAGCATAATACGAAAATACAAATTCCTTGATTCGACAAAAGATCCTCAATGATAACTTTAAATCGGACGACATGTTAATAATAATGAAAGCACGTATGATATATCTCAACGGAAACAGATATGGAACAGAAGAAAATTAAAACCAGTAAGGAAAGGCTAAAGTCGGACGGGGCCGACTCTATGATACACTCCACTTTCAATCCGAATACAATTCAATTCGGTGAAAAAGTGAAAACGGGAAGGTTTTTTGTATCCTGTAAATGTATGTGTTTGACAAAAAATTTTATATCGGAAAGGACATTTGTATGAGGATATATTGAAACCTGGAACGAAATAGGTGAAAGATAAAATGTATAGTTTGGCCAAAATCGTTTAAACTTATAGGAGCAACATTTGAATTTGGGCTCTATTTAAATCTGAACCGATCTTACCCACTTTCACCATAGTTTTGTTTAGTTAGATTATAAGATGTTGTTCGAAATTTAAAGAAAATCGAGCACAATATGTCGCTTTTAAAGCGGCAAAAGTCAAATGGGGAGCGACATTTGTATGGGGGCTATATCTAAATCTGAACCGATCTTACCCAATTTATGCATAGTGTTTCTAGTTGGATTATAAGATGTTGTCCCAAATTTAAAGAAAATCGGGTACAATATATGGTTTTTAGTACGCAAAATTCAAATCTGGAGCGACATTTGTATGGGGCCTATATCTAAATCTGAACCGATGTAGCCCGCTTTAGCCACAGGTGTTTCTAGTAAGCTTATAAGATGTTGTGCCAAATTTAAAGAAAATCGAGTACAATATGTGGTTTCTACAGAGGAAAATGTCAAATCGGGAACGACATTTGTATGGGGGCTATATCTAAATCTGAACCGATTTGACCTATTTTCACCATAGATGTTCTTAGCTTAAATATAAGAAGTTTTGCCAAATCTGAAGACAATCTGATACAATATGTGGCTTCTAGAGCGGAAAAAGTCAAATCGGGAGCGAAATTTGTGTGGGAGCTATATATAAATCTGAACCGATCTGACCGATATTCACCATGGGTGTTTCTAGTCGAAATATAAGATGTTTTGCCAAATCTGAAGACAATCTGATACAATATGTGGTATCTAGAGCGGAAAAAGTCAAATCGGCAGCGAAATTTGTATGGGAGCTATATATAAATCTGAACCGATCTGTCCGATATACACCATGGGAGTTCCTAGTGGGAATATAAGATGTTTTACCAAATCTGAAGACAATCTGATACAATATGAGGTTTCTAGAGCGGAAAAAGACAAATAGGGAGCGAAATTTGTATGGGAGCTATATATAAATCTGAAACGATCTGACCCATTTTAACCATGGGTGTTTCTAGTGGAAATATAAGATGTTTTACCAAATCTGAAGACAATCTGATACATTATGTGGTCTCTAGAGCGGAAAAAGTCAAATCGGGAGAGAAATTTGTATGGGAGCTATATATAAATCTGAACCGATCTAACACATTTTTACCACAGGTGTTTCTAGTTACAATATAAGATGTTTTGCCAATTTTAAAAAAAATCTGTTGTAATATGTGGTATCTAGAGTGAAAAGAGTCAAATCGGGAGTGAAATTCGTATGGGGGCTATATCTAAATCTGAACCGATTTTCTTCAAATTAAATAGAGTTCGTCCTTATCCCGAAAAACATCGTTGTGCAAAGTTTCATTTGGTTCTGTCTACAATTGCGACCTGTATCGTGATTACAAGAATAGAGTGACGGACAGACAGACAGACGGACATTGCTAAATCGACTCAGAAAGTGATTCTAAGACGATCAGTATAATTAACAATGGGTCTATCTCGTTTCCTTTTGGGTGTTACAAACAAATGCACAAAGACATAATCAAACAAAACATCCAACATTTCTTAGGGATAGAGCATATCCGGGAGAATTAAGAAAGATAAACTTCCAGAAAAAGATTTTAAGTCATCCTATTCCAGATCTATTCTGGACGGCCGCGGTAGAGTGGGACAGTCCAGACTACTACATGATCTAAAATGTTGCTTAAAATATAAATATATGAACACAAATAATATATATGATGATTAATAATGGAATATAAATAATTCATTAATCTATCAAATTATTACTTACTATTAGCGACGACGTTTAAATAACCATTCGCCAGTTAACTTATGTACTCTTATTATTGATACTATTATTATTAGTATTACTATTATCTGAGTGAAATTTGAGATTACGATTTCTATGCTATCGGTTTTATCAAACAGAGCTAACGACATGGTGTAGTCCAGCTAACGATGACCATTGATGAGCAATTCTCATATGATCTATATTCCTGTTGGTGCAATGATAATTAAGTCTAATAGACGATATAGCTGAGAAATGTCCGTCTTCTTTATACATCAGCTATCATAATGAATAACTTGTAATTCCTTGTTCTTTATTTGTGGCAGGCCATTATTCGTAAAAATAATCTGTCGTACATCATACTCAGTCTAATCACTGCGTTTTATTTTTAGCGAAAGTTCCCAGCTATTTCTGATAGCCATTATACATGAAAAGATGCTTAGAGTTGGATTTATAGAGCACCGGCAATTAAAAAAATATTTGAAGCAAAAGTGGAGATTAATGCCTTCTACGATTTCCTTGATTCTTGGGACAAAAAATATCCTACCATAAACCATTCTAAAACTATATTGAAATAGATTTGAGACGAAAGCTTGCACATTTTTTGACAGAATATAAAAGTAATACTGTGTGGCCGAAGGAATAAGTACCAATTTGCTACAAAAATATATCGATTCATTCAAAGCATGCATTGAACTCTCTGCGGGGAAATACTCGAATTTTTAACACAAAGTATTGAAAACTTCTCCATCACACTTTAATGGCTGATGCACAAGCACAAGCTGACTACCAGCTAAATAAAGAGACGAGCTGAGACAGCGGCAAAGCGAATATCTGAAAAGGCTGACATCGTTTTACCAACACCAAAGATGCCACTCTTTTTTTCTTTGGTGCCTTTGACAGCGGAGCTCCGCTGGTACAAACACTTCACACTTAATATTTCAAAGCTCACTTGTAGACAGGTCACGCACGCCAACAAAGCCTTGAATGCAAACATAATCACATAGAAAAACAACCACCAGCACCACCATCATATAACAAATGCTAAAAAAGGAACACTGCGAGGGAAAAAAACGCAGTGGAATTTGTTGTATTTTGAAGGAAAACTAAAGATGAACGACAGAAGTAGAAGAAGAAGTAGAAATAGAAAAAACCAACGAACAAGCGCCAACAACAAGCAAACAAAAACTAATACCACAAAAATGAAATGCATTAGAAATAGCAACGACCAGGACGAGGAAGAGCACCAGAAGGGCGAAAAAAGTGACACAAAAAAGAATACACTGAAGAAGTAAAAGCATCAACAGAAGGCCATGCGAAAGGACGCAGGAACAACAATCACTGGCGAGGAGGAATCGCATTGGCGAAAAAAAAGCGAAACGAATTCTTCTCGACAAACTCGAGAGTGGCACCAAAACTAATGCGCCATCTGCTGCATCAGCTGAAAATCAACATCAACTTGGGCGTATGGGCTAGAGTGTCTGTGCATGCACAGGAACCACAAGTATAGATAGCTTGGAAAGATGGCTGGCTGGCTGGCTGGTTGGTTGGATGGTTTGGCTTTGCGATGAAGTCATGGTAGCTGCTGCACAAAAGACATCGTCGTGTATGGAAAACGCATGCCGCATAACTAATGAATTTTTAACCTCTCATTCCCATACAAAGTGCGATGCAGCTATCCTTCATTTGGTTGTTGGTTCGTTCGTTCCTTGACTGTGGTCGGAGTATGTTCCCCGCCATAGGTACTTATGTAGTCAGAAAACGGAATACTGTAAGGCGAAAATGAATCAAACTTGTTTTATTTATTCTATGCCAAGCATTTGATGCGAGGCGAGGAATTAGATGTCGGAATAGATATGGCAGTTCCCAGAGAGCGGATGCACCTCAAAGGACGGAGATTAAAATAAAATGAAAATATTAAGTTACTCTGTTATTCAGTTACTCAAGTACGTAAATTTGAAATTATTAATTATTTAATTTATTAATTATTAATAATGAATGAAATTTATTATTGCAATTATTTATTTATTTATTTATTTATTTATTTATTTATTTATTTATTTATTTATTTATTTATTTATTTATTTATTTATTTATTTATTTATTTATTTATTTATTTATTTATTTATTTATTTATTTATTTATTTATTTATTTATTTATTTATTTATTTATTTATTTATTTATTTATTTATTTATTTATTTATTTATTTATTTATTTATTTATTTATTTATTTATTTATTTATTTATTTATTTATTTATTTATTTATTTATTTATTTATTTATTTATTTATTTATTTATTTATTTATTTATTTATTTATTTATTTATTTATTTATTTATTTATTTATTTATTTATTTATTTATTTATTTATTTATTTATTTATTTATTTATTTATTTATTTATTTATTTATTTATTTATTTATTTATTTATTTATTTATTTATTTATTTATTTATTTATTTATTTATTTATTTATTTATTTATTTATTTATTTATTTATTTATTTATTTATTTATTTATTTATTTATTTATTTATTTATTTATTTATTTATTTATTTATTTATTTATTTATTTATTTATTTATTTATTTATTTATTTATTTATTTATTTATTTATTTATTTATTTATTTATTTATTTATTTATTTATTTATTTATTTATTTATTTATTTATTTATTTATTTATTTATTTATTTATTTATTTATTTATTTATTTATTTATTTATTTATTTATTTATTTATTTATTTATTTATTTATTTATTTATTTATTTATTTATTTATTTATTTATTTATTTATTTATTTATTTATTTATTTATTTATTTATTTATTTATTTATTTATTTATTTATTTATTTATTTATTTATTTATTTATTTATTTATTTATTTATTTATTTATTTATTTATTTATTTATTTATTTATTTATTTATTTATTTATTTATTTATTTATTTATTTATTTATTTATTTATTTATTTATTTATTTATTTATTTATTTATTTATTTATTTATTTATTTATTTATTTATTTATTTATTTATTTATTTATTTATTTATTTATTTATTTATTTATTTATTTATTTATTTATTTATTTATTTATTTATTTATTTATTTATTTATTTATTTATTTATTTATTTATTTATTTGTTTATTTATTTATTTATTTATTTATTTATTTATTTATTTATTTATTTATTTATTTATTTATTTATTTATTTATTTATTTATTTATTTATTTATTTATTTATTTATTTATTTATTTATTTATTTATTTATTTATTTATTTATTTATTTATTTATTTATTTATTTATTTATTTATTTATTTATTTATTTATTTATTTATTTATTTATTTATTTATTTATTTATTTATTTATTTATTTATTTATTTATTTATTTATTTATTTATTTATTTATTTATTTATTTATTTATTTATTTTTTTATTTATTTAATTTTAATCATTTTAATTATTAAAATTAATTTTAATTATTAAAATTAATTTTAATTATTGAAATTAATTTTAATTGTTTAAATTATACTAAATTATTTCAATTAAATTATTTAATTTATTTTTTGTTTTAATTTTTTAATTTATTTTTATTTAATTTTGTTTATTTATTTTTATTATTTTTATTTATTTATTTTTTATTATTTTATTATTATTTTATTTATTTTTAATTATTTAATTTATTTTTAATTATCAAATTTATTTTTAATTGTTTAATTATTTCCTTTTTTAAATCATTTAATTGTTCTATTAATTTTTAATTATTTTAATTATTATATTTTTGCAATGCCTTTATGGCCCTTAAACTTTTTACTCTCCCTAATATTTTGATTGCGTTTTTTACGAACTCCACCAAATGATAGCGAATAGAAAATAAAAGAATAACGTAGCATAGCTCTACTGTCAGAATCTTGACAAGAATTCTATGCATACTTTTAGGCTAAAACACTTTATTGCATAGTCTGAAGGAGTCATTACAGCAGTGTGTGGGGGGTGTTTTGAAGCAGTTCAGTTAGCTTTGAGTATGACGTTCATAATGACATTGACAATTATTACAATAATAATAATAATAGTATGGATACATATGGGCGACAAGCGAGGTCACAAGGAAAGTTCATCGTATGCTAACATAATCATTATTTACATCAAGCATGCACCAAGAGAAAGGCACATACTTGCCGTATCGAGAAGACTAGTGAAACATTTGAGCATGGAATCCTCTCTTGAAACCAAATACAAGTTACATTTGTCTGGATCATTCGGCACTATATCATATCATAAATGCTGGCGGCTTTTGTTGTAATGTTTCTCTAAAAAATGCTTCAACCCATCCGATCAATAATACGTATTTCGTATCCTGTGTGGGGATAACTCATCAGTGGAACTTCTGTATAGAGTGCTGGTGTTAACATATTGTTAGCAGGCGTGAATATATATTTTTCGTATATATAATTCTATCTCGAACACAGCACTAGTTTATCTGAACTCTCTTTCTTTCCTTAGATTTCTCAACATCTTTCCAACCAAAACTGTTCGCTGGGTATATGTGTAAATTAGATAAAACAACAACGAGTGGCGGTCAGCAGCGCCGAAACACAAACACCAGGACGAACTGCACAAAAACTTCTCGGAACAAGTACATGAATGGAAATAACCTTTTGCACACATCTCACAATACCCTTTGGTGTAGTGTTTTTGCTGTTGTTATTATGTTTTACAGAAAATATATAAAAAACTTCCATAACACGAACACTTCTTGTCCTTTGTAGTATTCTAGTTTGTTGGATGTAGCCGTGGTGGTGGTCTCCAATCATGTCCAACACTCTGGCGAGGATAATGATGATGCGGATGGCATGAATGGTGAGAATGCGGATGTTCGGACATGTTCTGTCTGTACATGACTTCTTCGTAGTCGGGATGAAAATTGGAAAATATGCAAATAAGCTGTCAGTCTGTCTACACTGTTCCAAACTGAGCAAAACCTTTGGCTGGCAGGGAGATAGATGGCTGACACAGGAAGGATATTTTGTTGCATATTCTAATTTTGGCAAGAACTTTGTGGGACTTTCTGGGAGGAACAAGTTGGCCAAAAGCACTACACTGACCCCGCTTGGAAGCGTGATGTGGCCGAAAATATACTTTTAAATGTTATTGTGGACTTTATAGCAGTTCACCCTCAGTCGTTGGTTGTTGTTTTCTTTCTTGTTTATAATTTTGCGGTTAATATTTTATGGTCAACTTTTGCGTTCTCCTATTTGAGTGCAATTTGTGGTCAATTTTGCACTGCGTGGCGGCCGAGTCTTTCAGATGTGGTCATAATTTTTGTAATTGTTGACATAAATACTTGCAACGAAATGCACTGGTTGTGGTGTAAGAAAGTAGCTCAATGTGATCCTTTGAAGGTCAGCGACTGCAGCAAATATTCAGAGGAAAATTATTGATATTAAAGACAGGGAATGATAGTGGATATTTTTTCAGAAATCCACTTATTTTGAAATCTATGAGAAAAAATCCCACATTTAAAAATATTTTAATAGATTTTTGACACCCTGTTTCCTAATTAACGAAAGCAGTGAATATCGGCCACACTATCCCAAAAAATTTCCCAAGGTGTTACTAGCTTATGAAGCAAATTAAAAAAATCCAATCCTCCGTCTAAACATTTGCACCTATAGCATCATATCCCAAAATCGCCTTACTCTCTTTCGCTGATAGCTGGCTGGATGTCTGGCACTGATGGTCTGTTCATGTGTTTGGCTAAAATCAGAAATCAGCAAAATGCCAACAAACAAAGCTCCCAGTCAACACTAATGCAATGTTTGCACAAGTTCATATGAAATTTATATAAAACAAAACTTAACAGAGCTGCACAACACTACAGTCAGCTCAGTTCAGCTCAGCACACTACAGCGCCAGTGTAGCGTTAGTATTTCCATTGGCACTCGTATATTGTTTATTTATAGTGACACTTATTGTTGATGTTGCCATTGTGGCTGTTTGCTGTTGTTATTGCCAATGTTGAAGCTGTGCACAGTGCTGCGATGTCATACAGCAAATGAAAGGAATAATTCAAAAAGTGTGATCCCTTCTCAGCAATAAAAGAATAATTTTGAAATCACGAAAGGGCTGACGAGAAATTATTTACAAAAATAGCTCGATTTTTTAAAATAATTTTACTTTCATAGTTTTCTTTAAAGTTCGTGTAATAACACTGTCCAACAGTATTTTTGGAACAGAGCAGCGACACTATAATTCTGAAAGGGCATAATGAGTAGATATTTTTTGTAGAATAAACTTATAGTCCAGCTGGTCTGAGTTTCTTTTTACAGCGGGTTGTTGTAATTTTTTTAATTTTTTTGGTCGACGGCTAAGCGAAAAAAATATTTTAAGTTAATGTCTGAGGGAAATCGTATTGTCAGAACTATATTGTGGAATTTTATGAGGATCATTTTTGTGGAACAGCTTAACCAGCTCCTCTCTTTATGGGTCAATTTGATCCTTTTTTTTTGAGAAAATCAAAAAAATCCTTTCAAAAAGGACATTTAAGGATTTAAATGTTCTACGAAATAAATTGTCGGAAATTTTCAGTGGAGGTCTCCGAAGACACCAATGTTGTGAATAAAGCTATTCACACTTAACCCTCTAGTGCATAGCACCGCCTATAGCCGGGGTCTACAAAAAAATCGATTTGATAAAGTGGAAGTTGCAATTTGCGTTTCTGATTCGCAGCATTCCTTCTAGTTTTCGAGTAATGTCTATTTGAAGTGGCAGGTGTCTACTTTCTCGTGATTTTTATTATTTTTGCAAACAAGTAAAAACGGCGTTAAGTTCGGCCGGGCCGAACTTTATATACCCTCCACCATGGATTGCATTCAACAGAGGTTGTCGGGTTTCGTAGAAGTGCAGTAATATTACAGGAAAATATAAATTTTGTAATATAGGCAAACCAAAACAAATATTGAAAAAATAATTATATAAATAAATATAATATTTTAATTACATCAAAGCATTATCTATTTCAAATCAAAAAATAAATATTCTTATATTTATATTTTCAAAAAGCGTAAATACCATAATTATTGGAAGATAGTGGGTGCTACAGTTTGTTGTACTTCCATTCTATTTTATTTCCAAAAGTACAAATTTTGAAAATCCATTATCAGACGTACATGTGCAAAATAGCCTATCTTCATGATTCAACCAATTTTTGCCGTAAAAGAAAAAGTACGAATTCCATGATTCCAGCTGTGCCCATTTGGTTGGTACCATTTTTACCCCCTTGACATTTCTCAATTAGAATTTCATCATTATAGCTGTAGTCGTTTAGTTGGTACTTTTTTATCCCCCTGTACAATTGTATCCCTTGAAAGTACGAATTTCGAAAAATTCGTCTATTTTCCGTGTCTACGCAGTCAGAGGAATGTATACTCTGAATTTCCTGACTCTAGCTGCGGTCATTTGATTGGCACTATTTGTATCCCCTTTTCTCTTTTTAACCCCAAAAAGTACGAATTTCGAAAAATCTGTTTATTTTAAGTGTCTACGCAATCAGAGGAATGTATACACCGAATTTCATTATTCCAGGTGTAGCCGTTTGCTTGGTACCATTTTTATCCCTCCGTACCCATTGTATCCCTTGAAAGTACGAATTTGGAAAAAACCTTTTATTTTTCATGTCTACGTAGTCAAAGGAATGTATACTCCGAATTTCATGACTTTAGCTGCGGTCATTTGGTTGGTACTATCTTTATCCCCTTTTTCTATTTTGACCCCAAAAAGTACGAATTTCGAAAAATCAGTTTATTTTCCGTGTAAACACAGTCAGAGGAATGTATACTCCGAATTTCATGACTCTAGCTACAGTCATTTGATTGGTACTATTTTTATCCCCTTTTTCAGTTTAACCCCAAAAAGTACGAATTAAAAAAACTGTATTTTACTTGTCTATGCAATCAGAGGAATGTATACACCGAATTTCATTATTCTAGGTACAGCCGTTTGGTTGGTACCATTTTTATCCCTCTATTCCCATTTTATACCTTAAAAGTACGAATTTGGAAAAAATTCTTTTATATTATGTATCTATATGTATCTACTCAATTAGAGGAATGTACACACCGAATTTCGTGTTTTTAGCTGTTGTCGTTTAATATGTACCATTTTTATCCCTTTTTGCCCCATTTCACCCCCTACAAATATGAATCACTTTATGGTGCACGTATTTGCTATAAGGGGAATGCGCATACCAAATATCAAGCAAATATAAACAGACATATTCAAAAAACATGCTTAAATACGCTAAAATATTAGGGATTATTATGGGTATTTTTAGTCCTTGTGAGGGAAAAATTTTTCCCTTTAGGTCGATTTCGCCCCATTTCAATCCCAACCGACCTACGACTATAAGACGCATTTATGGAAAATTTGAACGTTCTAGCTCCTTTCGTTTTGATGCTAGCGTGCTTTCAACAGACGGACAGACGGACGGACGGGCATAGCTAGATCGTCTTAGAATTTTATGACGATGAAGAATATATATACTTTATAGGGTCTCAGGTCGATATTTCAAGGTGTTATAAACGGAATGACAAAGTTAGTATACCCCCATCCTGGAGGTGGAGGGTATAAAAAGTATATTTTTTGGTGTCCGTTTCAATTAGGAAAAATACCAACGTCTAAGAAAATTTACGTTCTTTCGGTGAGTGGTTGACCTGTTATGAAAAAAAATATTTGCAGGTGAGTAAATTGGAACATATTTAACTCCGCCTTGAGGCGGGGTGTAGTTCACTTGTTCAGCCACTCACTTCCTAATAGTTTCAAATTTATTGTGTTTCAACATTGAAACACATATGACCGAGGATGAAATTCGCGATTTTCTGCAATATTTAAAATCGATAAGGTGGAACTGCGTAATTTTTTGGGGATTTTGTTCGCATTGGGGAAAATATGGCTTGAATCCTATACGCCAATCTATGACATGTAATGGTTTTGAACATATTCAAAGTTAATTTCAATGACGATTCCTCGCGTATTGAGTAATGAAAACCTGGTTATGATCCCTTGTATTTCAACGAACGTTTTGCTTCGGTCACAAAGCTCCAGCGTCTTTTTGATGATGCGCTACATAGATGAAAGGAAATCCAATTGGCCGGCAAATCCTCGCCAGGTGGGGGAGAAGCTGTTTGTACTTTGCGATTCTTCAGGTTATTCAGGCTTTCGAAATCTATTGTGGCGCTGGGATAACAAAATACTTCAGACCTGGGTGCTGCATCAGATTTGGTTGTAAGACTGTCACAAAATCTCCCCAACAATAACAGTCACATCCTTTACTTCGAATATTTTTATACTTCAATGGGATTGTTATTATACCTGAGAAGTTATTATACCTGAGAAGCTGAGCTACAGTAAGACCAAATCGTGTACCAAACATAAAACTTTCAACCTATGCTGATTTACAATCTAAAAAGGTTGAACATCTATAGGATAATTTGTTACCACGCAAAATCCTTGCTCTTCAAAAGTTAATTGTTGGGATCGTACAGCAACAAGAAATATAGAGCTGAATTGTGTAGCTATTATACACGAATACAACAAGAATATGGGTGGTATGGATTTGGCTAACGGACTGATTGGTCGATATCACATAAAATTGAAGAACAGAAAGTGGAATATTTTATCATATTTGGGACGTAGCTATGGTTAACCCATATCTTCTCTACAATACACTGAATAAAGACATCGAAAATTGTCCACTTCCTGACTTCAGAACAGAAGTGGCAGAAACACTGTGTTTGATTAACTCGCTGCAACCTGCCAAAAGCGGTCGTCCATCTTTTTCAACACCCCCACTAATGGCTAAAAAACGTATCTGCCAGTGTAAATAATATATACGTTGAAATAGGACACTGGTGTATTTTTGGACCGCTCTGGCAAGCAAACGTGGAAGTATCTCAGATGTAAATCGTAAACTGAGCAAGTTTGCATTTAATGTAAGATCAATTTATGCAACTCAACAGTAATTAAATATTTCTACAACTTCCATAATAAACAACAAATAAAAAATACAACTTATTTTGATAAAACGATTTTGTTTTACATGTCTGTTAATAATGCGTAATGCATAGGACCGCCTCAAGGCGGAATTAAATTTTTCACCCGTAGAAGGTGAACTAAGTATCAAATGGAAAAAACAACTTCAGATTCGTGATCAGCGAATTGAAATTAGCCTAATAAAAAATTGGGGGTCAAAATAAAAATTCATGCATTAGAGGGTTAAATAGCAAAATTACACGCCAAATTATATAATAAAATTACTGGTGATAAAATTGTTCCATTTTTCTTGGAAGATCGATCTTTTTCGATAAAATAAACCGAAATCGCTTTAGAAAGCCATGCGAATGAAGCTACATTTCATTGAAAACGAAGAAGACACATCAAGAATTTCTAATGTTGACTGCAAAGACGATGATATCTTTGCATACCTCTATTTAAGTTCAAATGACTCACTCTAATTTGATTTTAGTATTGACGGGGCTCTACCGTATAAACTCACATGCCATGTGGTAGCTGTAAGGGCAAGAAGCAGATTATTAGTGGGAACGTCGGATAACCTGTAGGGGGAGCTGTAATGTTGAGAGCGTCGACCATCTGCCCAGATATGGCAGTAAGTCTTTTGATGATGCTAAGTTCACCTTTCTATGGACATTTGGCCATCGTGGCAAGAATAGATGTCTGCAAAATAAAGTATTTTGTGGGCTTTTATGGGCTTGCTGTCAAAGTGGACCTTATCCGATTTAAGCGAGTTGTCTGTTAACTTTTTGCCTACCATCATAACGTAACCCAACATAACACAATTTGCTTTCGCGTTTACCACAGTGGACATATTGAGACCACCCGCTAGAGAAGTTCTTAAGCTCTAGTTTTCAATTGTCTGCATTGATATCAGTATTGACGGGAAACATCGCATAGGCTCACAGATTGAATTCGTTGATGGGTGCATAAGTGAGTTAATGCTTACCTTCTGACTGACATCACAACACAAAGTAACGCCACGACTTGGTTCCTTGAGAACATCTTAAGCAACTGCCTAGCTCTGATGAATACACGGCTTAGGACTCTTGTGAAAAAATACTTCCGGCCATTAACTCTTGTTATGTGGGAACTGATACTGGAGATTTAATCAAATATCGCAATCCTTCAGGCAAGATTTAACACACCTTTTCGAGTGGTGTGGTCTATTCAAAATGGCATGACGCTCCCGTGAGAACCAAGCCAATCTCAACAAGCTGATTGCAAATATGAGGAAGATGTGTAACTGCTAAGATAAGGTAGAAGATGTGTATTTACTCACATTCTGGTGCGTGAGGAGTTTAGAACATTTCAGAGCTATCCGGCATATGAGAACATTCAATAAGAAACCAATCTCCAAGAGCTGGCGACAAAGTCGATGAACTACAAAGATGAAATATAAGAAGAATACATACTCATATTCTGCTTAATGACGCCTTTTATTTTGCTGTCTGGTCGTTCAATAGTATAGGCACAAATACCATGTAATGTTCTTTGATGACCTTGAATGCCTAGCAAATGTAGTATCTCTGACTGCTCGATAGAAGATCGTGGATAAAATCAAATGATTCAATAGAGAACAGCAACATAGGATCTAAATTCCCCTTTCATACTACTTCTCTGCTTTCCGCCTAGTCCTTTTGCTTTCATCATCATTCTTTCATCTTCGACAAATGTTGGTATCACAATATCCCACTTTCATTATTTTTATATCTTGTGATTGTGAACTATTGAAAATTTATCATTCTGATGATTTTTCACAACCATAATGATTTTGCAAAAAAAATTGAAACAATCCGATAAAAATAGAACCCATCATTTCACCGCTTTCAAACCCACACAACCCGCTTAAAAGGAGACTTAAGAACAGTACTTTAAAATTTCAAAAAGATTGATTAATGTAATCGTTTCGAATTTCATTTAGAAGTAATTGAAAGTACCTTCAAATCAAGGTATAGCTCATAAAAATGAGTCAAGTATTTCAGGAGTTCCAGGCGATTGAATGAACGCAACTTTTTGAAAAAGTAGTATTTTGTGTTCATATCTCGTGAAAAATATATATAAAATACGTATACGATATTTTAATGAGTAGAATATTTAAACAAATGTTCAAAACAATCGCAGCTATCGAAGACAAAAATCGTACTACACCTTTTTCAATTGTAATTCAAACGACACCACTTTAAATTCAAAAGACACCAGTTGAAATTCAAAAGACACCAGTTGAAATTCAAAAGACACCAGTTGAAATTCAAAAATTTCATTTTCAATTCAAAAATATCACTTGAAATTCAAAAATTCCATTTGAAATTCAAAAAATGTCATTTGTAATTCAAAAGACAACATTTGAAATTCAAAAGACAACATTTGAAATTCAAAAGACAGCATTTGAAATTCAAAACTCGTCATTTGAAATTCAAAACTCGTCATAAGTAATTCAAAAGAGATTTGAAATTCAAAAGACATCATTTGTAATTTGAAATTCTAAACTCTTCATTTGTAATTCAAAACTCGTCATAAGTAATTCAAAAGACACCATTTGAAATGTAAAAGTTTTCACATGAAATTCAAAAATTATTCCATTTGATATTCAAAGGATTCCATTTAAAATTCAAAAATGTAAACAAAATTATTTAAGAAAAATATACATTAGGTGGGTAGCATTTTTTCTGCAAATTTGGATATTCTGTAGTTTTGAAAACAGATCTAAGTTTTGAATTACAAAAGACGAGTTCTGATTTTCAAACGACGAGTTTTGAATTTCAAATGATATTTTTTGAATTTCAATTGACATTTTTTAAATTCCAAATGGAATTTTTGAATTTCAATTGGAATTGAATTTCAAATTGAATTTTTGAATTTCAAATGGTGTCTTTTGAATTACACTTGAAAATGGTGTAGTGAGAATTCTTAGTAGAGGTGCTTATCTCAAATCTTGCACTAATTTTGTGACTATAGATGCAATTATAGCTCAGGAATGGCGATCATCTCTTCAAGAGATGATGAAGATGTTCGATATTATCTATATTTGGATGTCAGGGAACAGCGACATCCCAGCGAAAACTGACGAGCTTGTCAGATTAGAAAGGACTCGTCATCAGGAAAAGTCAATGATACTGGCGAACATGAGGAAGCACCTAGACCTGGTACAGAATCTCTGTCGGGCTATGGCTATAAGACATTTAGTGGTACTGAGTTCAGCTGATTTTTGTCTTCAGATCCAAGACTTGGCGAACAAAAATTCAAGAGAAATTCAAAACTGTCGAGCATCTCTTTTGGAGATGGGCAAGCATTTTGATACTCAGATTATTTATTTATGTGACAGGACATAAGGACGTTCAGGGAACTGTAGAGCTGCAACCATCAGATCAATCAGGAGATTCTGCTGCTGAGGATTAGCACGATGATCTGAAACTAAGCTTAGTCTCAAACGGATCATGTGTGGATCTTAATACCGTGGGTTTGTTGGGACCAAACTGTTTAAACCATTTCAGTCTCTCCAAAGGTAGCGTTGAGTGAAAAGAAGAACGATATTCAATATTTTCTATTATTATTATTTCCCCAAACATAGTTTATGTTCTGCTGATTGGCGATATTGCTATATCTCTTTAATTTTGCCACATAATCATTTGATCTTTAATCTTGTTTTCAGGGAGGATACAAATTATAAGAGATCTGTTGCATTCCTTTTATGTTATTCATTTATTTTATGACATCCTTTTTAGTTTTAATTTTTTGCATATTTCGCAACACTGTGCATTGGCTGCTGATGTTGCTGGCAGACACATAACGAAGCACAAAACTAGATACGTGCTCATATGGCAAATTGACTGATTTCGAACAATGTTTTTATTCAATTTTTCTACACCTTTTTTGCGTTCTTTTTTCTGCTCTGCTCCCTTTCACTCTCCATTATCAAATAACAATAATTTTTGTTTTGGAGACGGTGACGGTGACATTGCTGGTGCCGGAAAGAGGGCTGGGGGAAGGCGAAGGGACGCAACGATGTTAGCGAGGCACAAAATGTCGCTGCGGAAAAAATGCACTTGATTTCTCAGCTACTACTACTGCTACTACTTATTTAAGTCATGCATGTGTGTGTAAAGTATTTGACTTATGAGCTTTGCACACTAACACATGGTCGCCTGAGCTCTCTGAACTCCAGTTTACATGTAGACATTCACACACACCCACAATCACACAAAGGATAAATACAGAAATGTGGCGGAAGCATGGGAGAAAATAAATATTGATTATTTAGAAGTTATTTGGAAATGAATGACTGCAAAAAGCGTAAACAATGGCAATGCGTTGTACGTTGATAACAACGAACAACACAGCGGCAGCAACAGAGTCAGAAACTGAAATAGAAATAGAAACATGATGAAATTGGAAATAATTGAAATTGGCAGTCGATTGTTTGTAGACCAAAAATATGTGCATTCATGCAGAGCATTGTTAGACAAAGGATGGTGAACCTAAAGCAACATTCTGGTGGAAGTTCTCGTGAAAAAGAGCCCGAGATCAGGGAAAATTTAGTAAAAGTTGAGCATTTTGAAGGAAAGACCTTAAATTCCCACCTTTATTAAAAACTGTGGCAGTTTCATCGCTAAATGCATATCTGCAATTTATTACGTTAGATTTTGGAGAAAATCGGTTCGATATGAAATAAATTTTGTTGTACAAACGTTTCATCGATAAATGCCAATCATCTATTTATTATGTTTTATTTTCGAGAACCGGTTCGATGTGTTAAAAATATCCTTTTTCATACACGAATTAGAATCTTCAGTATAATTTTATTTTTTTTATCGCTGGATGTAAATCTTCCATTTTAGATACCACATTTTAAAAACTTTGTTCGAAACGCAAATTGAGTCACGTTTCTGAGAAAATCTATTCGAAAGCTCCACTTGTTAACTCTTGCATGAACATTAATTTATGCAGTTTTCCAATTATAAAGGCACATTGAGGCAAACCCGAATGTTGAAAAAATCTGTTTTTTAAAACCGGAATGAGTTAAGTGTCGTAAGTAAATCACGTTCTGTCAACATCTTCGTTAAAACTGATTAGTAATTGTGAAAAGATTTGATTATTAAACCGGCATGAATCCTTTTGTAATGTCTAAATTAAAAACACGGTTGGAAATTTTGAAAGTCACCAGTTTTTAATACAGGTATAGATTTAGTTTATTAATTTTTTCATCGCTGAACACGGCGCAAAGTGGAATATTTTTATACACACTGCGCCAAAAACTAGAAGGAATAGAGGCATCATGCAATTTCGTACACATCCCTCACATTGTTTAATATAGCCAAATCAAAACAAATACAAATATTGAAAAAATAATTTTATAAAAAAATATAATTTATTAATTATTTCAAACCACGATTATAAGGCAAAGCTACCAATACGTCAATTCAAAAAATAAATATTCTTATATTTATATTTTCAAAAAGCTTAAATACCATAAATATTGGTAGATAGTGGGTGCTACAGTTGGTTGTATTTCCATTCTATTTTAATTCCAAAACTACAAATTTTGAAAATGCATTATCAGACGTACATAGTGCAAAATAACCTAATTTCATGATTCAACCAATTTTTGCCGTAAAAGAAAAAGTACGAATTTGGAAAAAAAACTTTTTATTTTGCATTCAGAGTAATGTATACACCGAATTCCATGACTCCAGCTGCGCCCATTGGTTGGTAAATTTTTTACCCCCTTGACGTTTCTACGCAATTAGAATTTCATCTTTCTAGCTGTAGTCGTTTAGTTGGTACTATTTTTATACTTCTGTACCATTGTATCCCTTGAAAGTACGAATTTCAAAAATCCGTGTATTTTCCGTGTCTACGCAGTCAGAGGAATGTATACTCCGATTTTCTTGACTCTAGATGCGGTGATTTGATTGGTACTATTATTATCCCTCTTTTTCCATTTTAACCCAAAAAAGTACGAATTTCGAAAAATTCGTCTATTTTCCGTGTCTACGCAGTCAGAGGAATGTATACTCCGAATTTCATGACTCTAGCTGCGGTCATTTGGTTGGTACTATTTGTATCCCCTTTTTTCATTTTAACCAAAAAGGGACGAATTTTGAAAAATCTGTTTATTTTAAGTGTCTACGCAATTAGATGAATGTATACTCCGAATTTCATGACTCTAGCTGCGGTCATTTGATTGGTACTATTTTTTATCCCCTTTTTTTCATTTTAACCCCAAAAAGTACGAATTTTTAAAAATCTGTGTATTTTACTTGTCTATGCAATAAGAGGAATGTATACGCCGAATTTCATTATTCTAGGTACAGCCGTTCGGTTGGTACCATTTTTATCCCTCTATTCCCATTTTACCCCTTAAAAGTACGAATTTGGAAAAAATACTTTTTATTATGTATTTACTCAATTAGAGGAATGTACACACAGAATTTCGTGTTTCTAGCTGTTTAATATGTACCACTTTTATACCTTTTTTGTCCCATTACAATAAGAATCACTTTATGGTGCAAGTTTTTGCTTTAAGGGGAATGCGCATACCAAATATCAAGCAAATATAAACAGACATATTGAAAAAAACATGCTTAAATACGCTAAAATATTAGGGATTATTATGGGTATTCTTAGTCCTTGTGAGGGAAACATTTTTCCCTTTGGACCGATTTCGCCCCGTTTCAATCCCAACCGATCTACGACCATAAGACGCATTTATGGAAAATTTGAACATTCTAGCTCCTTTCGTTTAGATGCTAGCGTGCTTTCAACAGACGGACAGACAGACGGACGGACATGGCTAGATCGCCTTATAATTTTATGACGATCAAGAATATATATACTTTATAGGGTCTCAGGTCGATATTTCAAGGTGTTACAAACGGAATGACAAAGTTAGTATACCCCCATCCTGGAGGTGGAGGGTATAATAAGAATAATTTGTTTGCTATGGATCGTACTGCATACAATTAAAGGTTCATCTTGACCACTATATAAAGAGTGATTTTTTTGAGGTTAGGATTTTCATGCATTAGTATTTGACAGATCGCGTGGGATTTCAGACATGGTGTCAAAGAGAAAGATGCTCAGTATGCTTTGACATTTCATCATGAATAGACTTACTAACGAGCAACGCTTGCAAATCATTGAATTTTATTACCAAAATCAGTGTTCGGTTCGAAATGTGTTTCGCGCTTTACGTCCGATTTATGGTCTACATAAATGAGGCTCATTTCTGGTTGAATGGCTACGTAAATAAACAAAATTGCCGCATTTGGAGTGAAGAGCAACCAGAAGCCGTTCAAGAACTGCCCATGCATCCCGAAAAACGCACTGTTTGGTGTGGTTTGTACGCTGGTGGAATCATTGGACCGTATTTTTTCAAAGATGCTGTTGGACGCAACGTTACGGTGAATGGCGATCGCTATCGTTCGATGCTAACAAACTTTTTGTTGCCAAAAATGGAAGAACTGAACTTGGTTGACATGTGGTTTCAACAAGATGGCGCTACATGCCACACAGCTCGCGATTCTATGGCCATTTTGAGGGAAAACTTCGGAGAACAATTCATCTCAAGAAATGGACCGGTAAGTTGGCCACCAAGATCATGCGATTTGACGCCTTTAGACTATTTTTTGTGGGGCTACGTCAAGTCTAAAGTCTACAGAAATGAGCCAGCAACTATTCCAGCTTTGGAAGACAACATTTCCGAAGAAATTCGGGCTATTCCGGCCGAAATGCTCGAAAAAGTTGCCCAAAATTGGACTTTCCGAATGGACCACCTAAGACGCAGCCGCGGTCAACATTTAAATGAAATTATCTTCAAAAAGTAAATGTCATGGACCAATCTAACGTTTCAAATAAAGAACCGATGAGATTTTGCAAATTTTATGCGTTTTTTTTTTTAAAAAAGTTATCAAGCTCTTAAAAAATCACCCTACCAATTACTTTGACTGAGAAAGGTAGAATAACATTAATACTTATATTTATTTTCAGGTTTATCTTTGACATTTGAAAAAATGGGACTCTATACGCTGGAACAAAAATGGAAACTATTAAAAACTTACTTCCAAAGAAGCAAACTGTGAAAATTTACGTACTTACAGATGAAGCTCATTTTCATGTCGGTGGCTATGTCAGTAAACAAAATTGCCGCATATGGGATTCAGAGCACCCACACGTGACTATTGAAAAGCCAACGCGTCCACAACGAGTCACTGTTTGGTGTGGATTTTTGGCTATATTGAGAAATTCGGTTAATCAGATGAGGTACTGCAGAGCCAGACATGGTAGTCATATGAATGATATTGTGTTTGATTATTAAATAACAAAGTTCAATAAAACCAGAAATTTGAAAAAATAGTCAATACTTTTTTACAGCCTATTCTAATCATTATTAATTGCTTATAATGGAATTCTAACCATCTCATTCCCCGTTCGTATTATTTGCTGAATTTTGAATAATATATAATTTTATTTTTTTTTTAATTAGCAAAATTATTTTTGAAATTCCCATCCGGACTTCATAAGTCTGTAGTAGAATGTCATTCGTTATAAAGGGTTCGAAATGAAATTAATTGGCTCATTATATCGTTATATCGGATTTTTGTTAAATTAAGTATTCGTTATACAAGGAGTTGCCTGTATCATTAATGTGAACAATTTATATAACAACTTTCATCAAAAGCAAATCGTAATTGTGAAAATATCCGGATGTTTTTATTATATATCATTAACTATGATGATGGATAAATTAAAAATAAAACGGTTGGAAATGATGAGAGTTTTTATTTAGTTTTATTTAGTTTTTTATTAATTGTGGTTTGCTAAATTGTCATCAACGTGAACAACCCTCATTAAACAAAACCTAAAATTGGAATGATTCCTTCGTTGAAACTGATTTATTGGTGTGACAAGATCCGGTTTTAGGTAAACGGAATGTATTTTGAATTATTAGTTATTCTTTATTAAATGTGAATTTATTTTCAGAATGCCTAATTGGAAAATACTCATTTTATCACCAAAACCGGTTGGAAATTTTGAAAACAACCGAGTTTTAAAGCCTTAATGAATTCTTCTTTATTAACATTACACCATTGAACTTTAATATTCCTTTAATCATTCTACATTATAGAAACCCTATTTATAAATGCATACAAAAATAGGGGTTTAAAAATGCAATTCTCATCCAATTCAAGTGAAAATGCAATCTTTTCTCCTGCCCTTGGAGAGGGCTAAGCAACTAATGCTTTCGAATTCATGACAGACACAATGGCACTCGACAAATGGGCAACTTACCTGTTGCTGTAATCTGGATGTTTGATTATATCCTTGTTGCTCCTTTGCTTGCGGCAGGAATAAGAGTTGCACTGCCAGTAAAGCTTTTTTGCTCACAGCACAAAAGCAAAACTACTCAAAACTAGTTTAAAAAAAGACTAGCTTCTAATTACACTGAACAACAAATGCTTTAAAGTGTTCCTAAACTTGTTGTAATTTTTCTGTTGTTGTTGTTGAATAAATTTTGCTGATTGTTATCATAAAGTTCGTGTGTTCGTATTATTCGGTTGATGTTGTAGTAAATTATTGTTACTTATAAGACGGATTAGGTTCTCGTGGTTGTAGTAGTTTTGTATATATTTGTATTTATTTTGTTTATATACATATGTATGTATGTACGTATGCGTGGGAGGGAGTAGGGCGCTTTATTGTGTGCTAAATACTATTTAATAAGTTTTTAATTACACATTGATTGCATTTGTTTGTGAGTTGTTTGTAGCGGGGCAGGGCAGGCCGGGGGAGGGCAACAATGTTCCCCGGAGTCATTTACGTATACATTGAGTTGAATTTTAATTGTTTCCTGTTGGGATTTTGGTTTGGTCTTCGGTAATTTCACTTTTGCTTTCAGCTCCCAAAAAATAAACAAACTAATGAGCTCAACCAAAGCTTTTAAGAGAGTGTCAGTCATAGAGCGAATGCGGGAGAGAGACCGTGAATAAAGCTTTGCGTGTTAACACGTCGAACACAAAAAAGCTGTAGCTTGTTATTAGCTTCAATCACCAGAGAGTTTTCGCACTTGACACTTCCGCAGCATAACAAACAACACGAAGTTAAGACAAAACGAACATGTGATTCTTTTTTGCCAAACAAAACGTTCACAGGATTTTCCACAAGACCACAAACTCTACGTCCTGCAATCAACAGGGAATAAAGTCTTCAAATACAATTGAAAGTTATTTCTTGTCACTCCTTGGCTGCCTCAAAATTCCTTCCTTGTGTTGGCTTAACGTTTCGTTTGTTTTGTTAAAATGCATATGTTTTCTGCGAAAACAGTTTTCTCGCTAGATTTCCGCAAATATTTGTTGTTTTTCAATTTGTTGGTTTAAAATGATTGTTGGAGGTTCGGGTTATTGGGTCTTCTTTGGTTATGGATTAATTTTTTAACAATAAAATAAGCAAAGAGCTAAAAATATAAAGCCAATTGCAAAGATATAAACTGTCAAACTAATTTTTCTGCCTTTTGGCTTTTCCAAGTGTTGTCGTCCGTCCGTCCATCATTTCAGCATTGCATGGGTATTTGTGTTTTGTTGTTTGTTGGCTTTCTTGCTCTTCAAAAGCTTGTGCATGTTGGTAACCTACTAAATTGCCAGAGCATAAGGACACTAATTGAGCTTTTAAAAGCTTTGTCATGCTGCCAGCAGTTAGCACTCATCAGAGATGGAAGTTGCGAGATAAAATTGCTGTGAACTATCACAGCATCAACAAGATGCTGGACCATGGTACGTATAAGTCGTGCATGTTTGATTGGGTTTATCGCTCATACGCCACGTGGGCGATTTGCTCAAATCGATGGGACAAACCTAGAATAAATGCTACATCGTAATTGTCATTATACCCTCCACCTCCAGGATGGGGGTATACTAACTTTGTCATTCCGTTTGTAACACCTTGAAATATCGACCTGAGACCCTATAAAGTATATATATTCTTCATCGACATAAAATTCTAAGACGATCTAGCCATGTCCGTCCGTCCGTCCGTCTGTTGAAAGCACGCTAGCATCTAAACGAAAGGAGCTAGAACGTTCAAATTTCCCATAAATCAGTCTTATAGTCGTAGATCGGTTGGGATTGAAACGGGGCGAAATCGGCCTAAAGGGAAAAAATTTTCCCTCACAAGGACTAAAAATACCCTTAATAATCCCTAATATTTTAGCGTATTTAAGCATGTTTTTTGAATATATCTGTTTATATTTGCTTGATATTTGGTATGCGCATTCCCCTTATAGCAAAAACGTGCACCATAAAGTGATTTTTATTTGTAGGGGGTGAAATGGGGCAAAAAAGGGATAAAAATGGTACATAGTAAACGACAACAGCTAGAAACACGAAATTCGGTGTGTACATTCATCTAATTGAGTAGATACATAATATAAAAGTATTTTTTCCAAATTCGTACTTTTAAGGGGTAAAATGGGAAAAGAGGGAGAAAAATGGTACCAACCAAACGACAGTACCTAGAATAATTAAATTCGGTGTATACATTCCTCTGATTGCATAGACAAGTAAAATACACGGATTTTTCAAAATTCGTACTTTTTGGGGTTAAAATGAAAAAGGGGATAAGAATAGTACCAATCAAATGACCGCAGCTAGAGTCATGAAATTCGGAGTATACATTCCTCTGACTGTGTAGACACGGAAAATAAAATGATTTTTCGAAATTCGTACTTTTTGGGGTCAAAATAGAAAAAGGGGATAAAAATAGTACCAACCAAATGACCGCAGCTAGAGTCATGAAATTCTGAGTATACATTCCTCTAATTGAGTAGATACATAATATAAAAGTATTTTTCCAAATTCGTACTTTTAAGGGGTAAAATGGGAATAGAGGGATAAAAATGGAACCAACCAAACGGCTGTACCTAGAATAATGAAATTCGGTGTATACATTCCTCTGATTGCATAGACAAGTAAAATACACAGATTTTTCAAAATTCGTACTTTTTGTGATTAAAATGAAAAACGGGGATAAAAATAGTACCAATCAAATGACCGCAGCTAGAGTCATGAAATTCGGAGTATACATTCCTCTGACTGCGTAGACACGGAAAATAGACGAATATTTCGAAATTCGTACTTTTTGGGGTTAAAATGGAAAAATGGGATACAAATAGTATCAACCAAGTGACCGCAGCTAGAGTCATGCAATTCGAAGTATACATTCCGCTGACTGCGTAGACACGGAAAATGGTACAATGGTACAGAGGGATAAAAATAGTACCAACTAAACGACTACAGCTAGAATGATGAAATTCTAGTTGCGTAGAAACGTCAAGGGGGTAAAAATGGTACCAACCAAATGGGCGCAGCTGGAATTCGGTGTATACATTCCTCTGACTGCATAGACACGCAACATAATTTTTTTCCAAATTCGTACTTTTTCTTTTTTTCGAAAAAAAAATTGGTTGAATCATAAAGTTAGGTTACATTGCACTATGTACGTCTGATAATGGATTTTCAAAATTTGTACTTTTTGAATTAAAATAGAATGGAAATACAACCAACTGTAGCACCCACTATCTACCAATATTTATGGTATTTAAGCTTTTTGAAAATATAAATATAAAAATATAAAATATGGTAGCCTTGCCTTATAAGCGAGGTTTGAAATAATTAAAATATTATGTTTAATTATAAAATTATTTTTTCAATATTTGTATTTGTTTTGGTTTGGCTATATTAAAAAAATTATATTTTCCAGTAATATTACTGCACTTCTACGAAAACCGACAGCCTCTGTGGAATGCAATCCATGGTGAAGGGTATATAAAGTTCGGCCCGGCTGAACTTAACGCCGTTTTTACTTGTTTGATTTTAATGTATTCATACATGAATGCATACATGTATTTTTTATACATTAAAAATTGAAATGGGAAAATTAAAAGGACAAAAAAAGTTTATATAATTATATTAATAGCGAAAATGTTATCAGCCAAGTCGACGTCCTAAATAACATGAAATAGCAAGTCCTCATTAGTGTAAATTGTCTGGGGTGTTTTTTAAGTTCACCTACTACGCGATAGCTACTGATACTGAAGATAAAGAATAGACAATGAAAGTAAATCAACACTTTGCACTAAACTGATCTTTATTATCTATTCTTGTATATTATTGGATTATTGGTTATTGTTGCAGTAAAAATGTTGTAATAAGACAGTACTTGCATCATCACTATCAATGAAGCAATTTTTTAAGAAAATATTGTCTTATAAATGAAAAAGGTGACCCTAATAAAAATGAAAAGGCTGACCCTTCTGAAAATGAAAAAGAGGTAAATAAAACATGAATGCAACTTTGCAGTCCGCTTGATCATCATTGTAACTAGTGATGGGACAAGCGTAAATACCCAAATGGTAAATTGGGTATTTAAATGTAAATACCCAGGTATTTACCCAAGCACCTGGGTATTTACCCAAAATGTGGGTATTAATCAGAATAAAGAAAAATTTAAATAAGTTAAAAGAATTTAATTTTTTATTATGAATTAGATTTTTTAATAACAAATGAAATAATTTGTAAATTTAATCGTAATCGCTGTCGCTGTCGCTGTCCGTATCGGATAAAAAGTCATATCGAATAGAGTGCGTGATTCCTGTTGAAGTTGAAGGGATATCGTCTTGAGTACCTTCTAGTGAAGAATTCATGTCATTTTCAAATTGAGTGGAGTACGTGCTTTCTGCTGATGGTGGTAAACTATTTTTAAAAAGCAAGTTCCAGTTGCACGATATATATTTTATTTTTCCTGCTCTTTGTGTTGTTAAACGGTTCCTTTTTTTTGAGTGAATGAAGCTGTGGGTGCTAAAGGAACGTTCAGTAGCAGCTGAAGTACAGGGAGCTGTTAAAATTCGAACAGCTAATTTGCTTAATTGTGTGCTTGCACAAATTCCTTTCCACCAAGTTACTGGAGAAATTTCATCCAAACAACTCCAGACAAAAGTTTTTGCCCAGAAATCATTTCTGGAATTGTTGTTGTGTTTGAGCAAAACGAATCAAGAAATGTATAAACCAAATACACTGCAGAAAATATGTTCAAAATAAATTCGAAAATGTTCACATTTCTGTTACTCTACGTAATAACGAGTATTTGTTATTCAAAGGAGTATTTACCCGAAATTAGGAAAATACCCGGGTATGAAAGTAGGTATAAATGGGTAAATACCCAGCGTTGGGTAAATACCCAGGTCAAAACCCATCTCTAATTGTAACTAAGATAAGTTTTGTTTCATCTTTCCATTTTTCGAGCACGATTGACCTTTCTGGAGAAATGTCCATATATAAACATAAAGATTACATTTTCTTGTAATTTTAGGGTCACCCACTACATGAAAAAAATATGTTCTCATAATAAACAAGTAAGGAAAGGCTAAAGTCGGGCGGGGCCGACTATATGAAAGACTCCACTTTCTATCCGAACACAATTCAATTCGGAAAAAAAATGAAAACGGGAAGGCTTTTTGTATGTTTCCTAATCACAGGCTAATATGACCTGACCCAATTTGTCAAATCGAGAGGAATATTTGTGTCGGGGCTATATCTCCAAACATGGAATGAAGTGACTAACTTTCAAAATAAAGTAAAAAGTAAACGTGTTATGCTCATTTTGAAGAAATTCGGTGAAAATACGTGGTTTCTGGGGCGGAAAAGGTCAACCCGGGAGCGAAATGGGTATGGGAGCTATATGTAAATCCAAACCGATCTGACCCATTTTCGCCATGGGTGTTTCTAGTTTAAATATAAGATATTTTGCAAGATTTGAAGAATATCTGTTTAAATATGTGGATTCTAGAAAAAGTCAAATCGGGAGCGAAATATGAATGTGAGCTATACATAAATCTGAACCGATCTGACCCATTTTCACCACAGGTGTTCTTAGTTTAAATATAAGATGTATTGCCAAATCTAAAAACAATCTGATACAATATGTGGTTTCTAGAGCGGAAAAAATCAAATCGGGAGCGAAATTTGTATGGGGGCTATATGTAAATCTGAGCCGATCTAACACATTTTCACCACTAGTGTTTCTAGTTGAAATATAACATGTTTTGCCAATTTTGAAGAAAATCTGTTAACATATCTAGAGTGAAAAGAGTCAAATCGGGAGTGAAATTCGTATGGGGGCTATATATCTAAATCTGACCCGATTTTCTTCAAATTAAATAGCGTTCTTCGTGTCCCGAAAAACTTCGTTGTGCAAAGTTTCGTTTGGTTCTGGCTACAATTGCGACCTGTATCGTGATTACAAAAATAGATGGACAGACAGACGGACATTGCAAAATCGATTCAAAAAGTGTTTTAAGTCGATCGGTATAATTAGCAATGGGTCTATCTCCCTTCCTTTTGGGTTTTGTAACACCCAAATGCACAAAGACATAATACTCTCGTGGAGTGTATAAAAACCAAATCTGAGACAGATTTGAACAAAAATTCTAGCAGATAGATATCTAAGTGTGAAAATATGTGAATTTTGATTGAATTGAATTTTTCCTTCATTTGGAATTTTACAAATGTCGTTTTAGGAAAGTCCCTAATTCCGCACAGATTTCAAATTGAAATATATTTAAAAATGTAACAAAACAACATTTCATCTATTTTGTTAATTTCGTAGTAAAATATCATCCAGCCAGAAAAAATTCTAATGACCATGCCCTCTGTATGGTTGGGCAAAGGAAGTTAAATAATTTAAATTTAACTTATACTTAAGGCCAATTGTAAAAACTGTTCCAGCGTTTTTATATTTTACAATTACATTTTTTTTTTCTAAAATTAAAATCAATTTCTGCGGAACTTTTTCGACGGCAGAATAAAAACCAAGCCAATTTTTTAAAATATATTCCATTGCCTCTTCATTTTTATTAAAGCCTATAGTAAATTTTGAAAAGGTGTAAAAACTAAACTAACTATTAGCTACACCAATCATCATATTAAAACTGATAAGAATTTACGATCGATAGTTATGTTATCCGAGACCTAAAATTGCACTGTCCATCTTATTGATTGGAACGGAGTAGCGCCGCTATATTTCTGAAAGGTCATTTTTACAGAATAAACCTAAATAAATAAATAAAGTTTTCAGTTTTTGCTCGAAGGGAGCATTATACTCAGTTAATTTCTGAGAAAACTCTTAGTCATAGACCAATATCATGGAATTTTATGAGGATCGTTATTGTGAAAGATCTTAAACCCGTAGCTCATCTCTATGTAGCTCCTCCTTATGGGTCAATTTGACCCTTCATCCAGAAAATCAAAAAATTTCCTTTCATCAAAACATTTAAGGATTAAAATGTTCTACGAAAAATTTTGTCGGAAAATTTCATGCATAAATAGCAGAATTGCACGCCAACTTATACAAAACATATAAAAAGGGCGCTAAGTTCGGCCGGGTCGAACCTTATATACCCTCCACCTTGGGTTGCATTCCACAGTATACTCTCATAGGGGGAAAAATTGAAAAAAAGGGATAAAAACGGTACCAACCAAATGACTGCAGCTAGAATCATGGAATTTGGTGTATACATTCCTCTGACTGCATAGACACGTGGAATAAAAAGATTTTTCCCAATTCGTACTTTTTACTTTTACGACAAAACATTGTTAAATCATGAAGTTATGTTGTTTTGCACTATGTATGTGAGATAATGGTTTTTCAAAATTTGTGCTTTTGTAGTTAAAATAGATTCGAAATACAACCAACTGTAGCACCCACTATCTACAAATATTTGTGGTATTTAAGCTTTTTTGAAAATGTGATTTGAACTGGGATATTGTCCTGGTTCAAGACCATTTTGCATCTATATTTAATAGAATGCAAATTTATTTACAAATGGCATGGTTGGCTTGTCTGCAGACTACCACGATCATTATTTCGACCATTTCAAAAGTCTTTTCAAGCGGCTTTGAAAATATAAATATTTGTAAGAATATTTTGAATTGACTTTTTGAATTGAGTTAAAGTATTATTTCGATATATATAGTGTAAACGTATTGGTAGCCTTGCCTTATACGCGTAGTTTGAATTAATAAAAATATTATATTTATTTATAAAATTATTTTGCCAATATTTGTATTTGTTTTGGTTTGTCTATATTAAAAAAAATATTTTCCTGTAATATTACTGCGCTTCTACGAAACTCGACAGCCTCTGTGGAATGCAATCCATGGTGGAGGGTATATAAAGTTCGTTTTTACTTGTTATTTTAAATTCTAGCTATTCTCGTTCCTAAAGTGACGTATTGGCAACAATTGGGGTTCTCACCCACCTGCTGAGAGACCAAATAAGCAAACAATTGCCGTCACCTATAACACAGGGTGACAAAATTTCGATTATTTTCTGCGGTTCAACTTTTTGGAGTCAATTTAGTTGTATGAGATAGTGATATTCTTATCCTATAATTCACTTTTTTTGAATTGACTCTGGTTCTCGAGATAAACCGCTGTTTTAAAAATGAAGGAGGTTTCACCATATATTTTAGCATAACTCAGGAACAGTTTTTCCGATTTGGTTAAGAAAAAAATTTAAAAATCCGCAACTAAATTACATTCAAGTTACCCCTACAATGTTTTTTGATAAAGTCAATAATTTCGAAAATATTCAAAAACTTCTTCCAAAAAAAATTTTTTCATGGAAAATTGAAAACTTTTTTCTATTTGTTAAATGCATATAAAATCAAAAAAGTTACAAATGCCAATTTTTTATCTTTAATTATAAACATAGATATGTTACAAATAAAAGTAGCCATATTTCAATAAAATCGATTAACAAGTTTTGGATTAATTCACAATTTAGTGATGGTATCTCATTGTGATAATTTTTTTAAATGAACATTAATAACAGAAATATTCCATAATTATAAGAAACACGAGTTAAGAAAACCGTTTTGTATGGGATTTTCTTTGGTACTTTTTGTTGGGACAGTCCCGTTGTAGGTTCCAACAGTAGTCTGCCATCATATGGCTATCCCACTGTCCTTGGTATCTTTCCTCCATGATCTTGATGTCCTGGTGGAATCGTTCCCCTTGTTCTTCACTATAATCGCCGAGGTTGTCAGGAAATTTATCCAAATGACTGTGCAGATAATGCACTTTTATACTCATATTAGCTCCTAGTTTTTGGAAATTCTGGAGCATTTTGCTAACAATTTCTGCATAGTTCTTAGCTTTGTTATTCCCCAAAAAATTGTTGACAACTGATACAAAGCTTATCCATGCTTCCACTTCCATCTGAGTCATGTGATTTGTGAAATCATCGTTGTTTATAAGAGTACGGATTTGTGGCCCGTCAAAAACACCTGCTTTTAACTTTTCTGTACTAAGACCAGGAAATGTTTGACAAATATATTTAAAGCAATCGCCATTCGTATCGAGTGCTCTTACAAACTGTTTCATAAGGCCAAGTTTAATGTGGAGTGGTGGAAGAATGATTTTTTCTCGACTTATCAAAGGTTCATGAACGATGTTATCTTTTCCTACAGTCATGTTCAGTCTTGACGGCCAGTCTGTCCTGCTCCAGTGTTCATTTTTTGCACGACTGTCCCATAGACATAGAAAACAGGGATATTTAGTGTATCCACTTTGCTGGCCCAATAAAAAGTTTACCATCTTTAAATCTACACAGACGGACCACTTGTGTTGATAATATGAAATCTTCTCTAATACCAGCTTGACGTTTTCATAGTCTTCTTTAAGTTTAGTCGAATGACCTACTGGAATCGAAGCCACTTTATTTCCATTATGTAGTAACACACACTTCAAACTTTTTTTGAGCTGTCTATAAAAAGTCTCCAGTTTTTGGTTGGTATATTGGAAGGCCCATTACATTAAAAAGCCCAGAAATATCATTACAATATACAATATCATTCGCTTCGGTAAAGAATGGAAGAATGTCTCGCTCTCTGTTTCGGTAAGTAGTTATTCTTACGCCAGGCTGAATGCAACGTTTTTCTTTTAGTCTTGATGCAAGAAGTTCAGCTGATTTTTTCGATAAATTTAAATCTCGAATTAAGTCATTCTGCTCACCTTGAGAAAATCCTTGATAAGTAGAACTGCATTCTTCGTACTCATTCTCACTGCTGTTCTCATTCTGACTATCTAACATTTCATCATCATTAGAATATTTGGATGATAATGAAGTAAATACCGGTATTGGTAAATTTTCACTATGCAGCGTTGGTGGCTTAACGGATTGAACGTTTGGGTACAACCAAGACCGCTTTTTATATCGGTTCATGCCTTTTACATTTACAGCGCAAAAGTAACAATCATCAAGGTGGCTTCTTGGCTCTGCCCACGTCATCGGTATTCCAAACGGAAGCCCTTTGCGTTCTCCTTTGCTCCAATATCGAAGAGACTCGACACAAGTTTTACAAACTTTATGTGGGACCCAACATTTGTCTTGTTGTCCAAGTTGTTGTCCAAAATAAGCCTTATAAGCTTGTTTTACAAAAGCATTAATATTATTTAGTTGCTTTTCTGCACAATATTTACCACATATGTAGCAGAAATGGTCAGGGTTATTAGCACAAGATTTACGTGAAGAGTTCATCATAAGCAATGCCTTATAAATTGAGAAACTTTATTATTTCTTAATATTTTTTTAATTTTATTGTGGATAAGTCTCACCTTTTCACTTTCAACACAACGATTAACGAGGTCTTAGATTTTTTTTTGACATATGTCACATATCGTCTTTTCGGCCTACTTAAGTTGTTATAATTATGTGTCGTGTTTTTTATAGCTATGGAATATTTCTGTTATTAATGTTCATTTCAAAAATTTATCACAATGAGATACCATCACTAAATTGTGAATTAATCCAAAACTTGTTAATCGATTTTATTGAAATATGGCTACTTTTATTTGTAACATATCTATGTTTATAATTAAAGATCAAAAATTGGCATTTGTGACTTTTTTGATTTTATATGCATTTAACAAATAGAAAAAAGTTTTCAATTTAGCATGAAAAAAAATTTTTTTTTGAAAAAGTTTCTCAATATTTTCGAAACTATTGACTATATCAAAAAACATTGTAGGTGTAACCTGAAGGTAATTTAGCTGCGGATTTTTAATTTTTTACTTAACCAAATCGGACAAACTATTCCTTAGTTATGCTAAAATATGTGGTCAAACCTCCTTCATTTGTAAAATAACGGTTTATCTCGAGAACCAGAGTCAATTTAAAAAAAGTAAATTATAGCCTTAGATCTTCATCAACATATCCACCAAAATTTCCTTACAAACACCGCACCGCAGAATCACTGTTTCCCTGTGTAATTATTAGTTTTGAGCCGCCGATTCTGTTGGATATTTTACAGGGGCAGATCCAAGTTCTGCCGTGGAAATTCTCAAGTTGATATTCCGAATCGATTGCCTCGACTTCTCCTTCACGGATATTGGCTGATTGTTTACCGAACCGTTGCAGAGTCGACTTTAAAGGTATTCATATTTCGCCAATATGGCCGCAACAGACTATCAATATCGAAAGTCTTTTATTTGAAAGTATTTTATTTTATAGTGTGTGATTGGAGATGATCAAGTGACTACAATGTTATAACCCCAATTGTCCCCGCAATTTGTCTTCAACTTGATTTTCCTTTTTTGCGAAATCAATGAAAATTTTCAAAAATAAATCATCCACACCAGTCACTTTCCAACTTCATTAATCCAGTTCAAGTCTTTCTCCCCATCTACCCCTTAACACAAATCATCATAATCAACAACGTATCAGTCTAATTCGTGCTCGTGCTCCTCAACCGCTCTTTGCCACAGGATTATCACGAAATAAACAAAAGACCAGAGCTTTTCGTGCTGTGGCAGACGAGCACTGAGGAACAGCCAAAAATAAGACCAGGGAAAGAACGTTCAAGCGACGACTACTTGACGATTATAATCTTAAATGTAACAATAATAAATCACCGAATACCACTTATACACTTAAATGAACACACACACACTCGCACACACGAAAGACGAGCGCTCTAAGAATTTATGATGCAGTAAGCGAAGCGCGCGCACACACACAGGAAGCCCGAGATGATGCAGCAGCGGAACAACAATATCCTTTCACTTCATCATCATTATTTGCCAACTTATGCACAATTAATAATTATTATGACTTAACTTGATGCATGCAACACAAACAAGCACACACACATACACAGGATGCACTTCGAGACACACAGACGGAGACACCCGACACACCACTCGTCGAGATACAAATCTTCAAATAATGCCGAGCTCACACAGCAGGGACTTGGCTGGGGTAGGATTTTATGACCTGCAATTAAAGCGAACATAAAAAATGTCCTAAAAATCGTGGAAATAAAAAGAGTAATTTTTTATGTCGAAATGTGAATGGCATACAACGAATAAAGGTTATTATGACTTAAATTAAGCAACAGCAGGCTAAATTTATTATACGACAGTCAGAAAGTAATCCATATAAATAAATTATTCAATGGGGTTCGAATCTCAACCGGCAATGGTTAACAAAATGTTGTCTTCCTTGGCGTCCTTCAACAAGACTATAACATTAGAGCTGTTTTTCTTTAAGACTGGATAACTAAGCTGCTATATCAAAAAGTTGAAATTCCACTCAAAATAAAAATGTATTTTTAAAATTGTCGCCAACAGTAATATCAATGTGAAAACTAATTTTGAAAAGAAAAATATTTTATCTTGAAACTTTTTTAGTATATTTTCCACAACAGAAATTGAAACGCCACTTTCATTTTCGAAAAATATGGCCCAATTATCCTTTCGGAGGATACACCGCACCAAACAGTACACTTAAGTGGGTGTGATTGTCGCCAATGAACTGCTCTTGGATTTTCCGTAGCCCAAATCCCTCAGTTTTGCTTGTTGACATACCAATTCAATAGGAAATGGGCATTGTCGCTCATTAACAAATTGTGAATTGTGACTGTTGGTTTGAAAAATAAAATTCAATTCCCCATGTCTCCTTCACCAAATGCTGAAAAAAAAACAAAGAAAGAATAATAATTAAAAAGTTATAAAGAATTAAAGTCATAAAGCTCATTCAGCACCACCCCAGTTGCCGACAATGTAAAGAAATAATTTTTTGTTTTAAGTGAAAAACTATATATTTATTAACGTTTTTGTTATCACAGCTTAAAGGAAGCAGTCTATTATTTCACTTTTAATTTTTTTCTTCCAGCCAGGCTTACTCGATATGAGGATTTGTACCCAACCATTGGAATTGTATGATGTTCAAAATGAAAAAATATATGAAATGGGGATAAGGGATTTTTGTGGGGATTTCTTGAAATTTTTCGGGAATTTTGTGAGGATATATTTAGCATTTGATCTGTACCTGGCTCAAGATTATAATATTTTATAGAATGCAAATTTATTTACAAATGACGCGGTAACATTTATTACTTGGCTGCTCTCAACTTTTATCACGATATTGGTCGGCTTTGTTTCAAAAAAAGTATTTCAAACTATCAATAAAAAATAATATTATAAATTAGCAATTGTTAAGTGGGCTCCAATTTCCAACAACACATCACCCGAACCTATCACAATATTCGTTTATATTAAAGTGGTTTCTTTTGTGAGTGTGAAAAAATTGTGTCGATGTTCCAGACTAAAATAAAAATTTGGTTTGTTCGTTGTACGTTCTTCCAAAATATTTCGCTTTTATAACTGTACGTTCGTGGGCGCTTTCAAAGTAACCTATATAAATAATATTTTTCTTGAAAAAATTTCACAGTGTGAATGTTATTGGAAAGAAACCCGCTCGAGCCTTAAAGGCGTTTTAACTTGTTGTTTTTTTTTTTTGGAAATTGATAGGGAACACATTGGTCTATGAGATTCCAAATAAATGTGTTACTTCAAGAAAAGGCTACATTTTTATCGTGTCTCCTTCCAGAAAGACTTTCTTCCAGCTAATTGCCAATTCTTCTATTCTTCACAAAAAATTATAAATATAGATGTGGGTTATATCCTTCATGAGACATTTTGATCAACAATCGGAAAATGTTTGTTACATTTTTTAACCACATATGTTGTAATATCAATAATTTTTGAAGTCCGACTGGTTTGGTTGTTATACCCTACACCACTTCGTGGACTAGGGTATTATAAGATCGTTTTCCGCCAAATGTTTGTATCACCAAGAAATAATTTAGCTAGACCCATCTTTAAGTATACGGATCGGCTTAGAATCACCAGCTGAATCGTCTGCTGTCCATCTAAGCTTGTTGGCACACTTTACATGGGATCATGACCAAATTATCAGGATCGTGTTATATTTGAAGTAGAAACAGCTCACGGGAAAGTGGACCACATAGGTCTATGTTTTGATATAGCCCCCATACAAATGTACCTCCGATTTACAATATTACTGCTCTAAAATTCACATTTGACATCGGATCTTGATAAAATTTCCCACACAATGTTACATTTATACTAGAAACACCTATTTTGAAAGCCATATATATAGGTCAATGTTTTGGTATAGGGCCCATACAAATTACACTATTACATCTACATTGGATCTTGATACAATTTTGGAAATCATGTTATATTTCAATAGAGAATACCTACTTTGAAAGTGATCTATAAGGGTCCACTTTTCAATTGGCCCCCATATTTATTATTACCCGTCTAGGACCCACATTTTACGTCGGAAGTTTATCAAAATTTGCAGATTATATTATATTTCAACTAAGAATACATACTATGAAAGTCGAATATATGGGTCCATATTTTGGTATAACCCCCATACAAATTGGGCCCCCATTATACTCTATTACAGCTCTAGAACCCACATCGTACGTTGGATCTCGATACAATTTTAAGAATACCTACTTTGAAAGTGATCTATATGTAGCTTTTTAATGTAGCGCCCTTTTTAGGATTACCTCTAAAGGACAAACATTATACATCGGAAGTTTTTCAACTTTTGCAGATCAGGTTCTATTTCAACTAGTAATACCTATTATGAAAGTCAAATGTATGTGTCCATAATTCAGCACAATCCCCGTACAAATATTCCCCCATTTTACACTATTACCGCTTCAGAACCTATATCTTGCATCGGATCTTTATAAATTTTGCAGATCATGACTAATTTCCACTTGGAATGCCTAAAGGGAATTATAATGGGCCGTGTTATGGTACAACGCCCAAGTATTGTTATAGGCCCCCTACAAACGTCCGTCCAATTTATCCTATTACACCGCTGTAAAATCTGTATTTGTCATCGGATCTTGGTCACATTTTCCAGATCATTATATATTTACTCTGGGAATACCTACGGGAAATTGGACCATATGGGTCAATATTTCCAAATACAACTGTCTCACCAATTTTCAATGTTATCATTTTAAATCCTTCATATTACATAGAGTCTAGATTCAATTTTTCAGTTCATGGATTATTTCGCATAGGAACACTTACTGATGAACTGGACCACGGATCCCGATTTAAGACGTATGTTTCAGTTAGGCACACTTACAGCAAAGGTGGAGCATTACGCAAAGAAATATCTGATTTGTTTACAACCAATCAATTTTGCCATATTCGTTAAATTTGGCTGTATAACTTATTGCCCCCATAAACAAAACTGGGTTTTGTAATCAGGTATGTATATATGCAGGGAGTCGTGTAGGGTATCATATAGTCGGCCCCGCCGACTTTAGCCTTTCCTTACTTGTTTTTTTATATGAACCATTATCTAATTATGCATTTTTGTATCCCTTTATTCTTTTTGTTTATTTCATTTCGACTACGTCCCTGCTTTTGACACTTACAGCGAGCATCCTTTAAATTATCTGCAATCTGTAGTTGCTTATAAGTGTGCGCGCGGGCAAGTTTGTTCGTTATCCTTGTTGTGCACAGCTATTGAATAAAAGTGACACTGCAGTTGCTGTCATCTTCCTTTCTTTTCGTTTTTTCGTTTCTGTGTATATGTGTGCGTGTTTATCAGCGTCCTTCTTTCACTTTTCACCGAGCTGACGAATATTTTACGTTGATGGTGAGTGACGAAGGCAGCGACGACATCGTCGACAATGATGATGTCACTCTGGCTGGTGTTATACATTTACGGGATGTCCTTTACGGCGATTTCTTGTTGCTGTTACTGCTGGTGATGCTACGCTGCTGATGTTGCTGCTGCCGCAATTGTTGTTGTTGCTGGAGTTGTTGCTGCTGCTGCCTCCTTTGTTGATTTATGATGTTAAATATGACAAAATGTTTGCATGTTGCTCGTACTCCACTTGCCTCATCTTATTGTTGCTGTTATTGTTTGTTTGTGTTGTGTTGTGTTGTCCTGGTGCCGCTGTGTACCCGGCATTAAGCACACAAATACCAACATTAACATCAACATGATCAGCATCATCATCTTGCCTTCTTTGTCATCCATCCCTTCGGTTCATTATAAGCGGGTTGTATCCCAGCTCACTGCCAACACTTACTGATTATACACACGGAACTGTGTTTTTTTTTTCGCTGCAACAAAAATGAGAATAAACGTTACCTTGCCATCATTTCTTAAAGTCAGTTGAGTGCAAGGTGAGTTGTTGGTTGTACCTTATGCGAGGTCAGTTCTAGGAGTGCATGGCAATATCATAAAAATATTATCACTTGATTATAGTAAAAATATTAAAGGTAACTTAAAAGGGAAATTGTAATTTTAATAAAAATGCAAATTCATATATCCATAGAAAATTTAAATATTGTTTGAGGTTAGCAAAATACATCAGCTCTTCAATATAATTTGTGTAAACTAATGTAACAATTTGAATTTGTCACACGTGATTCCAACCATATGGGCTGGACTCTAGCCGGACAAATGTCCAATACATAAAGTTCAGACGATTCGTCTACACACGAATATATTTTAAAAATCCAGGGTGTTAATTACTGAACTTTGCCAACGTCACTCGCATGTTGCACAATCGAAAAGTACAAAATATGTTGGCTTTGTAAGTAAGCAGAAAAATATCATAGGACGTATGGAGTTTTCATTGCTCTGTCAAACTACGATGTTCAATTGTACTATGTCAGAATGATATTATATTTTTTTGAGCCCTTCTAGGACACTATTGTTGAGACTACTACTACTATTGTTATACCATCCACCTCCAGGATGGGGGTATAGTATCTTTGTCATTCCGTTTGTAACACCTTGAAATATCGACCTGAGACCCTATAAAATATATATTTTCTTGATCGTCATAAAATTCTAAGATGATCTAGCCACGACCGTCCGTGCGTCTGTTGAAAGCACGCTAGCATCTAAACGAAAGGCGCTAGAACGATGAAAATTTCCATAAATGCATCTTATAGTCGTAGATCGGTTGGGATTGAAACGAGGCGAAATCGGCACAAAGGGAAACATTTTTCCCTCACAAGGACTAAAAATACCCATAATAATCCCTACTATTATAGCGTATTTAAGCATGTTTTTTGAATATGTCTGCTTATATTTGCTTGATATTTGGTATGTGCATTCCCCTTATATCAAAAACGTGCACCATAAAGTGATTCTTATTTGTAGGGGGTGAAATGGGGCAAAAAAGGGATAAAACTGGTACATATTAAACGACAACAGCTAGAAACACGAAATTCGCTGTGTATATTCCTCTAATTAAGTAGATACATAATATAAAAGTATTTTTTCCAAATTCGTACTTTTAAGTGGTAACATGGGAATAGTGGGATAAAAATGGATGCCAACCAAACGGCTGTACCTAGAATAATGAAATTCGGTGTATACATTCCTCTGATAAATACACGGATTTTTCAAAATTCGTACTTTTTGGGGTTAAAACGAAAAAAGGGGATAAAAATAGTACCAATCAAATGACCGAAGCTAGAGTCACGAAATTCGGAGTATACATTCCTCTGACTGTGTAGAAACGGAAAATAAAAAGATTTTTCGAAATTTGTACTTTTTGGGGTCAACATAGAAAAAGGGGATAAAAATAGTACCAACCAAATGACCGCAGCTATAGTCATGACATCCGGAGTATACATTCCTTTGACTACGTAGACATGAAAAATAAAAGGTTTTTTCAAATTTGTACTTTCACGGTATACAATGGGTATGGAGGGATAAAAATGGTACCAACCAAACGGCTACACCTGGAATAATGAAATTCGGTGTATACATTCCTCTAATTGCGTAGACACTTAAAATAAGCAGATTTTTCGAAATTCGTACTTTTTGGGGTTAAAATGAAAAAAGGGGATAAAAATAGTACCGATCAAATGACCGCAGCTGGAGTCATGCAATTCGGAGTATACATTTCTCTGACTGCGTAGACACGGAATTTTTCGAAATTAGTACTTTTTGGGGTTAAAATGGATTTCGGTGTTTTTTCCAAATTCGTAATTTTTCTTTTACGGCAAAAATTTGTTCAATCATGAAGTTAGGTTATTTTGCACTATGTACGTCTGATAATGGATTTTCAAAATTTGTACTTTTGGAATTGAAATAGAATGGAAATACAACCAACTGTAGCACCCACTATCTACCAATATTTATGGTATTTAAACTTTTTGAAAATATAAATATAAGAATATTTTTTTTTATTTGAAATAAATAATGGTTTGAAATAATTAAAATATTACATTTATTTATAAAATTATTTTTTCAATATTTGTATTTGTTTTGGTTTGGCTATATTAAAAAAATTATATTTTCCTGTAATATTACTGCACTTCTACGAAAACCGACAACCTCTGTGGAATGCAATCCATGGTGGAGGGTATATAAAGTTCGGCCCTGTCGATCTTAACGCCGTTTATACTTGTTATTATTATCAGATTTTATAATAATAATTTTATGATGTTTGAGAATTTAAAATTAAATGTTAAATGTTAACAAAAGGGCCCATTTTATTCTAGTTTTTTTTTATTTCAAATATAAATTGACAAGTAAAATTAACAAGAAACTTGGGTTTCTCAAAAATATGAATTGGAACTTTTATAAATTGGGGAAAAGATATGGAAAAAAATTAACAGATTTCAGACTTGTTTTATAAATGACACTCATAACTACGAAAATACAAAGGATTATGATAGATGATATGAATAAAATGCGGAACATCATGAGAACTTTTCCTTGCCGAAACGAGAAATCAAAAAAAAATGAAACAAAAAAGTAAGTAAGTTTCAGTCAGTTAAACCGACTCACTCTCAGAGAACATGTGTATAGAAGGACTAGAAATTTTACTTAGCGCCTAATTACTTGTGTGGGAGGTACTGGAAGGTTTGTGTCGAAAGGACCCAGCTACATTTGTAGTTAATTGTAAAACCATGATCAAATAGAACTCATAATGGATTTCAGCAACGGTACAGCAGTTACAAAGCATTTAATTTTACATAGCATAGCGACAATTGTGTGGGAGGTACTACACCATTTTCAAATGTATTTCAAAAGACACCATTTGAAATTCAAAAATTCCATTTGAAATTCAAAAAATATCAATTGAAATTCAAAAATTCCATTTGAAATTCAAAAAATATCAATTGAAATTCAAAAAATATCATTTGAAATTCAAAACTCATCATTTGAAATTCAAAACTCGTCATTTGTAATTCAAAAGACACCATTTGAAATTCAAAAGTCGTCATATGAAATTCAAGTTTAAGTTTTGAATTTCAATTGGTGTCTTTTGCATTTCAAGTGATGTCTTTTGAATTTCAAGTGATGTCTTTTGAATTACAATTGAAATGGGCTTGGCTAAAGCTAAAATATTTTTTGGTTTAATGTGCTTATAAAAACATTTTTAAATATTAAATTGCAACTGATTTTGGCTATTCGTATGGAAGTTATACCGGCTTTATTTTAACCAAGGCTTATGACACTTTGTGTAGGAGACACAAGAAGGGGTGTAGCAATATCGGCCATATTCCATGCGAATGTAACTTCTTTAAAAGCATTGTTAAATATCAAATTTCACAGCCTTCCGATCATCCGCATAGAAGTTATAAAATCTTTACATCTACGTAGGTAAGGGTGATTTGTGTGGGAGATACTAGAAAGGGCCTTGCCAATATCCGCCATATTTGGTACGCTTAAAGTAATTACAAAAACTTTATCAAGCACCAAAATATAGCTGGAAGTTATATTGCTTTTAATTTAAGTAGTAATATACATATTTTGTCAGGGAGGTGCAATAAGGGGCGTGGCAATTCCGCCCATCTGCGAACTTAAACTAAGTTTGGGAAAAATGTTACCATGTGCGAAATTTGAATTGATTCCTTAACTACTTTCGAGAGTTATTTGGTCCAAACATACTTGGGTCTTAAGTCACTCCCTCAATGCGTCACACTTTTTTTCTGTCCCAAATGTCCCTCCTACTCTGCAGAGTGAGGGTATAATTACCTGACAAAAAAATAATAACAATAAAAATATCAGGAATATAATTCATATAAGAATAACGAGTTGAAAAATTAAAATGCGAAATTCGGAAAATAATCGGTGAAGATTTTACTTTTTTATACCCTCCACTAGGGTATTATGTATTTGTACATTTGTTTTAACACCTAGAAGGAAACGCATTAGACCCATCGTTTATTATACAGATCGGCTTAGAATCACTTTCTCAGTCGGCACAATAGCTTATAATTCAACTAGAAACATCTATGGTGGAAGTGGGTCAGATCGGTTCAGCTTCCATATTAGCTCCCATACAAATTTTGCTCTCTTGACGGATTTTCTTCAAATTTATCACAACGCCTTATTTTTACACCTGAAACATCTGTGGTGAATGTGGGTCAGATCGGTTCAGATGTTATACCTCCCATATAAATTTCGCTCCCGCTTTGTCTCTTTTCGCTAGACACCACATATTTCAACAGATTTTTTTCAAATTTTGTACACCGACTTATAGCTGCACATCTGTGAGTCAGTTCGGTTCAGATTCATATATATTTGGCCATACAAATTTCGCTCCCGATTTGATTTTTTCCGCTTTAGAAACCACATTCTATTTGACTACCTTCTATTTCAGCTAGAAACAACTATGGTAAAAGTGAGTCAGATCGGTTCAGATTTATATATAGCTCCCATAGAAATTTCGCTCTTAATTTGACTTAAGATTTATAGACCACATATATAGTATATAGTAAAAAATCGTTCCTGATATCACTGTTTTCCCCGATTTAAAATGTAATGGGGTCGAAAGTGGAGGGTATCATATAGTCGGCCCGCCCGACTTTAGCCCTTCCTTCAAACAAATTTATTATGCAAAAAATATGATGCCTTCTTTTCTTGAATTGTGAATTTTCAAATATTCATATTTAAAACTTAATTATATAGAAATTAATTAGATATAATATTTTTAATTTTTAGAAAAAGATAACAAATTTCCTGTCGCTCTTCAGCTATTCACTATGTAAAGAATATTCAATTCCGTCTAAAAATGTATTTTTGAACAATATTTTACTTCAGCTGAAAACGAACGAAACTATAAAATCAATTTATTTTACATACTCCCCGGAGCTCAAAGTCTATCTCTTTGAAAAAAATCTTCAAAACGATATCAAAAAAATTAATTTCGAAGCAAGTCAGTTTTCTGACATTTGTTCATGAAACGGAGCAGTGTGCGACGGCTCTATTTCATCCTCTTTTTTGTCCTACTAAAGTAATGTATTTCGGAAAATTATTTACCCACCAAATTTTATTTATCTGAAGGTGTAGGAGCATAGAGTAACAACTAGACGAAATAAATATTGACAAAAATATAAAGGGAACGAAAATTGACAAAATAATAGAAAGACTATTAAACAAGTAAGAAGGCGTTAAGTTCGGCCGGGCCGAATCTTATATACCCTCCACCACGGAGTGCATTCCATAGTATTACCAGCAGATTAAAGGAAGTCGACTTTACATAGAAGCACAGTACCATATTGCGAAAGTTGTGATATTTTTATGCACATTACTATATTTGTTTACTATTTCAAACTATAATGCACACTATTTGAAATCGACTACTATATATAAATAAAATGCTGAAATTGTGAAAGTGAACATGCCTAAATATTTGGCGATTGTCAGTCTTCATTAGGGAGAAGCATTTTCAGATACAGACAAAGTGATAAGAAAAGTATAAAATTTAAAGATATCCCCATTCGCCCCATACGTATTTCGAAAAATCCCTCGATTTTACGTGTCTATGCAATTAAAGGGATGTACACACCGAATTTTATGATTCTAGCTGTTGTCGCATCATTGGTACCATATTTTATCCCTTTTTGTCCCATTTATTTTCTTTGTGGTGCTTCCAAGCTACAAGAGGAAATAAACTGTATGAAAATAAGAAATTTAATTAATAAGCCAAGGCTACCAATATTTGTATTATATATATGTAATGGATATAATACTTCAATTCATAAAGTAAATTTTCAGCTACAGTCGTTTGGGTGGTATTATAGTATTTCCATCCTATTTTAATTTCAAAAGTATAATTTTTTAAACTTCCTGATTCTACCATTTTTTGTCGTAAAAACAACAAAATAAAGTACGAATTTGGAAGAAAAAATATTTTACGTGGCTATGCTATGTATACACCGAATTCCGTGATTTTATCAGCGGCCATTTTGTTGGTACCATTTTTATCCCCTTTTTCCAATTTGCCCCCTCAAGAGTACGACTATCTAAAATCACTTTATTTTACGTATCTACACAATTAGAGGGATGTACACACTGAATTTCATCATTCCAGCTGTATTCGTTTAGTTGGTACTATTTTTATCCCCTGTAACCATTGTATCCCTTGAAAGTACGAATTTTGGAAAAAAACGTTTTATTTTTCGGTCTACGCGGTCAGAGGAATGTATATTCCGAATTTCATGATTTCAGCTGCTGTCATTTGGTAGGTACTATTTTTATACCCTTTTTCCATTTGAACCCCAAAAAGTACGAATTTTGGAAAGTTCTTTTATTTTACGTGTCTACGCAATCAGAGGAATGTATATATCGAATTATTCTAGGTGCAGCCGTTAGTTTGGTACTATTTTTATCCCTCTATCCCCATTTAACCCCTAAAAAGTGTGAATTTAGAAAAAATACTTTTATATTATGTATCTACTCTATTAGAGTAATGTACACGCCAAATTTCGTGTTTATATCTGTTGTCGTTTGATAGGTACCATTTTTATCCCTTTTTGTCCCATTTCGCCCCCTACAAATAAAAATCACTCTGTGGTGCCCTTTTATGCTATAAAGGGAATGCGCATTGCAAATATCAAGTAAATACAAGCTAATATGTTCAAAAAACATGCTGAAATACTCTAAATATTAGGGGTATTTTCAGTCCTTGTGAGGGAAAAATTTTTCCCTCTGGGCCGATTTCGTCCACTTTCAATCCCAACCGATCTACAACCATAAGACACATTTAGGAAAAATTTGAACCTCGTAGCTCATTTCGTTCGGCCGCTATCGTGCTTTCAACAGACAGACAGACAGACAGACAGACAGACAGACAGACAGACAGACAGACAGACAGACAGACAGACAGACAGACGGACAGACATGGCTATATCGTCTTAGAATTTTACCACGACCCAGAATATATATACTTTATGGGGTCTCCGATGAATATTTCAAGGTGTTACAAACGGAATGACAAAGTGAATATACCCCCATCCTGGAGGTGGAGGGTATAATAATAACAATAAAAATATCAGGAATATAATTCATATAAGAATAACGAGTTGAAAAATTAAAATGCGAAATTCGGAAAATAATCGGTGAAGATTTTACTTTTTTATACCCTCCACTAGGGTATTATGTATTTGTACATTTGTTTTAACACCCAGAAGGAAACGCAATACACCCATCGTTTATTATACAGATCGGCTTAGAATCACTTTCTCAGTCAACTAGAAACATCTATGGTGAAAGTTGGTAAGCTCGGTTCAGATTTATATTAGCTCCCATATAAATTTTGCTCTCCTTACCGATTTTCTTCAAATTTTATTTTTACACTTGAAACATCTTTGGTGAATGTGGGTCAGATCGGTTCAGATGTTATACCTCCCATACAAATTTCGCTCCCGCTTTGTTTCTTTTCGCTAGACACCACATATTTCAATAGAATTTCTTAAAATTTTGTGCAACGACTTATATCTGCACATCTGTGAGTCAGATCGGTTCAGATTCATATATATTTCACAAATTTCACTCCCGATTTGAATTCTTCCGCTGTAGAAACCACATTCTATTTGACGACTTTCTATTTCAGCTAGAAACAACTATGGTGAAAGTATGGTTCAGAATTAAATATAACTCCCATATAAATTTCGCTCTCAATTTGACTTAAGATTTAGAGACCACATATATATTTAGTTCCCATAAAAAATCGTTCCTGATATCACTGTTTTCCCCGAATTAAAATGTAATGGGGTTGAAAGTGGAGGGTATCATATAGTCGGCCCGCCCGACTTTAGCCCTTCCTTCAAACAAATTTATTATGCAAAAAATATGATGCCTTCTTTTCTTGAATTGTGAATTTTCAAATATTCATATTTAAAACTTAATTATATAGAAATTAATTAGATATAATATTTTTAATTTTTAGAAAAAGATAACAAATTTCCTGTCGCTCTTCAGCTATTCACTATGTAAAGAATATTCAATTCCGTCTAAAAATGTATTTTTGAACAATATTTTACTTCAGCTGAAAACGAACGAAACTATAAAATCAATTTATTTTACATACTCCCCGGAGCTCAAAGTCTATCTCTTTGAAAAAAATCTTCAAAACGATATCAAAAAAATTAATTTCGAAGCAAGTCAGTTTTCTGACTTTTGTTCATGAAACGGAGCAGTGTGCGACGGCTCTATTTCATCCTCTTTTTTGTCCTACTAAAGTAATGAATTTCGGAAAATTATTTACCCACCAAATTTTATTTATCTGAAGGTGTAGGAGCATAGAGTAGCAACTAGACGAAATACATATTGACAAAAATATAAAGGAATGAAAATTGACAAAATAATAGAAAGACTATTAAACAAGTAAGAAGGCGTTAAGTTCGGCCGGGCCGAATCTTATATACCCTCCACCACGGAGTGCATTCCATAGTATTACCAGCAGATTAAAGGAAGTCGACTTTACATAGAAGCACAGTACCATATTGCGAAAGTTGTGATATTTTTATGCACATTACTATATTTGTTTACTATTTCAAACTATAATGCACACTATTTGAAATCGACTACTATATATAAATAAAATGCTGAAATTGTGAAAGTGAACATGCCTAAATATTTGGCGATTGTCAGTCTTCATTAGGGAGAAGCATTTTCAGATACAGACAAAGTGATAAGAAAAGTATAAAATTTAAAGATATCCCCATTCGCCCCATACGTATTTCGAAAAATCCCTCGATTTTACGTGTCTATGCAATTAAAGGGATGTACACACCGAATTTTATGATTCTAGCTGTTGTCGCATCATTGGTACCATATTTTATCCCTTTTTGTCCCATTTATTTTCTTTGTGGTGCTTCCAAGCTACAAGAGGAAATAAACTGTATGAAAATAAGAAATTTAATTAATAAGCCAAGGCTACCAATATTTGTATTATATATATGTAATGGATATAATACTTCAATTCATAAAGTAAATTTTCAGCTACAGTCGTTTGGGTGGTATTATAGTATTTCCATCCTATTTTAATTTCAAAAGTATAATTTTTTAAACTTCCTGATTCTACCATTTTTTGTCGTAAAAACAACAAAATAAAGTACGAATTTGGAAGAAAAAATATTTTACGTGGCTATGCTATGTATACACCGAATTCCGTGATTTTATCAGCGGCCATTTTGTTGGTACCATTTTTATCCCCTTTTTCCAATTTGCCCCCTCAAGAGTACGACTATCTAAAATCACTTTATTTTACGTATCTACACAATTAGAGGGATGTACACACTGAATTTCATCATTCCAGCTGTATTCGTTTAGTTGGTACTATTTTTATCCCCTGTAACCATTGTATCCCTTGAAAGTACGAATTTTGGAAAAAAACGTTTTATTTTTCGGTCTACGCGGTCAGAGGAATGTATATTCCGAATTTCATGATTTCAGCTGCTGTCATTTGGTAGGTACTATTTTTATACCCTTTTTCCATTTGAACCCCAAAAAGTACGAATTTTGGAAAGTTCTTTTATTTTACGTGTCTACGCAATCAGAGGAATGTATATATCGAATTATTCTAGGTGCAGCCGTTAGTTTGGTACTATTTTTATCCCTCTATCCCCATTTAACCCCTAAAAAGTGTGAATTTAGAAAAAATACTTTTATATTATGTATCTACTCTATTAGAGTAATGTACACGCCAAATTTCGTGTTTATATCTGTTGTCGTTTGATAGGTACCATTTTTATCCCTTTTTGTCCCATTTCGCCCCCTACAAATAAAAATCACTCTGTGGTGCCCTTTTATGCTATAAAGGGAATGCGCATTGCAAATATCAAGTAAATACAAGCTAATATGTTCAAAAAACATGCTGAAATACTCTAAATATTAGGGGTATTTTCAGTCCTTGTGAGGGAAAAATTTTTCCCTCTGGGCCGATTTCGTCCACTTTCAATCCCAACCGATCTACAACCATAAGACACATTTAGGAAAAATTTGAACCTCGTAGCTCATTTCGTTCGGCCGCTATCGTGCTTTCAACAGACAGACAGACAGACAGACAGACAGACAGACAGACAGACAGACAGACAGACAGACAGACGGACAGACATGGCTATATCGTCTTAGAATTTTACCACGACCCAGAATATATATACTTTATGGGGTCTCCGATGAATATTTCAAGGTGTTACAAACGGAATGACAAAGTGAATATACCCCCATCCTGGAGGTGGAGGGTATAATAATAACAATAAAAATATCAGGAATATAATTCATATAAGAATAACGAGTTGAAAAATTAAAATGCGAAATTCGGAAAATAATCGGTGAAGATTTTACTTTTTTATACCCTCCACTAGGGTATTATGTATTTGTACATTTGTTTTAACACCCAGAAGGAAACGCAATACACCCATCGTTTATTATACAGATCGGCTTAGAATCACTTTCTCAGTCAACTAGAAACATCTATGGTGAAAGTTGGTAAGCTCGGTTCAGATTTATATTAGCTCCCATATAAATTTTGCTCTCCTTACCGATTTTCTTCAAATTTTATTTTTACACTTGAAACATCTTTGGTGAATGTGGGTCAGATCGGTTCAGATGTTATACCTCCCATACAAATTTCGCTCCCGCTTTGTTTCTTTTCGCTAGACACCACATATTTCAATAGAATTTCTTAAAATTTTGTGCAACGACTTATATCTGCACATCTGTGAGTCAGATCGGTTCAGATTCATATATATTTCACAAATTTCACTCCCGATTTGAATTCTTCCGCTGTAGAAACCACATTCTATTTGACGACTTTCTATTTCAGCTAGAAACAACTGTGGTGAAAGTATGGTTCAGAATTATATATAACTCCCATATAAATTTCGCTCTCAATTTGACTTAAGATTTAGAGACCACATATATATTTAGTTCCCATAAAAAATCGTTCCTGATATCACTGTTTTCCCCGAATTAAAATGTAATGGGGTTGAAAGTGGAGGGTATCATATAGTCGGCCCGCCCGACTTTAGCCCTTCCTTCAAACAAATTTATTATGCAAAAAATATGATGCCTTCTTTTCTTGAATTGTGAATTTTCAAATATTCATATTTAAAACTTAATTATATAGAAATTAATTAGATATAATATTTTTAATTTTTAGAAAAAGATAACAAATTTCCTGTCGCTCTTCAGCTATTCACTATGTAAAGAATATTCAATTCCGTCTAAAAATGTATTTTTGAACAATATTTTACTTCAGCTGAAAACGAACGAAACTATAAAATCAATTTATTTTACATACTCCCCGGAGCTCAAAGTCTATCTCTTTGAAAAAAATCTTCAAAACGATATCAAAAAAATTAATTTCGAAGCAAGTCAGTTTTCTGACTTTTGTTCATGAAACGGAGCAGTGTGCGACGGCTCTATTTCATCCTCTTTTTTGTCCTACTAAAGTAATGAATTTCGGAAAATTATTTACCCACCAAATTTTATTTATCTGAAGGTGTAGGAGCATAGAGTAGCAACTAGACGAAATACATATTGACAAAAATATAAAGGAATGAAAATTGACAAAATAATAGAAAGACTATTAAACAAGTAAGAAGGCGTTAAGTTCGGCCGGGCCGAATCTTATATACCCTCCACCACGGAGTGCATTCCATAGTATTACCAGCAGATTAAAGGAAGTCGACTTTACATAGAAGCACAGTACCATATTGCGAAAGTTGTGATATTTTTATGCACATTACTATATTTGTTTACTATTTCAAACTATAATGCACACTATTTGAAATCGACTACTATATATAAATAAAATGCTGAAATTGTGAAAGTGAACATGCCTAAATATTTGGCGATTGACAGTCGTCATTAGGGAGAAGCATTTTCAGATACAGACAAAGTGATAAGAAAAGTATAAAATTTAAAGATATCCCCATTCGCCCCATACGTATTTCGAAAAATCCCTCGATTTTACGTGTCTATGCAATTAAAGGGATGTACACACCGAATTTTATGATTCTAGCTGTTGTCGCATCATTGGTACCATATTTTATCCCTTTTTGTCCCATTTATTTTCTTTGTGGTGCTTCCAAGCTACAAGAGGAAATAAACTGTATGAAAATAAGAAATTTAATTAATAAGCCAAGGCTACCAATATTTGTATTATATATATGTAATGGATATAATACTTCAATTCATAAAGTAAATTTTCAGCTACAGTCGTTTGGGTGGTATTATAGTATTTCCATCCTATTTTAATTTCAAAAGTATAATTTTTTAAACTTCCTGATTCTACCATTTTTTGTCGTAAAAACAACAAAATAAAGTACGAATTTGGAAGAAAAAATATTTTACGTGGCTATGCTATGTATACACCGAATTCCGTGATTTTATCAGCGGCCATTTTGTTGGTACCATTTTTATCCCCTTTTTCCAATTTGCCCCCTCAAGAGTACGACTATCTAAAATCACTTTATTTTACGTATCTACACAATTAGAGGGATGTACACACTGAATTTCATCATTCCAGCTGTATTCGTTTAGTTGGTACTATTTTTATCCCCTGTAACCATTGTATCCCTTGAAAGTACGAATTTTGGAAAAAAACGTTTTATTTTTCGGTCTACGCGGTCAGAGGAATGTATATTCCGAATTTCATGATTTCAGCTGCTGTCATTTGGTAGGTACTATTTGTATACCCTTTTTCCATTTGAACCCCAAAAAGTACGAATTTTAGAAAGTTCTTTTATTTTACGTGTCTACGCAATCAGAGGAATGTATATATCGAATTTCATTATTCTGGGTGCAGCCGTTAAGTTGGTACTATTTTTATCCCTCTATCCCCATTTAATCCCTTAAAAGTACGAATTTAGAAAAAATACTTTTATATTATGTATTTACTCTATTAGAGGAATGTACACGCCAAATTTCGTGTTTCTATCTGTTGTCGTTTGATAGGTACTATTTTTATCCCTTTTTCGTCCCATTTCGCACCCAACAAATAAAAATCACTCTATGGTGTCCTTTTATGCTATAAAGGGAATGCGAATTGCAAATATCAAGTAAATACAAGCTATTATGTTCAAAAAACATGCTGAAATACTCTAAATATTAGGGGTATTTTCAGTCCTTGTGAGGGAAAAATTTTTCCCTCTGGCCCGATTTCGCCCACTTTCAATCCCAACCGATCTGCAACCATAAGACACATTTAGGAAAAATTTGAACCTCCTAGCTCATTTCGTTCGGCCGCTATCGTGCTTTCAACAGACAGACAGACGGACATGGCTATATCGTCTTAGAATTTTACCACGACCCAGAATATATATACTTTATGGGGTCTCCGATGAATATTTTAAGGTGTTACAAACGGAATGACAAAGTGAATATACCCTCATCCTGGAGGTGGAGGGTATAAAAATATATTTTAAACCAACGGCGGCACCAACATTTCCCAAACCATATGCGCAGAATATAAATTTTCTAATTGATATATATTTCTCCTCCTCCGGGTTATGTTCAAAGCCGGAGAGCTGGCTTTGAGTACAAATTTGCCGCGGACTGGGTTAGATATATTATCTTCCGAAGTATGTGCGCTAAGGTGAGTTTTTCTTCTACTTTTACCATATTTACAATCTGATCTAGCAATATCGAACGTTAAAAATGGTTTGGTTTTTCAAATTGGTTTAAAAATTTTAATTTGAAATTAGAAAATGTATTTTCTGGGGAATTTTCAAAACATACGCATGCATAGTCTTTCATTAGGCATACGCCATGTGGTGCTAAGTGTAAAAACGACCCAAAAAACTTATACTAATGTACACATTTGAATAATGTTCCCCTTTAGGGTAAGTCTAGCAGCTTTTTCACACTGACGGCAAACACTTAATTCGATTTCAAGCGTCAAATTTCAATGGAATCTGACACTTGAAATTGAGTTAGGCTCGATTTCGAAGTCAGTGTACAAAATCGATACGACCTTTTATGTAAATACGCATCCTATAGTCGTATGTGTGTATGTCGACTCGCCAGACAGTCATGTACTTGTAGTTGGCATATAAAAAACTTAAGACAAGTGCAGTAAATGTGCTTTATTATTACTTTTAACTAACAAAGAGTCTAAGATGCTGTACGTCGTCCGTTGTGTTGGAGAGTGAGTGTGTGGGTGTGCTTGTGCATGAATGAAAGGCCAACTGTGGGTGTTGTGAATGAGAGAGAGTGGCGAGAGGGCGACGGAGAGAAAGAGATCTTGAGCAATATAAAACGAATGTTACACATCATCTTTATGTGTAAGCAGAGTGTGAGACTGTTTGCATACATACATATGTATGTGTGTGGTGTTGTTGATGTTTATACAAAACATCTTTTGCATATTTTCCGGCTTTTTATGAGCCAGGCAGGCCGGCTGACTGGCTGGCTGGCAGACAGAGATGTTGAGATGCAGAGATGCAAATGCAACATCAAACACACACATACACCAACACACAAAGTGCCTGTGAGTGTCGAGTGTTGATGTTGATGGCTTCAAAGTGTTGAATGTTGGCGTTCTTACCGTGATGTCGTTGTTGTTGCCGACGTCGTTGCCACTGCCATTGCTGTAGCTGTGTAGCTGTTGATGTATTTAATTATGTGCATTTCTCCTCTTACCTCCTTACGTTGTGACTGCGGCTTGCAAGCTGATGACTTGATGGCTTGATGTGTCGACTAACGGCTGTGGTGTAAGTGTTTGTGCGCACGTGTGTGCGCCCACTACTACTACTACTACGAGTACAAAGCATAAATTATAAGTGTACCTAACTGTTATTATTGTTATTATGTAATTAATATCATCTGTATAATAACTGATGTTTCTTCCTTCGTCTCCGTCTGCCCTTCCGTTGCCATTTCAAGAGTTAATTTCACTTTTGTTGATTCACGGAAAGACGACGCACACTGGTTCAGCTTCATACGATTGGTGGCATTAAATATAAGGAAACATCGTAGAGCTTTGAATTTTGGTATAGGCTAATATTTCGTTATTATAAAAAAATGCTGAAAATTTGAAAAAAATCGGAGCACAACCACGCCTACTTCCCATATAACACAAAAGTTAAAAATCATTGTAGAGTCATAATTTTTGGCTCATTGCAAAAGTGTGTTTTTTATTTGATAAAAAATATATACAAATAAAGTGCAGCAACAGTCATGCCCATATTAAATATAAATATCTGTAAATAAATGAAAAATAAATAATAAAAAATTTATAACAAAGTAATTCGTGTACCTTTATTAACATAACAAATTTTTTACTTCATCAGAAAATTCCAATATATCCTTCTTGGGCTGGTTACGATATGAATTTATGTATGGATCTGAAGATGCTAATAACATATGCATTACATCTTCATTTGTTGATATGCGATCCGTTTTTCTGGAGTGGTTTAGACGATAACTTCTGTAATCTTTATTACGAGCTTCCTGAGCTTCCTCCGACAACATGCCAAGTGGCAATATTGCTGCTGACACAATTTCACTCCCATGAATTAGCACTTTGTGTACAGTAATAGGCATATAGTACCAGCTGTAGAGTTCTATATATCGTTCTGCAGTGGCCAAACAATAAACTTTAAATTTATCCGTATCTATTTCAAAATTACTATTTATTACAGTTAAAATTGTACTAAAGCGATGAATTAAATTTTCATCAACACCAAGAACATCTGCCGTCAAGGAAGGATTTGCAAAAAAACGTCGAGAAGTATTGCCAGTGTTCGATGAGCCCATTCCTTGTTTAACCATATCCACATTTATGCCTAAAACCGATTTCAAATTTCTTTGTATTTCCGCTTTTGCTTTTTCTTTTTCATGCTTTGTTTCTTTAGTGACTCTCCACTTTGAAAAACTTTTGTTGTATGCTATATGCAATATGCACTCCATAAATTTTATCCTAGCATGTAAAGGGGAAATTCCAAATTGAAGCCCCTCCTCCGAAACTGTTTTTGTTCTTAATAATTCCAAATTATTCATTTCGCTAGGCTTACATTGACATATAAAGCATACAGACATTCCTGATGTTTGTGTGATTACATTTGCAACTTTTCCATCAATCATGGTTAAAATAGGTCTATGCAAAATTTCATGACTTTTGCCATATATATTAACAACAGTTTTTTTCAAATTTTTAATTTCATTTTCTACCCTTTCAACTTCTTCAGAAATTACATTTGCTGTTTCTTTTACAAATTGAAATTTTATTGGCCTACATAAAGCTGTTGATGATGGCCTTGGGTTTCGCCAGTAATCAGATGTACCATCAATACATTTCAAATTAAGAGGAACAATACTTGTCAAAAATATATTTTTGTCATTTAAATTGGGATCATTGAATTTTTGGTGGTATTCGCTATGACCCGAAGATCCATCACAACCCCATTTAGAAACAAGTTGTAGTTGGCTTGGAAGTACATCCGTCTCAGCTTTCGTTTTCGCCTTCAATATTCTGGATACAGTATGATCTAGTAATTCTTGCATACTGACTTTACTATAGTTCTCCTGTACTTCCAAATTTTTAGGATAACATTCTTTTTTAGCACTAAGAACTTGATGGTATGAGGGGAAAATATCACATCCAATTTCTTTGGCACTCCATCTTAATATTTGATACTGTTGTTTTGATAAACAAGCATCAATAATAAGGCTTAGTGCTTTTTCTCGACTAAACATTTTCGACGTTTGTTCATCCTTATTTATTTTTTTTGCAGCTGATGCAATAAGTTCTGCCGAATTACTATCACATAGCTGCTGTACTTTAATCCTTTTAGCACGAGTTTGGCAAAGTTCAAAGGTTTTAGAAGGCCGACCACGTTTGACTTCATGGGAACACGTAGGTTTTTCATACTCTGAAAAATCTTCACCAAAACAGTACATATTTTCCAACCAAACTTCATTTTGTTCAACAAATCTGTCTTTCATACGTTTTGCATTGACCCACTTAGTTTTCAGTTTTGGTAAAAATTGTTTACTTAAAAATGTTTTAAATTTATCTAACTCAATAATTGACAAATTTTTATTATTTGTTGAAATAATATCACAAACTACATTAATGTCCTTATCACAATCTAATAAAAGATCAGAAATTTCATAATAAGATATCTGAAGATTATCCATTTTTAATAATTTTTATTTCTATTTTTCACTTCTAAGACAATAATCGAATTAGCTTTATTCATCTAAACACAACTAATAAACAAAACACCTGTCAACTTCATTTCAAAATCAAAAAGCTAACTACAAAAACAATGCAACAAACAGTCACAGCTGATGCGAAAAAGAATGGGAAGAAATGCAAATTTGTAAACCTCATGATCATGATAGACAGCTGTTTTACTATTTTTTTCATATTTTATGTTTACGCAAATGTCAATTCAGTGCATTTTGTTTTGTTTTCTTTTTGTACCACCATTGCATTGTTGCTACAAAAGATGACCGAAAGTCAATTTTCAAAAATGCTTCTGCCTGACTTATAGTGTCATGGTAAACATGTGTGTTGTTGTTGCCTTTTGTAATCGCAACTGTTGCCTTTTGTGTGTTTTTTTACAACAAAAAAACGAAACAACAAAGCAAGCAAGCAAACAAAAAAACAAAAACAAACAATGATGCACAATAACGCGTTTATGAAGGCAATTTTTCCTTACTTTTTTTAGTTTTTTATACCGGAATTGCTTAGGGGCAAAAACGGGCAGCTGAATTTTTTATGAATCGTTAGGTGAGATTACAAGCTTTAATTTGATATAAGTCTCGAGCTAGAGCACGTTGGAGATCAAAAGATGCAATCGATAGAAGTTTGAGAAAATAAATATTTTTGCACAATTTATAGTAGTAAATACAAAAAAAAAATTGAGCTTCGAATTTTTTTTTTCTTTTTGAATATACATTTCTTATAACATCTAATTTCAGAAAAAAATAATTCTAGTTTCATTACAAGAGTATATCTGAAGCAAGAAGTGATAGAAGGTAGCACATATAATACGATAATTTCAAATGCATTCATTTTGGTCAACTTTGAATGCCTCTGGACAAAAAAGTAATAAAGATATCGACCTAAAATTTTTGGTTCATGCTAGTAAGATTGTTTTCTACAAACTATGAAAAAATTAGGTAGATCTGAGTACATGAAAAAAATGAATTAATGCCGCTCTTGAACCAGTGTGCGACGCTCTCATTTCCATAAAGAAAAATAAAAACCATGTGGAAAGGAAAGGCAAAAGGAAAAGTGAAAGGATTTGTGGGTTAAGTTGTGCTGGCAAATCCATTTGAAGTGCTTATGTTGTTGATAGAGTAAATAATGTATTTGTTTTATTTACCGAAAAGTTAATCGTTTTTAAATGATGGCACTGTGGGAACGTGGGATTTGAGGTATTTTCGTGCTATAAGGATTGCAAATTATTAAAGGAAATGATTAAAACCATTATACATGCATACATTTATACATATGTATGTACGTAGCGGAAGTGATAATCATACTTAACTGATAGGATGTAGAGTCAGATGATTTACATTATTATATGAGCAAAAGATATAATTTGTTAAAACATAATTGTGTCCCCTCAATAAAACAATAGCGTATAATTTTTTGTCTTTTGGTGTGTATATTATGTAAGGCAATTTTACATGGTAAAGTTTTGACATATTGATTTTTTTCCACACACAAAACTGAAGTATGACGAACTTACGCTTATTAACAGATATTTTGAACAAGAAAGTAGATGCTATTTTTCGATCCACTTTGTGGAACTAAAATTTACCCAAACTTTAACCAGGCATAGAAGCAATAATGGAAATTATAAAAATGCAATAACAAATAGTGGCGTACATTCATATATAGAAGGGGCGATATATTATTATTTTATTTAAAAATATAAAAAAAAAATAATATAAAAAAAAATACCCATAATAATCCCTAATATTTTAGCGTATTTAAGCATGTTTTTTGAATATGTCTGTTTATATTTGCTTGATATTTGGTATGCGCATTCCCCCTACAGCAAAAACGTGCACCCTAAAGTGATTCTTATTTGTAAGGGGGAAAATGGGGCAAAAAAGGGATACAAATGGTACATATTAAACGACAACAGCTAGAAACACGAAATTCGGTGTGTATATTCCTCTAATTGAGTAGATACATAATATAAAAGAATTTTTTTCCAAATTCGTAAAATGGGAATAGAGGGATAAAAATGGTACCAACCAAACGGCTACACCTGGAATAATGAAATTCGGTGTATACATTCCTATGATTGCGTAGACACTTAAAATAAACAGATTTTTCGAAATTCGTACTTTTTGGGGTTAAAAAGAAAAAATGGGATAAAAATAGTACCAATCAAATGACCGTAGTTAGAGTCATGAAATTAGGAGTATACATTCCTCTGACTGCGTAGACACGGAAAATATACGATTTTTTCGAAATTCGTACTTTTTGGGGTTAAAATGGAAAAGGGGATACAAATAGTACCAACCAAATGACCGCAGCTAGAGTCATGCAATTCGGAGTATACATTCCTCTGACTGCGTAGACACGAAAAATAAACGGATTTTTTAAGGGATACAATGGTACAGGGGGATAAAAAAGTACCAACTAAACTCAAGGGGGTAAAAATGGTACCAACCAAATGGGCGCAGCTGGAATCATGGAATTCGGTGTATATATTCCTCTGACCGCAAAATAAAAAGTTTTTTCCAAATTCGTACTTTTTCTTTTACGGCAAAAATTTGGTTGAATCATGAAGTTAGGTTATATCGCACTATTGCACATGTACGTCTGATAATGGAGTTTCAAACTTTGTACCTTTGGAATTAAAATAGAATGGAAGTACAACCATATGTAGCACCCACTATCTTCCAATATTTAAGCTTTTTGAAAATATAAATATAAGAATATTCATTTTTTGATTTGAAATAGATAATGGTTTGATATAATTTAAATATTATATAATTTAAATAATAATAATTTAAATATTATATTTATTTATATAATTATTTTTTCAATATTTGTATTTGTTTTAGTTTGGCTATATTACAAAATTTATATTTACCTGTAATATTGCTGCACTTCCATGGTGGAGGGTATATAAAGTAAGTATAAAGGTCCCGGCCGAACTTAACGCCGTTTTTACTTGTTTAAAAATAAACTTTATATCTTCTTAAGAACAGATTTTGCTTCAACTTTTCTGAAAAAAATATTGAACATTTAAGACAAAGAATTTGACCTACATAGTAGGTCACAATGGAAATTCTGAAATTAAAACTGGTCTGAAAAGGCTGAAGTAGTACGGGATCGACTATACGATACTCTCAAACACACTGTTCTTCATTACCAGGTATTGAATACAAAAATTTGATCTCATTCCAAATTAAAAACCGAAACCGATTTAAACAGGTTATTTTCAGTAGGTTTAAACCGAAGCCCGTTTTTTTAAATCAAGTTTCGAACAAACCTAAAACCGATGAAGTCAATAGGCTGTTTTTAGATTACTTTATACAAAACTTAAATTGATACCATAATTATTCCCCTTCTGTCCAGGATCTCTCTACTTGGTAAGATAATGTAACAATGATGTCACAGCTCCAAAATCCCCACCCAACTGTCACTCTCTGAGTATGCGTTGGTTTCTCGACGATCACATGCGGATATTCCGATCCTAAGATGTGTTCTGCATGTTAACAAACTGGAGGATAACAGGCGCTATGGTGGGTGTCTCATTTCCGCCAAAACTTCAATAAACGCACTGTTTGGACTACAAAAAATACATTTCGGAATAAAGTTTGCATTATTTCCCAACATTGTTCAAGTGTTCCTTCCTTTCGTTCCGTTGATATATGATAGTGAACTTTTGCCAAGATGTCGAGCGGGAAAGAGCTGTTACTGTCATAATAATTAAAAAAAATAAAACGCTAGACCGCACCCATCGATTATCACAACTACTTGTTGTTTGCAACTAACTAAAAATTAGCATTTTCTACAAACATATTTATTTTCGTTTGTCTAAAGACCAAGCTGAAGGTACACTAAATATTAGGATGGGCCACGCAAATAAATTGACGAGGTAACCACACAAAAATGAAATGAAAATGATTGATTGTGTAAAGATGACTGCCAAAAATATTGTTATAGTCTCCACCTCCAGGATGGGGGTATACTAAGTTTGTTATTCCGTTTGTAACACCTTCAAATATCGACCTGAGTATACATATTCTTGATCGTGATAAACTTCTAAGACGATCTTGCTATGTCCGTCCGTCCGTCTGTTGAAAGCACGCTAGCATCTAAACGAAATGAGCTAGGACGTCCAAATTTGACACAAATGTGTTTTACAGTTGTAGATCGTTTGGGATTGAAAGTGGGCGAAATCGGCCCAGAGGGAAACAAATTTCCCTCACAAGGACTGACAATACCCCTAATATTTCGAGTTTTTAAGCAGGTTTACGGAATATGTCTGTTTATATTTGCTTGATATTTGATATGCGCATTCCCCTCATAGCAAAAAAAGTGCATCATAAAGTGGTTCCTATTCGTAGGGGGTGAAATGGGGTAAAAAGGGATTAAAATGGTACATATTAAATGACAACAGCTAGAAATACGAAATTCGGTGTGTACATTCCTCTAATTGAGTAGATACATAATTTTAAATGTGATTTTTTGATATTCGGCCTATATTTAAATAATAGATACATAATATTAAAGTATTTTTTCCAAATTCGTACTTTTAAGGGGTAAAATGGGAATAGAGGGATAAAAATGGTACCAACCAAACGGCTGCATCTAGAATAATGAAATTCGATGTATACATTTCTCTGATTTCGTAGACACATAAAATAAACGAACTTTTAGGGGGTAAAATGAAAAAAAGGATAAAAAATTGCGCCAACCAAAAGGCGGCAGCTAGAGTCATGAAATTCGGAGCATATAAAGTGTCCGCCATCTAACTTCTTTTTTCAACTATTCAACCGTTGGACTATTATTTGTGGGGTGCCCGAGGCAGTCATTTGAATGAAATTATTTTCCATTATTAACCGGAAGGATTGTACTTTCAAATACAAAAATAAATTTGAGAAAATATTCAGTAGTTTTTATACACTCCACGAGAGTATTATGTCTTTGTGCATTTGTTTGTAACACCCAAAAGGAAACGAAATAGACCCATTGTTAATTATACCGATCGACTTAGAATCACTTTTTGAGTCGATTTAGCAATGTCCGTCCGTCCGTCTGTCCATCTATTATTGTAATCACGATACAGGTCGCAATTGTAGACATAACTAAATGAAACTTTGCACAATGAAGTTTTTCGGGACAAGGACGAACGCTATTTAATTTGAAGAAAAGCGGTTCAGATTTAGATATAGCCCCCATACGAATTTCACTCCCAATTTGACCCTTTTCATTCTAGATATCACATATTACAACAAATTTTCTTTAAAATTGGCAAAACATCTTATATTTCAACTAGAAACACCTGTTGTTAAAAATGGATCAGATCGGTTCAGATTTATATATAGCTCCCATACTAATTTCACTTCCGATTTGACTTTTTCCGCTCTAGAAACCACATATTGTATCAGATTGTCTTCAGATTTGGTAAAACATCTTATATTTGCACTAGAAACACCCATGGTGAATATAGGTCAGTTCGGTTCAGATTTATATATAGCTCCCATACAAATTTCGCTCCCGATTTGACATTTCCGCTCTAGAAACCGCATATTGTGCTCGATTTTCTTTAAATTACAACAGATTTTCTTTAAAATTGGCAATACATCTTATATTTCAACTAGAAACACCTGTGGTAAAAATGTGATAGATCGATTCAGATTTATATATAGCTCCCATACAAATTTCGCTCCCGATTTGACATTTTCTGCTCTAGAAACCACATATTGCACTAGATTTTCTTTAAATTTGGCACAACATCTTATAATCCAACTAGAAACACTTATGCTGAAATTGGGTAAGATCGGTTCAGACTTAGATATAGCCCCCATATAAATGTTACTCCCGATTTGACTTTTTCCGCTTTAAATGCCACATATTCTACTCGATTTTCTTTAAATTTGGCACAACATCTTATAATCTAACTAGACACAATTATGCAAAAATTGGGTAAGATCGGTTCAGATTTAGATATAGCCCCCATGCAAATGACGCTCCCGATTTGACATTTTCCGCTCTAGAAACCACATATTGTACCCGATTTTCTTTAAATTTGGCACAACATCTTATAGTCCAACTAAACAAACCTATGGTGAAAGTGGGTAAGATCGGTTCAGATTTAAATATAGCCCAAATACAAATGTTGCTCCCAAAAGTTTAACCGATTTTTGTCAAACTATACACATTATATGTCATATATTTCGTTCCAGGTTTCAATATATCCTTATACAAATGTCCTTTCCGATTTAACATTTTTTGTCAAACACATACAATTACAGGTTACAAAAAACCTTCTCGTTTTCACTTTTTCACCGAATTAAATTGTATTCGGATAGAAAGTGGAGTGTATCATAGAGTCGGCCCCGCCCGACTTTAGCCTTTCCTTACTTGTTTAGTATTTATAGTATTTTTTAAAAAAAGTTATTACTCTGACATCATAGATACGAAAAATAAAAAGGTTTTTACAAATTCGTACTTTCAAGGGAACAGATGGATAAAAATGATACCCACTATCAGGCCCGTGCGCAGGATTTTCCCCTGGGGGGGGTTTTCATCTACACTCATAAAAAAATTAACCCTATAATGAGTTAAACTTAACTAAAATTTAGGAAACCAAGTACATTTTTACTAAACATAAGTAGAATTTTGCTAAAATTTTCCTAAATCTAAGCAAATTTTTCCTAAATCTAAGTAAATTTTTCCTAAAAACAAGTAAAATTTTCCTAAAACTAAGTAAATGTTAGTAAAATTTTGCTGAAAAAAAAAATTCCTAAAACTAAGTGAATGTTTTCTCAAATCAAGTAAATTTTTACTCAAACTGAGGACAAATTTTGCTGATTTTTTCCTCAAAACGAGTAAATTTTTACTTAAACTGAGGAAAATTTAATTTTATACAAGAAAAAAGGTTAAATTAAAATAAGTTCTTTTTAACTAAAAAATCAAACAAATAGTTTTGCTTCAGAGTATGCAAAACTGATACAAAAAATGACAACATGAAATATTTCTCAAAAGTTTCATGATACCTCTGCCATAAGGAGTTGAGCTATTACTCCATGATTGGTGCGAAGGCAAGATAGGCGCCTTCGCAGTGGTTGTTTAGAATAATTCATAAATTTCAGTAAACATTTTAACTTCATTTTAGAAAAAAAAACTAATTTTTAAGTTAAACTTTCCTAAATAGAATTTTTCCCATACAAAAAAATTTCAGATTTTTTTCTCACTTAAAACTTAAAACATAAGTTTGAATTTACTCAATTGTAAGAATTTTTTATCAGATCCAAAGAAATGTTTTTAAGTAAATCTACTACCCTTTTTCTAGTAAATGAACTATTTACTATGGCTTTGAAAGAAGGAAACTTTACACATACTTAGTTAATTTTCCAATTTTTTAGGAAATTTTTACTGAAGCGTTTGGAAACCACTCATATTTTATTGCCAGGATCTTCGAGAAATATTTTGATGCATTCGTCCGACTATCAGTACACTCAAAGGAATATGTCAGTAAAAGAAAGCAGAAAGTCTACTGAAAGAGCAGATTTTCTGCTGTTAAAAAACTGACAACAGATTTTTATCTGCTGAGATGGTAAACAACTGTTTGCTGTTTTTAGCAATATATGTGATACGCATATTGTCCCAAGCTAATATAAAAGAAAATTCGAGCTAAACTCGCTTATGAACGCTTATCTATTTTATATTTTAATTAACAACAGCCAATTTTAGCAGACTGCAAACTCTTTAGCAGTGTGAATGGTGATGTAAGATTGCAGAAAACTGCTGGTATGTCAAAAAACAGCTGTATTAGCAGAAAAGTGTCTGCTGATAGGCAGCAGACAATCGCTTTTATTAACAGACTTGTTCTCTAAGTGTAGAACTTATTTTAAATAGTTGGTTGAAATTACATACATACATATTGAGAGCTTATATTTATAAGTGGCTATGAACAAAAACATAACTTTTCAGGAGAGCGCAAAAATGATTTTCTCCTTAATTTGAAGAGAAATTATTAATCATTCTTCTACAGTTTAATCTAAAAAGGATTACTAATTGCTACGATTAAAAAGTTTTCGAAATTTCCTAGTATTCGCGGTATCATGGTTCAATGTTGAAATAAGCACATAGCCATTTATGGCCAAATATATAAATAAGATTTATTGTAAACTCCTGATTTAACTTTTTCCGCCCAGAAACCACGATTTTTCACCGAATTTCTTCAAAGTGAGCAACAGGCTAAGAATTGTGAAAATTTGAAGCGATATTTACAAGAATTGATTACATCGAAATTAATACAACTGCGACTTCATTCATCAAGGTTTAGCTATCAAAGTTATGTATTTTTATGCAGGGTGTACGCTTTGACCGACTGTAGCCATTTATTACAGTTTATTCTGCGTAGTTTTATTTTCTGATTAATTATTGTCGATTATTGTTGCCATCGAGCTCGTAGTGCATATGTTATATAACAATAACTACATGATTGGATAACATTGTTTCTTATAAATAATGATTTGAGTCTGTCCCACGTACAATGTGTTTCAAGCTAATATGTTGTTGGGATGATTATTTTCTGCAGTATATAGTCCTTGGTTATCATTTATTTCCATTGAGATGGTTCTGAAACATGAGTAGTGCGACTTTTTGGTCCTGTAGCTTTACCGGTCATAATTACATTATATTCATGTTATACTTTGCCCGCTATAACACTGTTGCATGATAATTTTCCTTACGGCTCATCAAATGTTACCAGATGCAATTCTTCTTATCCTGTCTAAGGAGGGGAAAACTGGAACATCTTTGGTAATATTAAATTTAGCTTTATTATTTGTTTAATAGTCTTATTCTTGTTTCGTTATACCAGTCGTTCGAAGCAACAAGCAACAAGAACAAAAAGAACATTTGTCTATAAAGGTGTGCAAGTCAGGCTGACTTAATACGACTTGAAGGTACTTATCTTTTCCACGGGGCTATCCCAGCAAAAATATTTGGAGGAATAGAGGCAACAAGATGGTCCAGGGAGGAAAGAGGAGTGCTATGGTGCAGAGTGGTCTCATGAGTTATTCATCATTAGAGCTACAAACCGAGCAAATATATTAGGAGGGCGTAGCAATATGTTGCAATGGAGGCTAGAAGATCGTCCATGGAATAAAGGGATATGGTGGTTATTGGTATCCTCATTTATTCATCATTAGCGCCACAACTCGGCTGAGTCTTGGCTTCCACCTCGGACTCTAAATTATCTGACAACCAGCGCTCCTTGAAATCTTTGATGTACCAAAGAGCACAGGTCCATCCATTGGTTGACCGTGTCTCGAGCGTCGTCCCGAAATCGTTCGTTTGTCGAAGCTAGCAGACAATCCCTTAACCCTTATCCACTCTATGTTTATGTACGGACTTCATGTAATTTTTTGCAAATCATCCCACGCTATTGTAGATCTTTATCAGAGAGCTTTACATTATTCTTGTTGAAATAGAAAAGCTCGTCCCAGTGCAATTCAAGACGTTTGTTACACTTGGCGTTTACTTTTGTAGATTTTTTCTGCACAACATCCAGTTCTGTTTTTCCGCTATATCTTTTTGCTGGGTTCGTTGTGCAGTGCAGACCAATCAATTTGTGTATGTTGCGACAAGTTTATGGTATCATTCAACTCGCTGCAAGCAAATGAAATTCATTAAAAATTAATCCAGATTTTTGTTGTTACTCTCTCTCGTCTTTCAACTGCCATTTGCTGCTGTTGCTAGCCATTGTTATTGCTGCTGCTGCCCCTATCCTTGTTGTTTGTTTTTATGTGAATTTGTGTACATTGCATTTCAAAACAAAAGACAACAAAACAAGAAAAGGCAACAAAACTCTCTCGGAATGAAAGCAATTCCAGAGTTGATTCAATTACCACCGAGTACACGGACACGGGCACACGACCAAACGAGGAGTACAATGCAAAGATTTTGCCTTTGCCGTCGAAGAAAGGCTAAGGAGGACGAGGACGACGACGAAAAGCACAGCGTCCATACATATTGTATGACCAACAAACAATGCGGATGTAGGGGAAAACAAACAAATTTTCTTAACAAAAAGTAAATAAACAAAGAGACAATTTTTGTGTGAGAAGAAAGGACCATAAAAGATATAAATAAATATCAACAAAGTCCAAGTGAGGAACACCGAAATGACCAATCTTGGAGTCAGGCAGGAGGAAATAAAAAATAGAAAAACAGGACAATTGTAGTCATATGTGTTTATGTTTGAGGAATTTATCACAATTGTCATGAAATCTATGTGGAAGTTAAGGCCGAAACAAAGGCCCACAAAATGTGTTTATATCATATTTGCTGTCTTAAGGAAATTGTGAAGTTTCAGTACACTGCACTGTGGGGCAGATGACCAGTTTTAGAGCCAAAAAAGAATTGAAGGCAGCTGCAGCTTTGAAATTTCGTACATGTAGTTCTGGTACTTACCAAAGTCGTCTGTAAAAATTTTGAGTTGGCTCGCCCACTTACAGTTGGATGGTAGTAAATATTTTGTTGCACAATACCTTAGGAAACAAGTAGACCTTTTAAATTCGTACTTATAAAGGGTGATTTTTTAAGAGCTTGATAACTTTTTTTTTAAAAAAAACGCATAAAATTTGCAAAATCTCATCGGTTCTTTATTTGAAACGTTAGATTGGTCCATGACATTTACTTTTTGAAGATAATTTCATTTAAATGTTGACCGCGGCTGCGTCTTAGGTGGTCCATCCGCTTAGTCCAATTTTGGCATTTCCACGTTTTTGAGTAACAGAGACCCAATTGGTGCGAACGGCGACGAATCGAAAATTGGTGGTCATCATTAACATTGGCCGATACAGCTGCGATATTTTCTTCAGTTCGTACTCTACGTAAGCGTCTTGGTGGTTTAATGTCCAACAATGTAAATTTGGTGCGAAATTTAGTCACAATAGCCCGAATAGCCGCTTCAGTGGGTCGATTAAACTGACCATAAAATGGAAGCGTGCGATGAACTTTCTTAACACAGCACGCATTTTGATAATAAAATTCAATGATTTGCAAGCGTTGCTCGTTAGTAAGTCTATTCATGATGAAATGTCAAAGCATACTGAGCATCTTTCTCTTTGACACCATGTCTGAAATCCCACGTGATCTGTCAAATACTAATGCATGAAAATCCTAACCTCAAAAAAATCACTCTTTACTTACGCTGCTTACAAAAAATGTTTAGTGAAAACTTAAGTTTGTCAACATACTGCCACGCCCATTTACAGTGGGATCGTAGTCGTTTTTTTAGGCAAAATACCTTAGGAATCAGGTAACCCTATTATATATTTCGTACATATACATATATGTGTTATTAATTTCTAATTTACAAAAAATTAGTTACTTGTGCCTTTTCGTTTTACAACAGAAGTCCTTTCATATTACTTAGGTTGAAATGTCAAAAATGAAACAAGAGAAAAAGTAGCAACTTTGGCAGCATGGTTTGAAAAAAAAAATCGAGTGTCCACCTGGTTCCAAATTTTTATATTTTGCCATTTTAAAAAGATGGCAACAACCTGTCATTTTTACTTTCTGAAAATATGTTACTTCAAAGTGGACTTTTTGCCTCTCAAATTGCGGTTTGGCCCCATTGTGTACTGTCCAGCAGCATTTTTGCAACAGAGTAGCGAAATTTGCCAACTAATTTTTTTGTAAGGATTAAAATCCTTGAACGTCCTCTTTGAAAGAACTTTTTTGATTATCTCGAAAAAAAAAAGATAAATTGACCCAAAAAGAGAGGGGCTAGAGGGTTAAGATCTTCCACAAAAACGATCCTCATAAAACTCCACCATACATTTCTGACAATGAGAATTTTCTCAGACATTAACTTAAAACATTTTTATATCCACTATGGAGGTATACTTACTTTTTCATTTAGTTTGTTTAATGTTTTAAGTCATATTAATACAGGGTGCGGCAAAAGTCGCAAAAACAATCATAACTTATTTAATTTTTAATTTAAATTTATTTTTCTTACAAAATAATAAAATATAATATCTGTAGATTTTTTAAATTTATGTGTGAAAGATTATGTCAAGTAAGTGACCTCCATTTTCAGCCGCGCAAAGTTGAGGTCTTTCAAGAACATTTTCCATGACACTAATCAGAGTATCTGGCTACAACACTCTTATTTCGGCTCGACTATTCTCCATCAGCTGTTCAAGGGTTCTGGGTCTATTGTTCTGGGTTTATCTTTAAAATATCCTCAAAGGAAGTAAACAGGTGCTGTTAAATCCGGCTAACGCGCAGGCCAATTGAATGCTGAATTTTTGAAAATTAAACGTTCTAATTGATGTTCAAAATAAAGCTCTATGATTTTGGTTCGTTGGATAACGTTGTAACTTTCCATGATTAATCTCCCAGATTTATTATATTTTTATTTATTTATTGTGAATTACAATACAAAGTAAATTTATATTCTTATTTTGGGTCCAGGGATTGAGCCGGAGTGACTAAGACCATTGTAGCTAGTTATTGCAGCGACAGACCAGAGCCTGTGGTGGGAATCGAACCCACGACCCCCACACTGATAGCCGAGAACGCTACCAACTCGACTACCGGGGCGCTCTCCCAGATTTATTTTACAAGTCCTAAAAAGAAAAAGGGAAAAAATTAAATAAGAAAAGTTATTAATTTTACCCTCCACCTTCAGGATGGGTGTATACTAACTTTGTCATTCCGTTTGTAACACCTTGAAATATCGACCTGAGACCTATAAAGTTTATCTTGATCGTCATAAAATTCTAAGACGATCTAGCCATGTCCGTCCGTCTGTTGAAAGCACGCTAGCATCTAAACGAAAGGACCTAGGACATCTAAATTTTCCATAAATGCGTCCTATAGTCGTAGATCGGTTGGGATTAAAACCGGACAAAATCGGCCCAAAGGGAAAATTTTTTCCCTCACAAGGACTAAAAGTACCCATAATAATCTCTAAAAATTTAGAGTATTTAAGCATATTTTTTCAATATGCCTGCTTGTACTTACTTGATATTGGGTATGCGCATTCCCCCTAAAACAATAACGTGCGCCATAAAGTGACTTTTATTCGTAGGGGGTGAAATGGGGCATATCAAACGAAAATTGTCCCTCACAAGAACTAAAAATTGTTGTTTTTCAAATCCCTTCGCGACCTTTGCCGCACCCTGTATAACCAAAAAAAGACTCGTGTTTCCCAGTTTTGCCCAAAGCCATGCACTTTTTTATGAAACCCCAACGATTTGGGGCCTCGGTGTCATTTTTGCATCATCATTTTACAGTCTCATATCTTGCAAACTGTTTGGAATTTTGATTTATTCTCTGAGGCAAAGTTTGTGTTTCAAAAATTGTGAACATATAAAATAAAAAAACTTGATCTTCAAGATCAATAACGCAAATGTCGTTCAACAAATCTTTTAGGCTGTAGTGTGTATAGGTAGCGTATACGTGCTGTTGATTAAGGATAATATAACTCATACGCACTACAGTCGAACTGACCATTAACAGAAACAGTCCTGCAAGATATATTTTTCCTACCTAAACGGTGCACTGTGGTCATTATTTTGAGATAGCGGCCAAAACTCCTTTTGGTTTTTGTTCTCCGATTTTAAAGTTATTAGACTTATATGAAAGTAGACAGTAGTAAACCTCGCGTGCCAAAAAATTAGAACTCTATTTTAACTATTTCACTGAGAACAGGGTGGTCCAAAATGGGCTTTTTCAGAATTTATGATATTTATGATATTTTTAGTTAATTTTTAAAGTTGAAATGATCATAACTTTTTTGTTTTTCAAGATTTTTGGACGAAATAAATTTTGTGTTGTAACTTAACTTATTTCCTATCACTGGTAGAAAAAATTGAAGCTCTACTGTTTGCAGAACAATTTAAATATTTTTTTTAAAAAAGGTCTAATTTATCGGAAATTTCCTACTTCATAGAGCACAACTCCTGTGAGTCAAGCTGAGTCAAAACACAAATTTACTATTTTGTAGTCCTAACCCTCCCCTACATTCCTATATATACATGTCCATGCATCGGGACTGCACTTTTTGAGCTACAGCAATTTTTCTGACCCAAGGTAAGATATTCGGTACAAATGCACGTCATATTTTTTTGAGAAGTTATTTGTATGTGAAAGTGGCTATTATGCATATATTTTGATGAAATTTTGTACAAGAGTTCTTATTGACCCAAAAAATAATTCTGTTGAAATTAGGAGAATTTGGCCCATATTTGGACCTAGTCCACATAGAAGGGTGTATCAAAATTTTGACAAAAATGACAATAGAATCTGACAACATTCGCTTTGCTTACAAACCAAATAGAACATTAAATTCAATTTTTACCAACATTAACGACAGAACACAACGAAGAGAACATTAGAAACGAGAATGAATCACAAAAATGAAAGAGACAACAGCACTGTCACAACTTAGTGCTATCCAGTGCACGAAAACAAACGAAACGATTGACGTACATATCATCCAAAGTCATTATTATTCATTACACAGTACAACACATGATTTGCCAACTCAATTCTGAGAACAGTATGTGAAATTTCTGCATCATTCGCATCAAATGAGACAAAGATCATGAAAATCGATGCACGCGTTTCGCTTTTATTCGCAATTTCAAAAAATAAAATAAAAATAAAAATTAAAAAATTATCATGCAAAAAAAAAATATTTATAAAAACTTTATGAAAATAAAATAATATGCAATTAATACGCAATAATAATATGCATAAAAACCAAATTCAGAAAATTTTTTCAATTATTGGCAATATCCATGCTTGCAGAAGTTGACGCTAGTTTTAATGAAGCATATGAATTTGGAATGTCACCTCTTCATGCTAGAATTCGTTTTATGGAGCATATTCTTAAATTGGGATACGATTTGGAATTTGGCCCGTTAGGCGAAACAGTGAGAAACAACAAAGAAAATTTGGAAAAAAGAAAGCAAAAAAAAAAAAAGATATTCAAGAAAAATACCGTGAGATAGGCCTTATAATTGACCAGCCAAAGCAAGGAGAAGGAAATTCTAATGATGGAAACACAGCAAGGAGATTTTTTTCCGATCCAGAAACTGCAGCTTCTATAACTGGAGTAGATTATGATTTAATACGACGATTCCAAATCATATTAGAAGTTAAAGCATGTAGCAAAAAGATAGATGCAAAAAAATTTGGTCAGCATGCTAATGAGACAGCAACCCTTTATAACCAAAAATATTCTTGGAGACATATGCCAACCACAGTTCACAAAATTTTGTTCAATTCAGCACAATATGCTTCCAATTGGAGATCTCTCAGAAGAAGCGCAAGAAAAAAGGAACAAAGACTACAGATTCTTTCGCGAGCACAATACAAGAAAAATTTCCAGATATTGTACTAATGAAGATCTTATTAATATTTTGTTGTGCACATCAGACCCATATATGTCCAGTATTCGACAAAAATGGAAATCAACCTCATTAGAGTTAGATGAAGAAGCTAAACAACTACTGCAAAATGAAAATCAAAGCTATTTGGAAGAAATTTTTACTAATATTGTTTAATTAACACTAGTTTAAAGATTATAATTTGTTTCTAATTTTAGTATAAATTTTTATTAATACATTTAAATAAAATATATGTGCACTTTAAATCAATAGTAAAAGTTTACTTAAAATTTTATCGATGTTGTGTTCTGTATATAATATATCCAAATGGTATTGATATTGTTGGGAATTTCAGTGTTATTTTTCAGTTTAATCCTCACAAGAATTAGCTTTCTTCCACAAAAACCAACCTTTGGCCCCTGTGAATATTGAGACTAAATAAATGTCAGGGGCCAAATGTTGGCATTTTCTGACCAAAATTAAGTTTAGGAATAATAAATAAGTATTGGTTGTAAAATACGATTGAAGAAAATAAGAAATTATAAAAAATATACCTATTTAAAATGTCAAAATATTCAACTTTTACATGGAAACTCAACAAAAAATTAAAATGCATTTTTAACTCCACATTACTTACGTTCCTATCAGTCGATTTTTACGTTTGAACACGCAAATTGAAGCTTAAAGTCCCTCCTATTGAACAAAACAATTTGCGTAAAAAAATACCAATCCGGCCAAAAGTTATAGAGTTTTGACCGCTATCTCGCGAAATTGACCACTGTGCGGTGTTAAGAATCATTCCTAGGAACGTTCTAGTTTTAGAAAGTTGTTTATTTAGCTCTTAGGTACATTTTTGTAATTGATTGTTTCCTTGAATTGTAAATTGAATTTTTTAAATCAAAATTCCAAACGGTTTGCAAGATATGAACCTGAGAAAATGATCACTTTTTGCAAAAATTACATAAAGAAAAGTGGGCCAAGTTGGGAGACACGAGTCTTTTTTATGGTAATTTATAACGTAGTAGTGGCCGTATATGGTTATATCTTTTCGTGTTGCACTGTGATATCGACCTGAGACCCTATAAAGTATATATTCTTGATAGTCATAAAATTCTAAGACGGTAGCATCAAAACGAAGATTGGAGGCGATTGCAACTGGGCGAAATCGATCCAAAGGGAAATTTTTTTCCCTCACTGGGACTTAAAATACCAAATATAGAAACACGAAATTCGGTGTGTACATTCCTCTAATTGAGTAGATATATAATATTAAAGTATTTTTTCCAAAATGGGTGCTAAAATGGGAATAGAAAAATGGTACCAACCAAACGACTGCACCTAAAATAATGAAATTCAGTGTATACATTCCTCTGATTGCGTAGACACGTAAAATAAACGGATTTTTCGAATTTTTACTTTTTCGAATTCGTATATTTTGGGCTTAAAATGGAAAAAGGGGATAAAAAGTACCAACCAAATGACCGCAGCTAGAGTCATGAAATTCGGAGTATACATTCCTCTTACTGCGTAGACTTAAAAAATAAAAAGTTTTTTTCAAATTCGTACTCTCAAGGGATACAATGGGTACAGAGGGATAAAAATAGTACCTGCTCAAAGACCAAAAAAATTGAGATATGCCAAATTTTCTCTATAATTTGATCATATCTTTAATTTAAGAACTATATTTTTCGACATTTATAAAAAATGTACCCTTACAATGACATTTCTTATTTTATGCAAACCAAAATTTACCTTGGTGTGAGTTTGATAGTGGTCTAAGTCACGCTATATCCACTGACATTGATGTGTGGTGTTGTAAACAAACATTTTAGGAAATTATTGTTATTTCTTTTTATTATGATAATATTGTTATGGTTCAATTATGTATGGAATGTATGGAACCTCCATCCGATGGTTCTATGACGTTAATGTGCCGAATTATCTCATCCTTTAGCTGTTGAATTGTTGCTGGCGTATCGATGTACACCTTTTCTTTCAAATAACCCCAAAGAAAGAAGTCCAACGGTGTCAAATCACATGATCGTGGCGGCCAATTGACATCGCCACCACGTGAGATAACACTGCCATTGAATTTGTCGCGCAAAAGAGCCATTGTTTCGCTAGCTGTGTGGTATCGTCCTGCTGAAACCACATATCGTCCACATCCAATTCGGGCCATAAAAAGTTCGTTATCATCCACGATAGCGAAGACCATTCACAGCAACTGCCTGACCAGACTCATTTTGGAAAATAATAATACGGCCCGATGATGCCGCCAGCCCATAATCCGCTCCAAACATTCACTCTTTTGTGGGTGCATTAGTTTTTCGACAATCACTCTTGGATTATCATTCGCCCAAATGTGGCAATTCTGCTTATTGACGAATCCACTGAGGTAAAAATGTGTGATTAAATTGACCGAAAAAAATCACGAAGTGCACGATATGCATTTTGATTTGAACGCCCATTTTCATAATAAGCCTGAATAACTTTAACGCGTTGCTCGATTGTGTATCTTTCCATGGTTCAAATTGAGTTAGTTTGAATTTGAGAAATGTCAAATGAAATGTAGAAAAAAACTTGACGTTTAGGTGTGGTTAACATTCCACATCGGACCCTACAATTTAACCACCATTTATATATATTTTTATTTTTTTTTTTTCATAAAATATTTTGTATTTTTTTTTCATTTTTGTAAGAAAAGACTACTTTTGCGAAAAAAAATAAAAATTTTGTTTGTTCAATTCCGAGAAGAATGAAAGTGGTCGACGACAGTGTTATCCATTTGCAATCCGCACAGCAAGGCCCACACCTAATTTCATGATTCCAGCTACAGACGTTTGATTGGTACCATTTTTATCCCTCTTTTCCCATTTTGTCCCTGAAAGATAAATGTATAAATTAAATTTAATAATTCTAGCTGCAGCCGTTACAATTTATACTCGCTCATTTCCTCCCCTAAAGTAAAAATTCGTAAAATCTTTATATATCGCTTTTGAAAAACATCATTCTCAAAGTCCTTCTAAAAATTCCACACTCTTCACTATCTGCGGTCTTTAGTTGTAACTAAACTATTCATAGTAGAGACTACTTGGGTTTATTAGACACCAGAGTCTAAAAATAAAGAAAACTCTGTTTACTTAGTTTTGATAAAAAGAAAAACTTTGCTTCCTTTCAAAGTGACAACAACCTTTATGAACGTGTGAGTGTGTGTGCGTATGTGTGTGTCTATTTGTTTTTCTTACATCCATCCTTGAGAACACAAAGAAGATGAAGAAGCAGTGTATCTTACCGATGGCAATATCATAAATAATTCTGTTTATACAGCATTAACGCTCGCTCTCTTCCAGTTTTAGTTGAAGGCAAACATTACAAAGTAAAATCAAAGCAATTTCCAGAAAAAACTGTTCAGAAACACAGCAAGTGATTGCTGCGCTCGGTTACCTGACAATATCTGAAGGAGTAGAAAATAATAACCCTGAATTGCTCACAATTATGTCGTCCTAGCTGGGAGTGAAAAATTGTTGTCATCAATTTCGTATTTTATGGCGGAGAAATATTTAATAGAAACGATACAACAACAGCAAAATAAGACCAAAAGTATTAATATACAATTCCAGCTTAAATAACACTTATAACTATTACTTCCTGAAATACAAGATATCCAGAAGTATATTTTGCATTAAAATCGTATAATTTGATTTCGATTTTCGTTTCAAACAGCGGTTTACATATAATTTGCCAAAATTTAGCATGTTTCATTTGTTCCCATTATAATTCTTCAGCACGGAAATGAGGATCATCTTTCATCTTTGCATATCCCATTAACCCGAATGGTGCTGTAATTATTTTTATACCCTCCACCTCCAGGATGGGTGGTTAGTATGTCATTCCTTTTGTAACACCTTGAAATGTCGACCTGAGACCCTATAAAGTATATATATTCTTGATCGTCATAAAATTCTAAGACGATCTAGCCATGTCCGTCCACGATCTAGCCGGAGGTCCAAATTTTGCATAACTACGTCTTATAGTCGTAGATCGGTTGGGACGAAATCGGCCCAAAGGGAAAATTTTTTCCCTCACAAGGACTGAAAACCCCCTTAATAAACCCTAATACTTTTTAATATTTAATGGGGCAAAAAGGGATAAAAAAGGTACATATCAAACGACAACGGCTAGAAACACGAAATTCGCTGTGTACATTCCTCTAATTGAGTAGATTATAATATGAAATTATTTTTTCCAAATTCGTACTTTTAAGGGATAAAATGGGAATAGAGGGATAAAAACGGTACCAACAAACGGCTGCCCCTAGAGTAATGAAATTCGGTGTAGACATTCCTCTGATTGCGTAGATACGTAAAATAGAATGATTTTTCGAAATTCGTACTTTTTGGGATTCAAATGGAAAAAGGGGGATACAAATAGTACAAACTAAATGACCACAGCTAGAAGATGAAATTCGGTGTGTACATCCCTATAATTGCGTGGACACGTATAATAAAGAGATTTTAGAAAGTCGTACTTTTAAGGGAGTAAAATAGGAAAAAGAGGATAAAAATGGTACAAATGATGATGAAAATGAAAAGATTTTTCCACATTCGTACTTTTTACTTTTACGGCAAAAATTTGTTGAATCATGAAGTTAGGTTATTTTGCACTATGTATGTGAGATAATGGATTTTCAAAATTTGAACTTTTGGAATTAAAATAGAATGAAAATACAACCAACTTAACATCCACTATCCAACATTAATGGTATTTAAGCTTTTTGAATGTATAAATATAAGAATATTTATTTTTTCAATTGACTTGAAGTATTATTTCGATATATATGTAAAAAACGTATTGGTGCCCAGCGGGAAAATTTGGAAGGCCTCCCCATAGAAGGCATTATAAAATGCCTTCTCTTCGGATCCAAAACACATTCCTGTATGCCTTCTGAAAATAGGCATTCCAGAAAGCCTTCTTCGCGCATGAAAAAAGATTCTCACCTCGCTTCTCTAAGAAGGCCTAGCAGAAGGCCTAATCATCAGCATTTAGAAATCCTATACTCATTCTTGACTGCCTTCTCCTTTAAAAAGGCCTTCTCATTTCCTATTAGATAGATGCAATGGACATTCTTCATTGCCTTCTTTTAGAAGGCCTGCTAGCATGCTGGAAGAATGAAGGCAGTACGTATGGAGTCGATTTTATTATTTTTACGAGTTTTATGAAAGATATTATTACAATTCTCCTGATTTGAACTCAATTAAAATATATTTATTTAAAATAATTGGAAATTATTACATTTAAAATTATTTTTTAAATGTTTTGTTTGTTTAGTGTTAATAAATATTTGTTGTTGTTTTCCTTGTTTGTAACAACTAAAAGAGGCAATATAATACAGATCGACATAGATCCACTTTCTGAGTCGATTTAGCAATATCTGTCTGTACGTGCATCAATTCCTGTAATGAAACTACAGGTCGCAATTCTTGGCCGATTCAAATGAAACTTTATATGTGAATTTTGTCGGGGTAATACGAACACTATTTAATATTAAGCAAATTGGTTTAAATGTAGATATAGCCTTTATTCAAATGTATTTATACATGTTTTCATATAGACCCATTTATTAGGGATGAAACAGAAAAATATTTAACTCATCTTCAAGAACAAACAAAAAATGTTCTTACTTTACTACCAAAATATGTACCATATCCTTTATACTGTCTTCAGAAATATTATTACACGTCCGACACCCATTCCTGAAGGCCTTCCCATTAGATGTTACACGATCGATAGCTCATGCTTGCTCGCCTTCTTTGGATAGGCATGCTAGAAGGCCTTGCGAGAGAAGGCAGCGCGGAAGGTGTTCGATTTATCGATGGGTATTTTGTATACACTTTTTGTTGTAAACGCATAACAAAAATCTGTGGCTCATTCCTACTTCCCTTCTTTCGCCAGGCATGCTAAAAGGCCTGCCAAAAGAAGGCAGCAGCGAAGGTGTTCGCTTTGATTAAGGGTCGTGTGTTTCTAAAAACCTTTTTGACACAAACAGACAATAAAGTTCTGTAGTTTAGTGTGTAGCACTTCCGATTAGCAATGCGAAGATTATGGGTTCAAATTCCAGCCGAGGCAAATAAAAATGTTGAAAGATTTAAATTGAAAAAATGTTGAAAGATTTAAATTGAAAATTAATATACTGCCAATAACAAGGCCAGAAATATTGAAAAAATCCTGGTCCATTGGTTCGTCATATTTTTTTATTTTTCGCCTTATCTTTGGACCTTCTAGAAGGCCTTCTGGAAGGGCTTTGGTTGCAGGCCTTCCAGAAGGTCTTTGGTAGGCGGTCTAGAAGGCCTGCCAGTAGAAGCGAGAGGAGAAGGCCTTGCTCTCCAATCTTACCCTGTGTTAATTTTAAATGAGTATAGAATGCAGCAAGCATGCCTTGCGCCTCTCTAAGAAGGCCTTGCGTGCGCCTTCCTTTTCTCGCTGGGTGGCTTTGCCTTATAAGCGTGGTTTGAAATAATAAAAATATTATATTTATTTATAGAATTATTTTTTAAATTTTTGTATTTTTTCCTGTAATATTACGAAAATCGACAGCCTCTGTAGAGTGCAATCCATGGTGTAGGGTATATAAAGTTCGGCCCGGCCGATCTTAACGTCGTTTTTACTTCTTTTTTCCTAAGGCGCGTGTAAAATATTCTTCAACAATGAATATTTCATGAGATTTTATATGATAAAAATCGGAGTCATGTGAAAAATGTTTTTTGTCCGCTTTGTCATATGAAAGATTTGTGCGATATTTCAAATCTCCAGGTCGATTCCTTCGAAGATTTACGAAGTTAGACGGTTTTAGCCGGCACGTTACTTGGCAAAATCCCAAACAATCAAAAGCTTTGGAACAATATCAACATTCGCAATTAGAATCATTTCAATTTTGAGGGCTTCATTAATTGGCAAAAATTGTCGCCTTTTAGGTTCTCCCACAAAATGCATATATGGATAAAAGCATCAGCTGTGCATTAATGCTGCTCGCAGTCTGGACATAAAAAATCATTTTTTGTGCCTAAATTGAATGATGGAGAGATAGATGTGAATGATATGCTTTTGCAACAAAGTCATACCGAGAAATAATTTTATTAATGCGTGAGTCAGGTTTTCCCATTGGCCGCACACATCTTGTGCTCCAAAGTAGCTGTACTTTTCCCATCGTGGTTTTGAAGTCAACAAATACTGCGTTTTTCCATTATGATAAGATGAGCGGACAGAAAAAAAAACAAATGATATTGAGTTTTTCCTTTTTCTAAGAAAGTATGATCATTAATAACCTTAAATGATTTTATGATTAGACTGTAATTCTAACTGCAATACAATTTCCAATTATGTACTTGCAAATGTTGCACATGTCCTGTGGTACTCACACACTCTTCTCTCTCCTCTACCTTCTCTCCCTCTGCCCCTGGTAGCCACCAAGCCATGTGTAAAGATGAAATTCCCTGGCACCGCAAAACTTTAATTAAAACGCGCTTGTTGACAGGATAATGTGACACAACAACTACAGCAACGACAACAACAATGACGACAACTAACCATCCCAAGCAGCATCGTTCTGGAACTGACTGAGGCGAAAAAGGATAACAGAGCACATTGCTGCAATTGCGGATACAAGTGTCACCGGAGAACTTTATTTAATTGCAGACGCATACCAACTTCTCACGGCGTTCTTATTGCCTGCGCACCGAAATTGTCGAATAGTTTTGGTTTTTGGCCCTACCATTCGTATGTGTGTGCGTGCGTTTGTGTGTGTGTGATGAATTAAGAGGTGGCAAGGCATAAGTGGCAGCAAGGATGTGAAGAATGATAAAAGCAATTGCTTGTCCTGGGGAGGTTGTCAGTACGTTTGTTCCTTCTTCTTCAGTTTCAGCATCAGCTTCCTTTAATATGTATGTCCGTTAAGATGACAAGTCGGGTATCTCTGGCGAAGTAATTTTATTTAATTTCATTTAAGATTCACCAGAGAGTCAAGATAAATTACAGATGAAGTGTAGATCAGTATAGATGTTCTAAGCAGTTTTGGAAAAAAGTTTTTTTTGGGGGAAATTTGAAAAGAATTATTTTCGAACAAACATGCAATTCGTTGGGAAGGGTGTATTGATATCCTTTATATTTTTGCTTCCGTTAAACAAATTAAATCTCGCCTTTCCAAAACTAAAAGCCTTTCGTCACTGATGATTTGAAATATAAATATGTAATTATTAGTTTTGAAAAAGGAAATTAACTGATTTTGCCGAAAATCGGAAAAAGATTCATGTCTGAGTTTATCATACCCTCCACCTCCAGGATGGGGGTATACTAACTTTGTCATTCCGTTTGTAACACCTTGAAATATCGACCTGAGACCCTATAAAGTATATATATATATATAAAGTATATATATAAGACGATCTAGCCGTATCAGTCCGTCCGCTAGCATCACGAAAGGAGCTAGGACGTCCAAATTTTACATAAATGCGTCTTATAGTCGTAGATCGGTTGGGATAGAAAGTGGGCGAAATCGTCCCAAAGGAAAAATTTTTTCCCTCACCAGGACTAAAAATGCGCAAAATAAACCTCAATATTTTAGAGTATTTAAGCACATTTTTCCAATATATCTGCTTGTACTTATTTGATATTGGGTGTGCGCATTCCCCCTATAACAAAAACGTGCACCACAAGGTGATTTTTATTCCTAGGGGGTAAAATGGGGAAAAAGGGATAAGAATGGTACCTTTCAAACGGCAACAGCTAGAAACACGAAATTTGATGTGCACATTCATCTAATTGAGTAGATACAAAATATAAAAGTATTTTTCCAAATTCGTACTATTAAGGGTTCAAATGGGAATAGAGGGATAAAAACGGTACAAACCAAACGGTTGCACATAGAATAATAAAATTCGGTGTAAACATCCCTCTGATTGCGCAGACTCATAAAATAAACGGAGTTTTCGAAAATCGTACTTTTTGAGGTTAATTCGGAATATACATTCCTCTGACTGCGTAGACACGAAAAATAAAAAGTTTCTTTCAAATTCATACTTTCAAGGGATACAATGGGTACAGAGGGATAAAAATAGTACCAACTAAACGACTTACTAGAATGATGAAATTCGGTGTGTACATCCCTCTTATTGCGTGGACATGTAAAATAAAGAGATTTTAGAAGTCGTACTCTTAAGGGCGTAAATTAGGTAAAATGGGATAAAAATTGTACCAACCAAATGGCCGCTGCTAGATAGTACTTTTGGAATTAAAATAGAATGGAAATACAACCAACTGACCCAATATCTACCAATATTTATGGTATTTAAACTTTTTTGAAAATAAAGGGTGATTTTTTTACCTATTATCTTTTTGGCAACACTGGTTTAAACAGCTGACGCACGTTTCGTGTTTTGTTTCACTGTCAAACATATTCAGTTTGGTCTATAATTTAACCATGAATCGTCTTACAAACGAACAACGCTTGCAAATTATTGAATTTTATTATCAAAATGCGTGCTCTGTTAAGAAAGTTCATCGCGCGCTTCCATTTTATGGTCAGTTTAATCGACACACTGAAGCGGCTATTCGGCTATTGTGACTAAATTTCGACCAAATTTGCATTGTTGGATATAAAACCACCAACACGCTTACGTAGAGTGCGAACTGAAGAAAATATCGCAGCTGTATCGGCCAGTGTTAATGATGACCATAAATTACTGTTACTCAAAAACGTGGAAATGCCAAAATTGGACTAAGCGGATGGACCATTTGAGGCGCAGTCAAGGTCAATATTTGCATGAAATAATCTTCAAACATTAAATTATATGAAACGTACTATCGATTCAAATAAAGATTTCATGCATTTTTCTGAATTTTATGTGTTTTTTTTTTGAAAAACTTTCCATAACTTTTAAAAAATCACCCTTTACAAATATTAGAATATTTATTTTTTGAATTGACTTGAAGTATTATTTCGTATTATTTGCCTTGTAAGCGTGGTTTGAAATGATTAAAATATAAGTAATATAAGTAATATTACACTTCTACGAAAATCGACATAATCTGTGGAATGCAATCCATGGTGAAGGGTATAAAAAGTTCGGCCCGGCCGAACTTATCTTAACTTTAAAAGGAGTTTTCTTTAAACATGACAACCTTTGATGCGGAAATGGTGTCATGCAAATGGCCTCCGCGAATTAAGAAGCATAAGCTGGGCATAATATAGGCCTATAAAGTCCATAACAATCACCACTATTCCCTTCGCGCCAGATGTATGTCCCAAAATCCCCACCAAACAGTAAGGATCTCCGAACGCATCTTCATTCGGCGCGGATGTACTTAATGACAGAAAATTATCTTTTTATTTTACCAAAATAAAGGTCCCTTTTCTAAATGTTCCAAAATCCCATCGTGTCATTTTTGAATTGTGGAGTACCCATCTTGGAGTATTATCATTTGAAAAATTTTACTGTCGCGCTTTTTCAAACCACATCATCCAACTGCTTTAATACGTATCCATCAAACATCATTACACTCCTCTAAGGACCTACACACCAGACTAACAATCTTTAGCCACGCACTCAATGACCTCTCTCCCTCTCTCTGATATACGTCAGAGACACAGACAGACCACTGTCATCTGCTCTGCTAAATGATGTCTAATGAAAAATGATGCTTATTAATACAACTAAATGCAATCAGCTCGCTCATGTCTAGTTCATAACAGAGGGTATGTGTTTGTTAGAGTGGGTCATGTTCATTACAAGCATTTCGTACCCGGAAGGGTCTTCTTCTGTGTACTCATGTTAATCTGTATATGGTTCTGGGCATGTATCCGTATCATATGTATGTCATGTAGCTCTATCGACCTTTGCCAGAGGTCCTCTTCAGCAAGAGTTTTCACAACGTCGAGTGTCATAGAATGTGATGTGTTATAATAGAGAGTGGAGTTCTTTGCAGAACGGATCAAAGAAAAAGGTATTGTTTTTGAATATTTTCTTTTTGCAGATAAAAATTATACAGGTTGTGAGGATCCATTGATTTTAAATAGCTTTTTTAAATTAAAAAACAATAATCAAAAAGATTGAAAAATAATCAATATTTCTTGGCATGAAGAGGAAAAAGTAAAAAAAAATAAATTAAATTAAATGCACTTTTAATTCTCAGAAACTACTAACAATGTCTCTCCGGAATTTTCTGATATAGTATAGCTGCTTTTATCGAAAATTAAATATATGGATATATATTTTTCTAAAACAGAATTTTATTATTTTTTTTTTTCGAAAAAAAATGTTTTTTTATTTAAGGAGGACTTGATCTATAATAGGGATGGGATAGTGCACGACTTTTCGATTTTGATATGCTAGAACACCTAAATTTTTGAGGCTCGGAAAAATGTTCATAAGCTCGTCGGGGTCAAATGTGAGGGAAAAGGGGTAAAAATACACAAAAAGTCCCAAAACTGTCCAACATTTTTAATTTTTTATAAAATTTGTTCCCAACACAAGTAAGGAAAGGCTAAAGTCGGACGGAGCCGACTATATGATACACTCCACTTTCTATCCTATTACAATTCAATTCTGTAAAAAAGTGAAATCTGGAAGGATTTTTGTACCCTGTAAATGTATGTGTTTGACAACAAATGACCCGCTTTCACCATGTATGTTTATAGGTGAAATATAATATGTAAAGTTTGGCCAAAATCGGTTTAACATTTGGGAGCAACATATCGGGAGTGAAATTCGTATGGGGGCTATATCTAAATCTGAATCGATTTTCTTCAAATTAAATAGCGTTCGTCCTTGTCCAGAAAAACTTCGTTGTGCAAAGTTTCGTTTAGTTCTGACTATAATTGCGACGTGGAATGTATAAAAATCTATATGTTTGCTGCATTAGTCCACAAAAAAATATATTATTATTTTTAATTATACACTCCACGATAGTATTATGTCTTTGTGCATTTGTTTGTAACAACCAAAAGGAAGAGCGATAGACCCATTGTTAATTATACAGATCGGCTTAGAATCACTTTCTGAGTCGATTTAGCAATGTCCGTCTGTTCGCCTGTCTGTCCGTCGCAATTATAGTCAGAACTAAACGAAACTTTGCACAACGAAGTTTTTCTGGACAAGGACGAACGCTATTTAATTTGAAGAAAATCGGAATCGAATTTCACTCCTGATTTGCTCTTTTCAAAAGATTTTCTTCAAAATTGGCAAAACATCGTATAGTTCATCTAGAAACACCTGTGCTAAAAATGTGTTAGATCGGTTCAGATTTATATATAGCTCCCATACAAGTTTCGCTCCCAATTTGAATTTTTCCGCTCTAGAATCCACATATTTTCTTCAAAATTGGCAAAACATCTTATATTTAAAATAGGAACACCTATGGTTAAAATGGGTCACATCGGTTCAGATTTACGTATAGCTCTCATATAAATTTCGATCCCCCAGAAACCGCGTATTTTAAGAGAATTTCTTAAAATTGAGCATAACACGTTATACTTCAACTGGAAGATATATATATACTTCAACTGGATATAGCCCCGAAACAAATATTACTCTCGATTTGACAAATTGGACCAGGTCATATTAACCTGTGATTACGAAACATTTTTCCCGTTTTCACTTTTTTACTGAATTGAATTGTATTCCGATAGAAAGTGGAGTGTATCATATAGTCGGTCCCGCCCGACGTTAGCCTTTCCTTACTTGTTTTTTATTGTCAAATATAATTGAAAAAGCCGAGGTAAAATTTAATTTTTGATCCGTTCTGCAGAGAATCACACATATGTGGGCGTTGGGTGTATGCCGCCATACACGATATTCCATAATAGATAGATAATAGATGATCGCATCAATTGTATATTTAGTAACATCTGCAATGAAAATGTGGATTTATCTTATGTAAATGTGTCCTTTAAAATATTTGTCCAATAAATTGTTCATGTTTGTATGGGTTGTCACGGGACACTTTCAATTAATAAACCATAACTACTACATTTTCATGGAGTTCCCTTTTTGCATGATAGATACAATAACTTTTTTCTGTGACCCACTCCAATACTTCTATGGAAATGTGTATGGGCATGTGAGACTTTTTAATAAATGTATCAAAGCACACATCGTCCAGCCATCAACCACTTTGTTATGCACTCATTCATTAATCTTAGATATCCAGCCAAGTAATAGGGTGTTTAGACACACACACAATATTTGCGCAAAATATCCATTTTCTCGTTTATTATATATATATTATGTAAATGTTTTTGTCAAAATAGTTAAATATAGTCCGTTTGGTAATACAAAATATTTGTACAAAAGTCGTTCAAATCGTCTTTGCGGCTACGTTGACAGCACTCCATCGTAGATGCCCTCTCGTATACAGGGTGAACCATTTAAAATTTTAAATCAGAATCGGCTGTAAAAAAGTACTGATTATTTTTTCTGATTTCTGGTTTTGGAACTGTGTCATTTAATAATGGAACACAATATCATTCATATGACTACCACGATTGGGTTGATCGGTACCTCATCCGATCAACCCAATTTTTCAGTACAGCCCAAAATCCACACCAAACAGTGACTCTTTGTGGATGCATTGGCTGCTCAATAGTCACGTGTGGGTTCTCTTAACCCCATACGCTGCCATTTTGCTTACTGACAGAGCCACCGAGATGTAAATGTGCTTCACCTGAAAGCAAGATTTTTCGGTAAAATTCTTCATCTCCTGCCAAACAATCTTCAGCCTATTGGGCGAAACGAGAACGCATCGGATGGTCATGAGCTTCAGTTGTTGAACCAATTAAACTTTGTAAGCCTTCATAACGAAGTCTTTAGGGAAAAAATTTCTCAAAGAAGTGCGAGAAATGTTCAGTTCCTGAGAACGATGACGAGTTGATGTTGATGGATGTTCTTGGACATTCTCAGCCTCAGCAGCAATGTTTTCGATTGAACGCACAGAACGAGAACGTAAACTGGCTGATTTTTCCAATAACAATCCGTTTTCATGAACTCGCTTCACAAATTGACGCACAAACTGAACTGAGTGCCGATCTTTTCTTGAAAACTGTCCACGTAAATTTAATACAGTTTGCGTTAAAGACTCACTACTTTGGAAGTAAGTTTTTAATATTTCACAATTTTGTTCGAGCGTACAGCGTCCCATTTTGCAAATGTCAAACATATACATGAAAATAAATATAAAAATATAATATAATCGGTAGTTCAAATTTAAAATTTTACATGGTCCATTCTGTACGAATGTGGTGTATAAATTATGCCAATCTATTAAATGTTGTTGGTCAATTGTTGTAAACGGATGTAATGAAATTCACAACATTGTTGGCCAGCCATGTCATGGAAACGTTTAGTCGATTATCTGAAGAATCGTATATATATATATATATATATATATATATATATATATATATATATATATATATATATATATATATATATATATATATATATATATATATATATATATCGTGTGTATACAAAACTTAACTCTTATGTGCTATAAAATTTATTTTATGACGCTTTCACTTGCCTAAGATTTCTAAAAACCAGTCCCCTTATTTGTATGTGTCTAAACGCCTTCTCTATTCGTCCAAGCGGTTTATGGATTTGTTGCTGTTGTGGCTGCGTTTACAAATACATTTTCATTAAAATAACATGGGCATCATTTTAATAGAAACACAACGGCACGAAGAAGAACAAGATTTGTCAAAGACTCCAGTGCACACACACACACATCCCTCACGTTCACTTGCAACCCAGCAAACGATTTCTTTTAAATTCGTTGAGAAATTGGAAAAAGTTGGTGAGGACGTCAACAAGAAATCAACGAAACGTTGGGTGAAACAAAACAAAAGGATTTTTTGAAAATAAATTTATAATATAGGGTGATTTTTTAAAAGCTATAGGAAAGTTTTTCAAAAGAAAAAAAAAACAAGTAAGGAAAGGCTAAAGTCGGGCGGGCCGACTATATAATACACCTACACCACTCCCTGCGTATATACCTCGCTTTGATTACTAAACCAAGGTATTTCATGAGAGCAATTTTATGTAGTTCATATAAATTATACAGTTGCAATAAGTACATCTTTAGTCAAATTTAATGAATATGGTAAATAATAAAGTAATCCAATTTTCCAGCAGATATTCCGAGTAAAGTAAATATAACATGATCTGGAAAATTTGATCAAGATCCAAAGACAAATACAGATTATACAGAGGTAATTGGATGAATCGGACGGACATTTGAAGGGGGCCTATAACAACACTTGAGGCCTGTGCCAAAACATGCGCCAATATATTTCTCATTCACGGTAGGTATTCCTAGTTGAAACATAGAATGATCTGCAAAATTTGATGAAGATCCGAGGTAAGATGTAGTTTCTAGAGCTGTAATAGAGCAGAACGGGCTCCATTTATGTTATACCAAAGTATGGACATATGGGCATCTCCCCAACAGTATGGAAAGGCTAAAGACGGATGGAGCCGACTATATATCTCACGACAATTCAATTCATTCAAAAAGTGAAATCGGGAAGGATTTTTGAATCCTGTAAATGTATTGGTTTGACAAAAAATGTTAAATCGGAAAGGACATTTGTATGGGGGTATATCGAAACCAGGTACGATGTGACCCGCTTTCACCATGCATGATTATTGGTGAAATATAATATGTAAAGTTTGGCCAAAATCGGTTAAACATTCGGGAGCAACATTTGTATGAGGGCTATATCTAAACCTGAACCGATCTTACCCACTTTTAGCAGAGGTTTTTCTAGTTCGATTATAAAATGTTGTGCCAATTTTAAAGAAAATCGGGTACAATATGTGGTTTCTAGAGTGGAAAATGTCAAATCGGGAGCGACATTTGTATGGGGGCTATATCTGAATCTGAACCGATCTTACCCAATTTTTGCATACGTGTTTCTAGTTCGATTATAAGATGTTCTGCTAAATTTAAAGAAAATCGGGTACAATATGTCGTTTATAGAGCGGAAAATGTCAAATCGGGAGCGACATTTGTATGGGGGCTATATCTAAATCTGAACCGATCTTACCCAATTTTTGCATACGTGTTTCTAGTTCGATTATAAGATGTTCTGCCAAATTTAAAGAAAATCAGGTACAATATGTCGTTTCTAGAGCGGAAAATGTCAAATCGGGAGCGACATTTATATGGGGGCTATATCTAAATCTGAACCGATCTTACCCAATTTTTGCATACGTGTTTCTAGTTGGATTATAAGATGTTCTGCAAAATTTAAAGAAAATCGGGTACAATATGTTGTTTCTAGAGCGGAAAATGTAAAATCGGGAGCGACATTTGTATGGGAGCTATATCTAAATCTGAACCGATTTCCTCCAAATTCAATACCGATGGTCCTTGGCCAGAAAAAATAAATTCTGCCAAGTTTCATGACAATCGGACAACAATTGCGACCTGTAGAGTGCGAACAAGCTTAGATGGTCAGCAGACGGACGGACGGACGGACAGACAGACATCGTTAAATCGACTCAGCTGGTGATTCTAAGCCGATCCGTATACTTAAAGGTGGGTCTAGCTCGATTATTTCTTGGTGTTACAAACATTTGGCGCGAAACTAACTTATAATACCCTAGACCACGAAGTGGTGTAGGGTATAACAAAAAAATTCAGAAAAATGCACGAAATCTTTATTTGAATCGATTGTACGGTCCATATAATTTAATGTTCGAAGATTATTTCATGCAAATGTTGACCTTGACTGCGCCTTAAATGGTCCATCCGCTTAGTCCAATTTTGCCATTTCCACGTTGTTGAGTAACAGAGGCCCAAGTGCTGCGAACGGCGACGAATCGATAATTGATGGTCATCATTAACACTGGCCGATACAGCTGCGATATTTTCTTCAGTTCGCACTCTACGTAAGCGTGTTGGTGGTTTAATGTCCAACAATGTAAATTTGGTGCGAAATTTAATCATAATAGCCTGAATAGCCGGTTCAGTGGGTCGATTAAACTGACCATAAAATGGAAGCGCGCAATGAACTTTCTTAACAGAGCACGCATTTTGATAATAAAATTCAATAATTTGCAAGCGTTGTTCGTTTGTAAGACGATTCATGGTTAAATTACAGACCAAACTGAAGATATTTGAGAGTGAAACAAAACACGAAACGTGCGTCACCTTTTTAAACCAGTGTTGCCAAAAAGATAATAGCAAAAAAATCACCCTTTACAATAATTAATCGATACTGATGCCGGTAAATATCTTGCTTGTATCGATGGTTGACGTTAATTTGGACCGATTTGTCTGTGGAAATTCGAAAGAGTGTGAATTCGTTGAGAAATTCTGATATGTTTTTCGACCGTTTTGCTTCAAAACCTAAACTCAGAGACTTGTGAGACTCGCAATGATGTGGCGAATGGTTAGCAGGCAGTGGATCCCTTGTCTCACTCTGAGATTATTGAAGGCAACTTACACTGTGGAACCCAAAAATGTAATCGCCCTTATCGCGAATAAAAAGGGAACTTATTCACATGGAGTTTCCTATGCCCCTGTAGACGTAAGATGATAATATGAATATAACCCTGGAATAGATTTCACTTCTTTGCGTTGTTATAGAAATAAAGCAATCGAATCGAAGTAAGAAAGCAGAAGAAACTTTAAAAAATTACCATAAATCACGATTGGAAATTGGAAATTTAAATACCCAAATTTGTACTGATATTTTATTTATATATATTTATTTACAGCTTTCTTTTGTTCGGTGACTTATAGTGAAATTTGACGTAGAATATTTGTCAATTCACAGCACCCCCCCAAATTCAGTTTTTTTGGGACAGTATAGCAGCAAATCGGAAAAAATACCAAAATTACCCTAAAATCAATTTTAAGTTTTGACTCATTTCTGGCATTTAAGCTGAGCTTAGAGTTTTTATATATTCAGTGACTTATAGTAGAATTTTATGACAAATATTTATACACTCCACGAGAGTATTATGTCTTTGTGCATTTGTTTGTAACACCCAAAAGAAAGGGAGATAGACTCATTGTTAATTATACCGATCGGTTAAGAATCACTTTCCGAGTCGATTTAGCAATGTCCGTCTGTCTGTCCATCTATTGTTGTAATCACGATACAGGTCGCAATTGTAGACATAAATAAATGAAACTTTGCACAATGAAGTTTTTCGGGTCAAGGACGAACGCTACTAAATTTGAAGAAAATCGGTTCAGATTTAGATATAGCCCCCATACGAATTTCACTCCCGATTTGACCCTTTTAACACTAGTTACCACACATTTTAACAGATTTTCTTCAAAATTGGCAAAACATCTTACGTTTCAACTGGAAACACCTGTGGTAAAAATGTGTTAGATCGGTTCAGATTTAGATATAGCCCCCATACGAATTTCACTCCCGATTTGACCCTTTTAACACTAGTTACCACACATTTTAACAGATTTTCTTTAAAATTCGCAAAACACCTTATGTTTCAACTGGAAACACTTGTGGTGAAAATGGGTCACATCGGTTCAGATTTACATATAGCTCTCATACAAATTTCGTTCCCCCAGAAACTGCGTATTTTCAGAGAATTTCTTAAAATTGAGCATAACACGTTATACTTCAACTAGAAGAACTTATTGTTAAAGTTAGTCACTTCATTCTATGTTTGGATATAGCCCCGATACAAATATTATTCTCGATTTGACAAATTCTACCAGGTCATATTAGCCTGTGATTAGGAATCATACAAAAAATTTTCCCGTTTTAACTTTTCTACTGAATTGAATTGTATTCCGATAGAAAGTGGAGTGTGTCATGTAGTCGGCCCCGCCCGACTTTAGTCTTTCCTTACTTGTTTTGTAGAACATTTTGACCCATTAATAATCTGTTTTAAGGATGTTTTTACCATTTTGCACAAAAGAGATAAAAAGACCCCTATATTGGTGAGTTGTAGTACTAAAATGTTCCTCGTAGTGTTTTAAGTAACTTAACTCAACTTAAAAAGTAAGTATCACAAGTTTCTCTATGCCTATTCATCATAAGAATGTGCATAAGTGACCACGACCTCTATCTGAAACCATTGTCTTGTTATTTTCAAAAAAATATGATTGAATGGCGCTCACCATTCATGTGCAAGTTTTTACAAAACTTAGGGATAACAAAACCTTTGTGTACCTCCATCAGCAAATTCATCACGTGATACTAATTTTGTTATATCTTGATTGGTGTAATGCCACCTGGACCGGGTGATTAAAATGGCTTAAATGGGTTATAAGATCCTCCAGAATATTAGTATTCATGTAAAGTGCTTCCAAACTCTTCGAAATTACCAGGGAAGTGTGCATCAACCAGTAGATCCAGTGATTACTCAAGAGCATCCTCTAAACTTAAGAGTATGTGTAGTCCAATGGTTTAGAATCAAAATCCATCGGCCAAAATTCAATAACTTTTGTTCTAGTCGACATTTTGAGTTCTGTAAAAACCAAAATTAAACAAGGACCCAAGGATTGAGATCTTAACATTAAAAATCGGTTAGAATTCGATTAACAAATAAATATAATTTTTTTTTGTTTTTTATGTTTTTTTAACATATTTTTACGAATTAGTTCATAATGCGTAGAAAAAGATTTTTTTGTATTACAGATTTTCACGTTTTTCAGATTTTGAAAATTAATCGGTAAGAAAATTGAAAAAAAACGTAATTTCTTTTTTTGATTTTGTCGAACTGTTTCTCACACATTTTAAAAGATTTTGTACTCAACATTTTTTTATTAGAAATTGTGATTTCTTAGCTTTATTATGACGTCAAAACTATATTTGTGCCAAATATAGTTTGTTTGTAATAAATATTATAAAAAATATCCTTTTTGAACAAATGTCTGACTTTGAACCAACACCACTTTTTTCCTTCAAAAGCCTTTAACGAAATATATACGAAAAGGTTGAAGAGTTCCCAGTTTTTCAGGGTAACTTTTGCCCACACGAAATTGCACCCTTGGAAGATAGGATACATTTAGTTCAAAAAGTCAGTTTTTTTAGTTCCGAAACGCAATTTACTCATTTCTTCTCATTAACACTCCGAAAAGTAGGTATGTAGATAAAAAGTGAGTAAGTTATGAAATTTAAGGGAAATTACTGTAGTCCGACAAGTCAGCTAAATTAGTTCATTGGGATATTGGTACTGGCATATGTGTATCTGTGTATAATTGCTCCTGCCACTTAGTCACACAGCCACAAAATCACGAGCTTTTGAAGAGTTAGTGCAGCTGTTTGCATTAATAGAGTCGTCGATGTCATTGCATGTGTTCATCGCTGGGCAAGTGCGAGTGTATGGGTGTGTGTGTGTGTGATTATTTCGTTGTAAAGAAAATTTCATTAAGTTTACTTAACGCGTGCCAATGCAATTAGTTTTCTTGTCTCTCTAATAAAGTAACAAACATTTACACGCACAGCACACATCCTCACTCTCTCGCGCTCTCAAACACACAGGCTCAGACATACGTTTCTATGTAAAAGAGCATCCGTGTGTGTAGTGTTGCACCCCAGAGGGTGGAACGAATGAGGCCTGTTAACAAAATGCCCAGAAGTTCCCCCATATGAATGAGAACTACAACTCACTTTTTCACTGGCGTACATATGACAGTAAATGAGGCCACTGCTCTCAATGACGCTATATTGGCGTAATCGATGGACTCAAATCACCCAGACCTAGACCTAAATGGTCGAATATGTCAGCAATTCGTTCACTGAGTCTCTGAAAATTGCTTGCCCCATCTAGAAGCACAAAGGCAAAAAAAGCTAACTGGTTGGACCTTAAAACACTCAATGTTGAAGAAGTTATGTAGAAGGCTGTTCAACAATTCTAAGACCTTCATCTGACTAGGACATTTACAATGAGCACCTTAGGCAAATATTTCGTGTATTTACATTCTGCATGAAAAGGCCCCCGGGGAGGCCTTCCTTGTTACCTTTACCAGCGCTGTAATACTTTGTCCCGTCGGAATGTATGCATGTTGTTAGCTTTAGCTGTGTATGTTTTTTTTGACTTGGCCTATTTGACCGTTACATTTCAATATGGCTATAACATGATGATGGGCGAGAAGGACATACACTTACACCAGAACACAAACGCACACACACACATGCAAATAGTACATCCTTACTGAAGGCTGTGTGTAATGGCGAATCGTATATCAAATGTGCGACTATATTGTGGCATTTCTCGACAATTTTCTACCTCATTCATATCTTGCCTAAAGGGGAACAGTGGTTTTATTGCCTCAGTGGCAAAAGTTTGCATCACAACAAATTTTAGGGACTCAAAGGGCTGCAACTTGGATCATGAAATTGAATTTATATATTTCTCTTACTTCTTAAATTCGATCAATGAAAGGCTGCCTTCAAATTAGGACTTCTAGGGAAAATGGGGTTAACGGGATAAAATTGGTACCAAAGGTTCTGTAACTCGTTAAATAAGGTGCACACTTTTACACAATTTTAATGAAAATGGATTTTCGAAATACGTACTTTTAGGATAAAAATTGAACAAACCAGTATGTGGAGGTGTGGAATAGAAAATAATGATTGAAAATACCGCTAATAATCATTTTAGGTTATTTAAGCTTATTTTTTCAAGGTAGCTGCATTTTTGAATGCACTTGACTTATTTAGATATATCGCACTTGTTCCACCAAAGAGTAAGATGTTACCAAACTTAAATTAAACAACTAATACTTTAATTCTATAGTTGAGTCTAAAGAAGATATTCCGAAACACAGATAGGGACAGAGTTTTTCAAGATGGAGGTGACATTGTCGATTTTTCCAGAGGGTAGAAATGACACCTGTATGTTGTGTTTTTTTTGACAAAAAAAAAAAGAAAAATTGCAAATTTTGTTTTATTGCCTTTTTGTGCTGTTCCACAGAAGGACTGTAATTGTTCTAAAATGTTACTGAACTTCTACGTAATGTCGATAGCCTTTTGACGAAAAAATATTTGTCAACACGAACTACTTAAATATCTGCGCACCTTTGATAGATAGAAACAAATTTAAACCATCACACAAACACGATTTCGGATTTTTTGATATTTTTTGTAAAATGTTATATATGCATCATTTCATGCCAAACGGTAAGATTTTTTATATTACTTTTGAACGAGCCTTTCGAACCAAAAAGTGGAAGTTGGTGTAGATTTTATAAAAAAATACAATAATGATAGCAAAAACAAGTAAAAAGGCGGTTAGTTCGGCTGGGCCGAATCTTATATACCCTCTACCACGGAGTACATTCCACAGTATTAGCGGCAAATTAAAAGCTGTCAACTTTACATAGAAGTGTACTAACATATTAAAACATTGTGATATTTTTATGTGCACTGTTTTAAATAAGGACCGATTTTCACATTTGTGCTACGGCCCAAATGTCCGTACCATTTTTATAGGAAAAGCATTACTATTGAAGGTCAAATATGTGCAAATATATGCAGAATGTACACACCTAATTTCACGATTTTAGCTACAACCGTTTGCTTAATACTTTCTCTTTTTCATTTTGACTCTAAAAGTACGGATTTAAAAATGTCCTCTTATATTCCGCCTTCCCTTACAGCCGCTTGATTGGTGACAAATTTAGTTCCATTTAGATCCTGAAGGTACGAATATCGCAAGATCTCTTTATACTTCGCGCTTACGCAGTCAGAGCAAATTTCACTATTTGAGCTGTTGCAGTTTGGTTGGTATCATTTTTTATCCACATTTTCCGCATAAAAGTAAAAAATTTCGAAAAATTCTTTTGTTTCGCGTCTATACAGTCAGATTAATGTACAGGGTGGCTGATGAAAGCCGCTACCAAAAAAAATTGAATAACTTTTTTTCTATTTAATGAATCTGGTTAATTTTTTTTATTTTGCGGATTGACTTTTACATTTAACAAAAATGGATAACTGGGACACTGAAACAAGAATTTGGATTGTCCGCCGCTATCACGCACTGGAGTCCTTAGTTTCGGTTCAAAGAGAGTATAGGCGCACGTTTGGCGGCAATCCTCCGAGCAGATGGACCATAATGAGACTTGTAAACAATTTTGCCGAGCATGGGACAGTCAACAGAAGACCTTACCATCGAAACCCTTCAGTTCAAACGGAGGAAACAATCGCTGCTGTAGCTGCTACCATACAAAACAATCCACGTGTTTCGACAAGAAGCTCAAATGGGTATAAGCAGACAGTCATTACAGTCAATTATGCACAAAGATTTGGAGTTATTCCCATATAAAATTCAAATGGCCAACAAACTGAACGCTGCAGACTTGCCGATTCGCTTGGAATTTTGCCAGAAGATGCCTCAAATGGTGGAAGAGGATGGAAACATGTTGAACTGTCTTTTCATGTCTGACGAGGCCCATTTCGATTTAAACGGCAACATAAACAAACAAAATTGTCGAATATGGAGTGCTTCCAACCCACAGATACTCCATGTGACGGAATTGCATCCACTTCGTGTCACAGTGTGGTGTGCAGTTTCATCACGCTGCATTGTCGGGCCCTACTTCTTCGAAGAAAACGGTCACACCGTTACGGTTACTGGATACCGTTACTTGAGCATGTTGAGAGAGTTTTTCTATCCAGAATTACGCCGAATGAGAATTTCTTTCAACTCTGTGTGGTTTCAGCAAGATGGTGCAGCTCCTCACATAGCCCAACCTGTTATGACAGAATTGCGACGAAAATTTTCCAATAAGCTGATATCCAGAAACTCCACATTCCGTTGGCCACCCAGGTCGCCTGACCTTACTGCACCTGACTTTTTCTTGCGGGGTTATTGCAAACAGGAAGTCTACAAAGCAAAACCAACAAATTTGAATGAACTAAGACAATCCATTCGAGAAACAATTGCGGCTATTCCTGTCTCAACTCTCCAAGCAGTAATGAACAACTTTTTGGTAAGATGCCGCATATGCATCAACGAGCAGGGGGGCATTTAAATTCCATTATTTTTAAAACTAATTAAGCTATATTTAATAGAATTGAATGAGCTTTAACATGAATAAAAGAAAAATGATTTCCATACACTGAAAAAAAATATTTGAGTTTCTTAATGTAGCAAAATTCATCAGCCACCCTGTATACACCGAATTTCATGATTTCAACTGCAGCGGTCTGCAAAATGTTATCAAGATCCCATGTAAGATGTGCGTTTTAAAGCGATAATAATGTAATCTGTTGTAGTTGACTTTCATTGTAGGTGTTTCTAGTTGAAATATAACATTATGTATGAAATTTCATCAAGATCCGATGTAAAATGTGCATTTTAGAGCAGTAATAGTGTAAATCGCAGGTACATTTGTATGGAGGCTATATCAAAACATTGACCCATGTGGCCCACTTTCCCATTAGCTGTTTCTGGTTCAAATATAACACGTTCCTGAAAATTTTGTCATGACTCCACGTTAAATGTGCATTCTAGAGCAGTAATAGTGTAAATTATAGGGATAATTGTATGGAGGCTATATCAAAATCTGAACCGATTTCCTCCAAATTCAATACCGATCGTCCTTGGGCTAAAAAATTACACGGACAGACAGACGGTATACTTAAAGGTGGGTTTAGCTCGAATATTTTGGTGTTACAAACATTTGTAATACCCTATTCCACGAAGTGGTGTAGGGTATACAAATTCTCTCTGGACCGATTTCGCCCACTTTCAATCTCCAACCTATCATTCCTGCAACCACACATTTAGAGAATATGTTAACCTCCTAACTCACTTCGTTCGGCGGCTAGCGTGCTTTCAACAAACTGACAGACGGGTATGGCTAGATCGTTTTAGAATTTTACCACGACCCAGAATATATGTACTTTATGGGGTCTCCGTTGAATCCTTAGGTGGAGGCTATAAAAATCGTACCGTTTAGCATGGATTGACTCATATAAATTATAGAAATCTCTGGAACAATCTTTTTAAAAAATTACAGTTTTCTTAAACATAAATAAATTTTGTGTACTTTGAAGTTGGTTGTCCTTAATACATTGTCAATGTTCAGTGTTTAGTGCTTCACATATTTTGCTGTTGCATAGTGTAATCAATTAGCGCCCCTTGTTCGTTGCGAGCCAATGGACCGTGTACGCAATGACCACTGTCCACCATCTGTCTACATAGTCCGGTGCAAGTGTTGTTTAAGTTTATGTTTGGCTGGAGTTGAAACATGTTGTTAAATGTTATACGATGCCTAAGGGAAATTTATTTTAACGCGCATTAAAGTCTTGTGCATTTCTATGAATGTACAACGCGTATATACATATGTATGTGTGTCCTTCTGCGAGTCCTTTCATGTGCATAGTTGACTGTGTGTGTGTCACGATGTATGTGCGGTTTATGTTGTCGAACTAATAAAGACAGTGGCCATGTCCAGTTGCTTTTTCATTCGCTTGTCCATTCGCTGGCTCATCCAATCATTCATGTGTAATGATGTCTCATGGATAAAGTAATTAGCCCGTACATGTTTAGCGTCTATGCACATTGGCACTAACAAACACACACACACATGGTTACATTCGTCCTTACAACGAAAATGATATTAAAGTTTATCTTGGCCTTAAATGCGAAATGCACTTTCGCGCAAAACTATTGGCCGGGGCTTTTCAAATGGCCGGCAGGTTGTGCAGTCTTTTCACAATTTACAGCGATTGGACATTCGCTCACTCACCATTCGGAATATTCCGCAGGATTTGTTTTATTCCCCTCTGCGGTGTGAGGCCTCTGCGTGAGTGAGTGTTGGCTTTGTGTCCTTTTTGTAATTCAATTTCAAAATTTCTCTTTTATGCTATTTTGGGAGCAGTAAAAGTATCCTTTCGCTTAGTCATTTCTGTTTACACACAATACTCAATACTACTACGTACATACATACATGCAAACATATAATGGGAAATGAATTTCTCTTTTTTCCAAAGCAGAGCAGGGCAGCAAACAGAACTGAAGAACTGGTTGGAGAAAGGCTCGTCATCGTCATATACCATGGCAAACACAACCAACCAGCAGCAGCAGAAGAAGAAGAACAACAAAAAAACCAACAACAACAAGAAGTATGACGCCAATTTTAGTATGAACTGTTTTTATGAGCCGCCAGTTTGGCGTCTTCTGTTATTGATTTAAAAAAGTTCAGTTTGTGATATCATTCAGGACATACAATAAACACATACACTCACATATACATCCGCACATCCATACATTCGTACAATGTAAGGATTTCTTTTATTTCGTTTTGTGTCTGTATGTATGTTTGTATGTAGATACACTTAAGGATAAGTAAATGCAATGACTTCCAAACAAAGCAATTCACAGAGGATAATATACATACATACATACATAAATGTACATACAAAAGTAACTACTTTCTTTCTCTCTTACTCTCTTGCGTTGAGCTATTAACTCAAGTAAGTATTCAAATATAGTTTGAGATCACAAGATATAGAAAAATTACTACTATAATTACTAAGTATTGCTCAAATCAGCACAAGTAATTTTGTGCTGTATTATGTTACAGCAAAAAAAAAACACTTTAATTTGTATACCCTCAAAGCGACTATGTTTGGCATTTCGTTTGTAACCCCCTTGAACTATCGACCTGATAGAGTATATATCGTAGCGCGTAATCCAAAAGGACGAAATTAAAAAATATTTCATCATAAAAATGGATTTTAAATTACTTATATTTATTTATAATGAATTACCATACAAAGTAATTTTATATTCTAATTTTCCAGGGATTGAGACCATTATAGCTAGCTATCGCAACGTCAGACCAGAGCTTCTGGTGGGAATCGCCGAGTTCGCTACCAACTTGAAGTAAAGGTCTATAACTTTCTGCGGATATGTTATTTAGACATATACAAATGTAAACAAATAAAAAATTGGTTAAGTTCAACCGACCCTTATCTATATCGTATGGATTGTACTCTAATGTATTTCAGGCAGATTAGTGTCTACTGATACAGGGTGGGTAATTTAAAATTTTAAATTCAATCTTCCGATTACTTAGACTTTGAAAGGCAGAATAACATTAATTTGTATACCCTCCTCCTCCAGGATAGGGGCATACTAACTTTGTCATTCCGTTTGCAACACCTTGAAATATCGACCTGAGACCCCATAAAGTATATATATTCTTGATCGTCATAAAATTCTAAGACGATCTAGCCATGTCCGTCCGTCCGTCTGTTGAAAGCACGCTAGCATCTAAACGAAAGGAGCTAGGAGGTCCAAATTTTGCATAAATATGTCTTATAGTCGTAGATCGGTTGGAATTGAAACTGGGCGAAATCGGCTCAGAGGGAAAAAATTTCCCTCACAAGGACTAAAAATACCCATAATAACCCCTAATATTTTAGAGTATTTAAGCATATTTTTCAATATGTCTGCTTGTACTTACTTGATATTAAGTATGCGCATTCCCCCGATAACAAAAACGTGCACCATAAAGTGATTTTTTCGTAGGGGGTGAAATGAGACAAAAAGGGATACTAAACTATGTTACGCTACACTGCTCCAGAACGCGGAATATTGGTGACTATTTATTGGACCAATAATCGGTCGGTGACTTTGGCACAACGTGAATTTCGTCGCAGATTTCCTAGCCGTCCAACGCCTACTGGTGAAACACTGCGACGTTTAGCCGCTCGCCTCGAAGAGACTGGCACAACACGAGATGCTGCCAGGCGTGGCAGACCCCGGAGTAGCCGTTCTGCAGAGAATATTGCTGCTGTAGCCGAGGATGTCATGGAAGCGCCGTCGACATCGACCAGACGACGTGCCACGCAAATGGGTATCAGTCGACGGTCTTTACAGCGAATTTTGGTACAAGATTTGAAGATGTTTCCGTACAAAGTCCAGACGGTGCATCAGCTGTTAGCTGCTGACCGCCAATCGCGTCTAACATACGCTCAAGCCATCCTTAATCACCACCAACAGGAAGATGATTTTTCATCAAAAATAATCATGAGTGATGAGGCCCATTTCCATCCTAGCGGGTACGTAAATAAGCAAAATTTACGCTTCTGGGGCTCTGAAAATCCGCGTGTAACCCACGATGAGCCATTACACCCGCTCAAAGTCACTGTATGGTGTGCTGTTTTCGCTGGAGGAGTCATCGGACCTTTTTTCTTCGAAGACGTCGCGGGCCAAACGGTTACTGTGAATGGTGAGCGCTACAGAGCAATGATCAACGAGTTCTTTTTGCCGCAACTTGATGAATTGGGATTGGAAAACATGTGGTTCCAACAGGACGGTGCCACGGCACACACTGCACGCGCCACAACCGATATGCATTTCACGGGCGCCTAATCTCTCGTTTTGGCGATTTGCACTGGCCAGCAAGATCGCCTGATTTGACCGCTCCAGACTTCTTTTTGTGGGGCTTTTTGAAGTCGCGGGTTTATGTCAACAAGCCTCAGACTCTTGCAGCTCTTGCATATCCGTCAAGAATGTGAGGACCTATCGCCGGAAGTTTTGGCCATAGTAATGGAAAATGCCATAAAAAGGGCTCAAATGACAATCAACTGTAGCGGCGGCCATTTACATGACATCATATTCTCGACTTGATGTAAAAAAAAATTAAAAGACCAAATAAAAATAATCCACAAGAAGAATCAAAGTTTTTCATTTTTTTTTTAAATTACAGCCAAAAAACATCGGAAGGTTATTTTTGCGCCACCTTGTATTTATGATATTTAAGCTTTTTGAAAGTTTAAATATAAGAATATTAAAAAAATATATATATAAAAATATTATTTATAAATAGACTTGAAGTATTATTTCGATATATATAGTTTAAGAGTGGTTTGAAATAATAAAAATATTATATTTATTTGTAAAATAATTTTTTCAATATTTGTATTTGTGAAATTATTTTTATTTGTAAAATTATTTTTTCAATATTTGTATTTGTGTTGGCTTGGCTATATTAAACAGTAAGACAGTTTCTTTGGAATGCAATCCATGTATATAAAGTTTAAAAGTAAAGTAACTTAACCCCGTTTTTACTTGTTATTTTGATTCCAGGTTTATGTTTGACATTTAGAAAATGACTCGAACAAATTGGGAAATATTAAAAACTTACTTCCAAAATAGTGAGTCTTTTACGCAAACTGTAAGAAATTTACGTGGAAAATTTCGGGAAAAGAACTGCCTTCAGTTGGGTTTTTGCGTCAATTTGTTAATCGAGTTCATGAAATGGTTCTCGTTCAGTGCGTTCAATCGAAAACATTACTGTTGTGGCTGAGAGTGTCCAACAACATTCATCAACTCGTCATCGTTCTCAGGATCTGAGCATTTCTCGCACTTCTTTGAGAAGAATGTTGTATAATTTTGCATTTTGAAAAATTGGGTTGATCGGAAGAGGTACTGCCAGAATAAATATAGATATTCACCTCAAATCAATTATATACGGTAAATTACCATATTAAAGGTATCTGACACATATCTAATTAAGAGCGATATTTCTTAAATTATTTTGCTACTTTCATTTGTTTTAGTGAGAACATTGTGCGAATAATTAGGGAGAAGTTTCTGCTGTATTCGCGCGGGAATCCCGTATAAATTTCGCCGGATACGGGAAGTAGAAAATATACAAATTCCCGGGATTTTCACTCCTGAAATACCGGGATACAATGTCCTATATGTTGTTTACAACATTTTAATTATTTGTCTTGTGGAGACGACTTTGGGAAAACAAAGCAAATTTCGGAAAGTTAGTAACTCCATGACAAACCGTACACTTTTTGGCAGCACGGTTCCCAATATCTGTACAATTTGGTATCAGCTCTAATAGATTAAAAAAATATTATACGTTTTGCGCAAAACAAAAAATGTTGAAATTATTATAATGGTTTTAATTTTGAGAAAATCATAAAAATCATGTCGAAATGCTAATATTAATACTGTTGCAGAAAAAAAGGATTTATGAGATTGAGATATCGATGAAGATATCTTTAGTAGAACTTTATGTATGTGTTGTGAAAATTTCAGGATGGAAATCCAATGAAATATATTTGTTTCTTCAGCGAAAAAAATCAAAAATTGTAAAAAGCGCCTTTAGAACAAGTAAGTAAGCTTCAGTCGGCTAAACCGACTTTTATATACCCTCACTCTCAGAGAACATATATAAAGGGTGATTTTTTAAAAGCTATAGACAAGTTTTTCAAAAAAAAAAAACACATAAAATTCAGAAAAATCAGAAAAATGCATGAAATCTTTATATGAATCGTTAGTACGGTCCATATAATTTAATGTTTGAAGATTATTTCAGGCAAATGTTGACCTTGACTGCGCCTCAAATGGTCCATCCGCTTAGTCCAATTTTGGCATTTCCACGTTTTTGAGTAACAGAGGCCCAATTGCTGCAAACTGCGACGAATCGATAATTGATGGTCATCATTAACACTGGCCGATACAGCTGCGATATTTTCTTCAGTTCGCACTCTACGTAAGCGTGTTGGTAGTTTAATGTCCAACAACGTAAATTTGGTGCGAAATTTAGTCACAATAGCCCGAATAGCCGCCTTAGTGGGTCGATTAAACTGACCATAAAATGGAAGCGCGCGATATACTTTCTTAACAGAGCACGCATTTTGATAATAAAATTCAATAATTTGCAAGCGTTGTTCGTTTGTAAGACGATTCATGATTAAATTATAGACCAAACTGAAGATGTTTGACAGTGAAACAAAACACGAAACGTGCGTCAGCTGTTTAAAAATCACCCTTTATATAGTAGTAGATTTTAAACTGTGCGCATAAGAATACATTATAGTTTGAAATAGTAAACAAATATAGTAATGTGCATAAACATATCACAATTTTCGTAATATGGTACTGTGCTTCTATGTAAAGTCGACATCCTTTAATCTGCTGGTAATACTGTGGAATGCACTCCGTGGTGGAGGGTATATAAGATTCGGCCCGGCCGAACTTAACGCCTTCTCACTTGTTAAATCTCTTTATTTTACGTGTCTACTCAATTAGAGGGATGTACACACCGCACTTCGTCATTCTGCCTGTAGTCGTTTATTTGGTACTATTTTTATCCCTCTGTACCCATTGTGTCCCTTGAAAGTACAAATTTGGAAAATAAAACTTTTATTTTACGTGTCTACGCAATCAGAGGAATGTATACCCCGAATTTCATGACTCTAGGTGCAGCCGTTTGGTTGGTACCATTCCTCTCTATTCCCAGCCCTTTTATCCTTCTATTCCCATTTTAGCCCTTAAAAGTACGAATTTTGAAAAAATAATTTTATATTATGTATCTACTCAATTAAAGGAACGTACACACCAAATTTCGTGTTTCTAGCTGTTGTCGTTTGATAGCTACCATTTTTATCCCTCGATTCCCCATTTCATCCCCTACGAATAACAACCACTTCATGGTGCGCCTTTTGTTACAGAGACAATGCGCATACCCAATATGAAGTAATTACAAGCAGACATATTTAAAAAATATACTTAATTATTCTAAAATATTAGAGGTTATTATGGGTTTTTTCAGTCCTTGTGAGGGAAAAACTTTTTCCCTTTTGGCCGATTTTGCCCAGTTTCAACCCCAACCGATCTACGACTATAAAACGATTTATGCAAAATTTGGACCTCCTAGCTCCTTTCGTTTAGATGCTAGCGTGCTTTCAACAGGCGGACGAACGGACATGGCTAGATCGTCTTAGAATTTTATGTCTATCACGAATATATATATTTTATAGGGCTTCAGGGCGATATTTGAAGGTGTAACAATCGGAATGACTGGAGGTGGAGGGAATAAAAAGATCGATATTCAAAAAAACATGGTTGAATTTTAATTTTATAATTTAGTAATTGTTTGTATAAGTTGGCGCGTAATTTAGCTATTTACGCTAGAAGAGCTTTATTCACACCTTTGGTGACCCCACTAAAATTTTCTTGAAAGTTTTTTCGTAGAACATTTCAATCCTTAAGTATCCTTTTTGAAAGGACTTTTTATGATTTTCTTGAAAAATGCTCAAATTGACGTAAATAGTGGAGCAAGAGGGTTATGATCTTTCACAAAAACTATCTTCAAAAAAGTCTACTTTATTCTTCTGTCAATAAGATTGCTTTAAGACATTAACTTACAACTTTTCTTTCACTTAGTATAATGCTGCCTTCGACTTAAAAATGAAAAGTTTGACCCACTGTAAAAAGACCAGCTGGACTATAAGTTTATTCGGCAAAAATGGTCTTCTCAACATGCCCTTTCAGAATTATATGGCCAATCGAAAAGTCTTAATTTGTTGGACAGTGTTATTAGAGGTTATTGCGACCTTGTTAATGACATTTTTCCCTCTAGACCTATTTTGCCAATCGATCTACAACTTATACTTGGAAAATTCTGACCTCCAAGCACATTTCTAAAATACTTTCAACAGACAAATCGACGGACATGGTTAGATTGTCTTAGACTTCCATGACTATCAAGAATATATCTGTGGCTTGGTGTTCAATCATCAAGTTGTTGTGTTAATAAACTGTATATTATGGACGTCTCCGGTTATGGCTAGAAGACATTTAGTGGCATTTCTTCAGATTTATTTGAGGGCTTGATGGACTTGGCCACGATGGACGTCGGCAAGATAAAGTGTTACTTGAGTCCTGCGGGTTGGTGTTTAAGGCCTCCTCATCTAATCTAACCTCACAGACACGGGGGCATATCTTAATCGCTGTGAATATTTTTTAAAACATTTGATCATACAATAGGGACTTAAGCAGCTCTTGCGATAAATTACCCTGAAGGATCTGGTTATAAAAGCCATTTAAAAATACCCCCTCTTGGCCATGAAAATATTCTCTAAACAAATCAAAGCCCTAACTAGTCCTTGGCGTATCTTTAATTTCGTAATATTTCACTGAATCCCCTCATCAAACGGCCAGCATTGTTTATGATTTTTCTAAATTTGCCACAATTGTCTCAATTGCGTGTGCGATGGCATTGCGGTCTAAACCGGAAATTAATTAAACATTTTTTATCGCCGTACTCGCTCGTCGAAACGGGAGGTACGAACGATAGCGCACCCACAACCACCACCACCACCACTTGCTAAATGACCATAAAAATTTAATTCATTACTTTCTTTGGTTTATAATTTCTCAGCTCTTCGACGTCTTACGGGTGCTCGTTACATTTGCAACTTTTGGTTCGTTCGTTTGCCACTACCGCCAATCTCTGCCGGGATACAACGAAAGTGTTGGTGGCGCTGACGGCGATGGAAGGAAGGAAGAACGACCGGGAAAAATGCAATTAAAGCAGCTTAAACTACAGTATTTGTGGTGGCGGTGCGGTGCGGTGTGGTGCGTTGCGTTTTCAGTCAGTGTTTATGTGTTTGTATAAATATCACACAATTTGAGTTAAAGTGTAAAATTCCAAACAAACTGTGGCCATTAAATGTAATAAAAACCAACCCATACCGACAGCGACGACAAACAAAAAAAATACATCCAATAAAACAGACAGAGCACCAACACAACATACACACGGACGCACGCTGTCAGCCAGTCGGACGAATGTATGCACGGATGGACGGACAGGCAGATGGATCCACTAGGGCAGTCGAAGCTAACTCGTTTTTTCCGATCGAAATCCGGTTAAGGGTTTATTCGAAAATTCACTTTTTTTTAAGCGCCCACAAAAAAAATAAGGAATTTTAGAAGAATACAAATTTTAACTTGATTTCAATGGAGCCAGTGGGATCTTTTAAAATTCCCACCTTTACCACAAAAATGATACGCCAATGTCGGTAGCTGGAATCATGACTTCGAGGTAAGAATTTTCAAAAGATTGTGCGATAGAGCAAGTAAGAATGGAACCATTGCCCATAATTGGAAAAGAAATTCGCTTCAGAAAGGGATAAAAATGATACAGAACAATAAAAGATTGTTCTAAATTCAACCATAAATCCAATGGATTTGGTTAGTAAATCTATTCCAATTTGTTTGCAGATTTTCACAAAATCTCAAAAAGTGGTCGCAAAGTCGCAATCATTCATATGAAACATCCGCATAAAATATGAAAACGTTTTCGATTGTAAATCTGCGGGGGTAAAACAAGAAAGAATGGGACAAAAATGGTGCCATTGCCAACACTAATCGGCCATGATAGAGTTATGAAGATTGATTTAAAATAGTCATTAAAATCGATATTGGGAAGAATAATGCAAACAGAATTTGAAGATATATAGATGCACTATGGGAAAATGAAAATTTTTCCAGGACAAGTTGTAGGACTAGTCCCTGGTGGATAGGTATAGGTCCTGCTTCTAATCCAAATATAAGAAGAGACGGATCTTTTTACATGTCATTGTAGGTGTGAATTTACCCCCTGTTGAATGACTTGGCCCTGTTTGATATCTGTTCTGTACTACCACCAGTCTTAGAACTGGTCTTAAATGATCTTACCTCAAAAGAAATTTCCGATGATTGTTCTATAATATCATTCCTAGATTATATAAAGGGTGTTTTTTATTGGGGTATATAACTTCAAGTTGGCATCACTTTTTTAACTGGCGGCCATTTTGTCAGCTGTCAAGTGATTAATATTTAGTTTGGTTTGCCATTTCATCATGAACAGGTTGACAAAAGAACAACGCTTGCAAATCGTGCAAATTTATTTCGAAAGTAATGGTTCAGTTCGCGAAGTTCACCGAATTATCGAATTATTGAAGGAAACATTCGATGAGCGCATAATTTCGCGGAATGGACCTGTCAATTGGCCACCAAGATCGTGTGATTTGACACCATTGGATTATTTTCTTTGGGGATATGTGAAGTCGCTCGTCTACGCCAACAAACCAGAAACGTTAGGGGACTTGGAAGCCAACATTCGTGGCGTTATTGCCAACATACGGCCCCATATGCTCGAAAAAGTGGTTGAAAATTGGACCTGTAGAATTGGCTTTATTCGAGCCAGCCGCGGCGGCCACATGCCCGAAATCATATTTAAACATTAATGGCATAAAATTATCCTTCCAATAAAGCCAAATTGATGGACATTAAAACGATTTTCTTGTGTTTTATTTCAATTCGAAGTTCTATACCTCAATAAAAAACACCCTATATAACGTCAACTAAGTTATACTGCAACATCAACTATATTATTGTAAGAGTTCCCATTCACCATTACTTGGCGAGGAATTCGTGTTTAATTCATTCGATGCGGCCGTAATGGGGACACGGAGATCTTTCATATATTATTTTCGCATTTATTTTTATAAATATGCGATCACATATCTTATTATTTAAAAAATACAATTATTTTTTTTTCCTGGTAAGATCAATCCCATCAATTTATCGTTGATGGCAAAAGTAAGTAACATTGAACTGTGCGATATGTAATATCGAACTGAGATCACACATCGTCCTAAAATTCTAAGACGATCCAATCAAGTCCGCCCCCCTTCCGTATGTTGACAGCACGCTAACATCTAAATGAAGGAAGCTAAGAAGTAAATATATATATTTACGTCTAATAGTTGAAGATCGGTTGGGATTCCAAATAGGCGAAATCGGTTCAGAAGAAGAAAAAAACCTTAAAATGATAGAAAATACCCTTATGTTTAGAGTATTAAATATTTTCTGAAGATTTCTGCCTAACAGTTATTTGATATTTGGTAAGTTCGATCGACTATTAGAAGTACGAATATCGAATAATTTGATTTGAACTGGAATATTCTCCTGGCTCAAGACCATATTGCTTATAAATTTTATAGAATGAAAATTTATTTGCAAAAGGCATGGTGACATTTATTACTTGGCCACACAAGCGCATATTCGGCAAGTGATGATAAAAAATATGAAAGACAATAGCGTATATTGAAAATAAAGTATTTATGCCTTAAGTTAATTTAAACAAGTAAGAAGGCCGCGCCGAATCTTATATACCCTCCACCACGGAGTGCATTCCACAGTATTACCAGCAGATTAAAGGATGTCGACATTACATAGAAGTACAGTACCATATTACGAAAATTGTGATATATTTATGCACATTGTTTACACATTACTTTATGCACATTTGTTTACTATTTCAAACCATAATGTATACTTATGCGCACTGTTTAAAATCTACTGCTATAAATAAATACAATGCTGTAATTGTGAAAGTGAACATGCCTAAATATTAGGCGATTGTCAGTCGCCATTAGGGAGAAGCATTTTCAGATACAGACAAACTGACTGTATTATTTTGATAAGAAAAGTGCGAATTTTAATGATATCCCCATTCTCTGCCCAAATGTACAAATTTCGACAAAAACCTTTTTGTTTCGAGTCTTCATAGTCAGTACACCGAATACACTCCGAATATATACACCGAATTTCATGATATCAACTTCAGCGGTTTGGAAGGTCCCATTTGTATCCCTCTTTTTCAATTATATCACTTAAAAGTACGAATTTCGAAAAATCCCTCTATTTTACATGTTTATGCAATTAGAGGGATGTGCACACCGAATTTCATGATTCTAGCTGTTGTCGTATCATTGGTACCATATTTTATCCCCTTTTGTCCCATGTCGACCGCTAAAACTTGTATTTTCTTTGTGGTGCTTCCAAGCAACAAATTCATGATTCTACCATTTTGTGTCGCAAAAGCAACAAAATAAAGTACGAATTTGAAAAAAAAATGTACGTTGCTCACAGGAATGTATACTCCGAATTCCATGAAACTATCTGCGGCCATTTTGTTGGTACCATTTTTATACCCTTTATCGCATTTTACTCCTTAAAAGTACGACTTTCGAAAATTTCATCAGTCTAGCTGTAGCCTTTTAGTTGGTACCATTTTTATCCCTCTGCTGCCATTGAATCCCTTGAAAGTACGAATTTGGAAAAAGTTTTTTTTTCGTGTCAGACAGAAAATGTAAAAAACTTAGAGTATTTAATATTTTTTTTGAAGATTTCTGCCTTTAAATGTGATGCCCATATTTCAAGTACATCAAGCGTCCACAAAAGCATTATCAAAAGTCAAATTTCAGAGTATTCCGACAATCCGTATATATGTTATAACAGCTTTAGTTTTAGGTTGGTTGATGATTAGTGTGGGAGGTACTAGAAGCTGCATTGCTCGTATATCACGTAAAAGTGCAACACCATTTTAGGAAAATTAACATAATTTGTATGCAAATTTGGATTTGATTTAATATTATGTGTATTGTTTGTTTGGTTTGTACCATGTGTATCCCTCTTTTCCCAATCTACCACTTAAAAATACGAACTTCGAAATATGCAGTTATTTTACAAGATCTCTTCATTTTTCGCATCTACGCCGTCATATCATATATCAATGTTCTAGCTACATACGTTTGGTTGTTACCATTTATATCCCTCTTTTTTCATTTTATCCCTTAATTGTGCATATTTCGAAATATTCATTTATTTTACAAGTCAACACAATTAGAGAAATGTTAAAAAACGTTAAAAACGTTATGATGTGTATAGTTGACCTGTTTGATTTTAATGTTTTGTATTAAAAAAACGTTAAAAATTTCTTAAAATTACAAAAATACATTATTTTCGATCCAATTTCATATTTTGATAAATGAGAAATGTATATTTGGAAAATTTTATCAAAATCGGAGAGAAGATCCAAAATTTGTGTGATCGCTTTACATGGAATTACTCATATCTAACAAAGTCGCTAGTATATGCAAAATAAGTCCAAACATTAAACTAATTACCATAGACAAATTAAATTTGGATATGTATATGTATGTATATAGATTAAGGGCATTAATATATATTTTTCTCGAAAAATTATAGGGAAGAAATCCGAAGAATTCTTGCACTTTCTACAACAACAAAATTTATTTCGTTTCAAATACCTTTGTTTAATTGCGAATAATATGACAACTTCATAGACTATTCATAGATTTTTCAGAAATAACTCAATTCATTCATAAGCGTTCGAAATTTACAACCAAAGTGCTAAACCGATCTCTGTTAGCATGAATATTTTATTCTTTTTTCATGAATTAAAGTCTTTCATGAATTTTTAATACTTTTTTCTTTAAATGTTGACAGAAAAAAATATTTTCCCCATAACATTCTAAATAGCTTCGAAACTATTCGTAAATATTAATTTTTATTATGAATAAAAAATTAAATTTTGAATTTTTGGTGTATTTTTATATAAAGTCGGACGAAATTTCCTAGACTTGATTTAACATTTGACTATTTTATGTTCGTCAATTTATTCTATGGTGAATGTTTAAAAATATCGACTTAACCGGATCTCAGTTTCGTTTGGTGACATCCCTACAACCAACAGACACTTTGATATGTTTTCTTGGGCAAACAGAAGAAAGATCGAAAGAAAGCGAGCGGGGGGACATGAATAGCTAGAACTCCAGGACTCCCACTAATACAACATGACATTAAATGCAGCAATATAAGATTGTGTTCGCATAGAAAACAAGAAGTAATGATTCCTTGTTGGCTTTGGCTTCTTGCTCCTGCTTATTTCACGCCACCATCGCTTTGAAAAGCTTAAAAGCAATTCAACGACTCAAATACGCGCGCAGTTGGATTGAATTTTTATTTGTTTCTTTGCTGCGGATTTTTTTTCTTCATTTGTTTGTTTCACATTTCACATTTTGCGAAAAAGCATTCCGAACAAATGTGCGTCCGCCGCCACCGACGCATCCCTAAGCACAGGGCGGGCAAAGCGAGCAAGCTTGAGCACATCATTCCGAGATACATTAAAAATCCATTGCATTCTCAGTCTAGTAATTATGGCCCAGCCACGGCAGGGGCGGGCGAGTGAGGGACTCGCAATTACTGGCGTTATTGCTGTAGCTATCGCATTATTATTGCTGCTGCTGCTTCTGCTGTTGTTGTATAAATCCAAATCAAAGTAGCGTCTAGTTCTAGTGAGCTGCTGCTGCGACTGTTGTTGTTATTGTTGAAATTTAAGCTGTTTATGTTGTATTTGAAGCGACCGAACAATATAGACAAGACAATACCCATTTGCTGGGCGATGTTAATGGTTTAATAGCTACATAGCTTGTGGTTGGGCGTAATTAATAAATTGATTCTATTGTTTTGCAAACAAACTTGCAACAGTCTGTCCATTAAGCCGTCGGCTAATGAGTTTATAAGCGGATAATAAAGATTTGCTCGAGCGTTATTTGGATATGTTAGCTATTCATACAAATGAGGAGTGGTCGTCGGGGATAGGAAAAACCAATAGAGAAAAATGCTTCATTATCTGAACGAAATAATTTCGTTGGTTCACTTTTAATTGAGACAATAAAATATGTAATCATTTTTCATAAAGCCTTTCCTCTGAAAGCCTTTAATCTGCGTAGCCGGCTACAGACATACCCCAGACGAGAAAATCTTCACCCCTTGTCGAAGGCCACAAAATCAGAAAGCATTTACTTCGCGTAGCCGGCTTTGACCACACCCAAGAGGAGAAAATCTTTAACCCCTGCCGAAGGTCGCCAATGCCTAAAGCCTTTACTTTGATTTGGGTGTTATCTCACAATAATACCACAACACCCAAGCGTAATGACATATCCACAAATAATCGATAAATCGTTCGCATCTTTTTTGGGCTTTATAACATTTTTGATTCGGGCCTTAAGACCTTGGGAAAATTTTATACAAAATGTTGTCAAAAATTCTAGTTTTGTTCATTCCACTTCACTTCTCTCATAATTTAACGATAATGGATAAAAGCTGTGAATAAAGGTATGTTTACAATTTTAGTAATAAATTCCAACTTTTGGAATATATTTTCCCCACTTTTGGCCAAAAAAGCGAATACATTCCATTCATAACATCAGAATAATTTTTATGGATAATTTTTTAAAAGAGTTTTCTTTTCAAAAATTCCAATTTTCGTCGAAGGAATGTTTAATGTTTCTACTGCCATTTTGAAGATATAGATCTGATCACACCCACTTATATGTTCCATTAAAAGTAAATAAAAATAATTGGAAAAAAATATAATGACATGAATAAAACCATAAAAATAGAAAAATCGAAAATAATTATCATATTCTATTTTTAATACCTAAAATTCTAACGCAGAAAACAACGTCTATATGTAGAAGATCTATGGATAAATTTATATATGTTTATTAGGGCGGGTCAAATTATAGAGATCGAAAAAATTAAAAAAGGCACATGAGCTATGGTTTCTTCGGCAACGTTTCTTGGAATGACCCATAGAACAAGAATGGCTACTATAGGTCATTCCAAGAAACTTTGCCGAAGAAACCATAGCTCAAAAATGTATTTCGATCATTCAAAATAACTCTTTTTCATTTTGTAAATTTAACTAAATTCGATAAAGAGCAATTTCTCATTTTTTCCACCCATACACATAACGGAGAAAATTAAAAATTGCAACGATTTCTTTGAGTATGTATAGATATTCTATGTGGACGCAATAGATTTAAAAAATTCAAAATCATTTTTAATGTTTTAAATAATACTAAAAGGCCCTTTATAAACAAGACAGCGGAATATTAAATATTTATTTTGCAATAGTTGGGATCTTAACAAAGAAAACAAGGCATATTTGAAAATTCGTAGAAAATCTATGGATATGTTATTATGTTGAAGTTATTACCTTTATTGTTGAAGTAAGTGAATTTCAAAAAAATCGTGTGCTTCCGATGGATGGGGGTATACTAACTTTGTCATTCTGTTGAAAGCGCGCTAGCATATAAAGGAAAGGAGTTAGGACGTCCAATTTTTCCATAAATGTGTCTTATAGTCGTAGATCGGTTGGGATTGAAACTGGGCGAAATCGGTCTAAAGGGAAACATTTTTCCCTCACAAGGACTACAAATACCCATAATAACCCCTAATATTTTTAAGCGTGTTTTGTCAATCTATCTTACTTGATATTGGGTATGCGCATTCTCCTATAACAAAAACTAAACCGCTGCATCTAAAATAATGAAATTCGGTGCATACATTCATCTGATTGCGTAGACTTTTAAAATAAACGTTTTTTCTAAATTCGTGTTTTTTGGGGTTAAAATGGAAAAAGGGGATAAAAATAGTACAAACCAAATGACAGCATCTAGAGTCGTGAAATTCGGAGTATACATTCCTCTGACTGCGTAGACACGAAAAATAGAACTTTTTTTCAAATTCGTACTTTCAAGAGATATAATGGGTACAGAGGGATGGAAATAGTACCAAAAGAGACTAAAAATGGTATCAACCAAATAGCCGCAGTTAGAATCATGGAATTCGGTGTATACATTCCTCTGACCGCATAGACACGCAAAATAAAAAAATTTTCCAGATACGTAATTTTCACTTTTACAGCAAAAATTGTTTGAATGTTGAAGTTAGGTTTTTTGCATTATGTACGTCAGGAATTAAAATAGAATGAAAATACAACCAGCTGTAATACCCCCTATCAACCAATATATCTGGTATTTAAGCTTTTTGAAAATATAAATATAGGGTCCGCCATTTAACTTTTTTTCAACTATTCAACCGTTGGACTATTATTTGTAGGGTGCCCGAGGCAGCCATTTAAATGAAATTATTTTCCATTATTAACCGGAAGGATTGTACTTTCAAATAAAAAAAGAAATTTGAGAAAATATTCAGTAGTTTTTTATATCATTTTCAAAAAAAAAAAGTTATTTTGCGGACCCTTTATAAGAATATTTATTTTTTGAATTGACTTGGAGTATTATTTCGATATGTAAACGTATTGGTAGCCTTGTCATATAAGCGTGGTTTGAAATAATAAAAATAATCATTTCCTTAAAGAGGCCGAGTTTGATGTTGAAAAGTCGGTGCGAAGCCACATGAACGAAACCTTTAGACAGGGTGGAAATCATGATAGTGGTAGTCTGCAGCCAAGTAATAAATGTCACCATGCCATTTGTAAAGAAATTTGCATTCTATTAAATATAGATGCGAAATAAAAATACTATATTTTTACTGGGGTATTATAAGTTAGTTTTCTGCCAAATGTTTGTAACACCAATAAACAATTACCACCAATTACACCAATTAAGTATACGGATCGACTTAGAATCACCAGCTGAATCGATTTACCGATGTCTGTCCGTCCGTCCGTCTGTCCGTCTGCTGTCCATCTAAGCTTGTTCGCACTTACAGGTCGCAATTGCTGTCCGATTATCATGAAATTTGGCAGGAGCTACTTTTTTGGCCAAGGACGATCGGTATTGAATTTGGAGGAAATCGGTTCAGATTTAGATATAGCCCCCATACAAATTTGACTTTTGCCGCTTTAGAAACCCCATATTGTACCCGATTTTCTTTAAAATTGGCACAACATTTTATAATCAAACTAGAAACACCTACGCTGAAAGTGGGTAAGATTGGTTCAGATTTAGATATAGCCCCCATACAAATGTCGCTCCCGATTTGACTTTTTCCGCTCTAGAAACCACATATTGTAGCCGATTTTCTTTAAAATTGGCACAACTTCTTATAATCCAACTAGATACGCCTATGAAGAAAGTGGGTAAGATCGCTTCAGATTTAGATATAGCCCCCATACAAATGTCGCTCCCGATTTGACTTTCTCCGCTCTAGAAACCACATATTGTACTCGATTTTCTTTAAAATTGGCACAACATTTTATAATCGAACTAGAAACACCTATGCTGAAAGTGTGTAAGATCGGTTCAGATTTAGATATAGCCCCCATACAAATGTCGCTCCCGATTTGACTTTTTCCGCTCTAGAAACCACATATTGTAGCCGATTTCCTTTAAAATTGGCACAACTTCTTATAATCCAACTAGATACGCCTATGAAGAAAGTGGGTAAGATCGCTTCAGATTTAGATATAGCCCCCATACAAATGTCGCTCCCGATTTGACTTTCTCCGCTCTAGAAACCACATATTGTACTCGATTTTCTTTAAAATTGGCACAACATTTTATAATCGAACTAGAAACACCTATGCTGAAAGTGGGTAAGATCGGTTCAGATTTAGATATAGCCCCCATACAAATGTCGCTCCCGATTTGACTTTTTCCGCTCTAGAAACCACATATTGTAGCCGATTTTCTTTAAAATTGGCACAACTTCTTATAATCCAACTAGAAACGGCTATGCAGAAAGTGGGTATGATCGCTTCAGATTTAGATATAGCCCCCATACAAATGTCCTTTCCGATTTAAAAGTTTTTGTCAAACACATACAGTCACAGGAAGGATTTACAAAAATCCTTCCCGTTTTCACTTTATTACCGAATTGAATTGTATTTGGATAGAATGTGGAGAGTATCATATAGTCGGCCTCGCCCGACTTTAGCCTTTCCTTACTTGTTTTAGATTATTATTATTTTGTTCTGTTCTCCCCATCACTTGTGTCATATAGTTTAATAATTAGGAATTGCATTCATATTGAAAATGATCAAAAAGTATGAAAACCTTTAAATACTGTACATGGACGTGTACGGTGGACGTTAATGGGTTAAAAAAGCACACCAATGATATTTAAAACCATATTGGACCTACCTACATAAAAATTATGTTTCCCAGGAAAACGGGAATGAAAAGTTTCATTCCCGGGAATGATTGAAAAAAGTCCGGAAACCCCCAAACCCTGTTAATACTGTTTTTGTAGCCAATTTCCTCTTTTCTGTTATTGTTTTGTGCACAAGTTCATTAAAATATTGTTCATTTGACATTTATAGTGTGTTTTCATTATAGCCAGAATTTTTTCCTCCTTTGTCAGCGCTCAAAATTTGTATCCATGGATAAGTTATTCATAATTTTTATGAAAATTGTAAATTTTTGAAAACTTAACGCCGTTTTTAATTGTTAAATTTAGCCTTTTTCTGAATATGACAAATATTTTATTATCATAAAATGAATATGATTTTATTCGCCAATAATTTATTAATTTAAAATAATGCTAAACAATGGAAACACCCTTATATTTTCCTAGACAATTTTTGCAGACCTGAATCCTCTTCCGCTGCAGACGCCATAAATTCGCTGCTTTTTATTTCGGATTTGTCGTAAATGTGCAATAACGTTGTTCTACTTTCGAAGTTTTTATTTTGTTTTCATTTAATGAAAATAATAAGAATGAATTGTTTTGCCGCTATTTGGTTGCATGATGAAATAACATATTCATTTGCTGCGAAAGTATACGAGTACATAACAATATATGCAAATTATAGGCAATGAGAATGTGAATAACCCTTTAAGGGGCGTTAAAATAAAATAAACTGCAGGCGATTCTGTGGAGTAGATTATATGGAGGAAGGTATGGATGACTAATATCCTTTAAGTCGAGAACTCAGTTTTCTCAAAAGGAAAATTTTAATGGATTTCTTTCGAATCTGTAGAAAATTACTTGTAAAATTCAAATCAAGATTGTGTAGTCCATTAACCGATGGGAATCTGTTTTTGAAGGGGTTAATATTAATTTTAATAAAAAGAACATAAATATTCACAAGATGGGGAAGCAGTGCCCTCTTCTAATTTCGCAATCGTTTGAAACCACTTACCGCGATTGTCAGTGCAGTCGTCGCAGTTCGCATGAGACCAAATGAAAACTGTCACCAACATACGTTGGCAATCAACGGCGGCGGGTACTTACAACACGAACAACACTCGCTAGTGTGCCCTATGGAAAACTCCCCTTTTCCATGTTGAACACGAACACCAGCAGACACACATACAGCCATGCATTCAGTTATAGATTTCTTAGCACGGGCTCGACGGCGATGACTTCTTTTCTTTTTATGCCCAACGAAAGCAAACAATGAATTGAAATTGAAAAAACAATTTATTTCTAGACCGATTTCAAAGCACCAGTCAAGAGACGGGCGAGGCGGGACCAGGGTGTGGAGAAGTAGAAACGGCACAGTCATAGAGTCGGACGGAGTCATAGACGGAGTCAACGTTAGCGGCGTCATCTATTCATGTAACCATCACTTAACCACTCTAACGTCTAAACGACGGCAACCAGGGAAGCCGGGTGATGTGGCTAAGGCGGCGAGGTTAAATGAGCCCAACTGTGCACTTGCTAAGGCAGCAAGTCACTCGCACTCTAGCCGGGAATCAGGGGAAGGAGGAAATAAAATAAAACAATTTTTTCGACAGGGCTGTGCTTTTTTCTCTTTCTTGCCCTTTTTTCGTGCTGCCTTTCAACAGGCATTTGCTGCCACCAGAGCAACTGCCTGCTACTGCTACCGTCATTACAGTCGTCGAAACTAATAATAATGTCCTTGTAATGACGTTCTACAAAGAGGCCTATTCAAATGTCAAATTCCTTAAGCATTTCTTGGTAGTTCCATTTCTTGTTTGCCGTTCGGCCCATTGCCGGCGATGAAGACGACGACGACGACGACGACGACAAGGAAAAGCAGAATAACGAATTTCTTAACATAAAGAAATTGTTTGAATTTGAATTCAAATAAATTGAGTGCATGTTTGTAACCGCTCATACATATGTATGTGTGTGTACATTGGTATATGTAAAAATGTAAGAGGGTAGTATGTGAATTTAGGATGTAAAATTCCTCATTTTAAAATAAAGCAATTCCGAAAACGGGGAAATTAATCGCAAAAAGGTGTTTTTTACAAAAAATACAGGATTCAATCACAGATCAAAGAAAGGACATTTAGATCGACCGGACCGAAGTAGAAGTAAAATTTTTGAAAATCCGTTTGTTTTGCACGTCTACGCAGTCAGAGAAACGTATAAGCAGATTTCACTATTCTAGCTGCAGCCGTTTGGTTGGAACCAATTTTATCCCTCTATTCCCATTTGGCATCTTAAAAATACATATTTATAACAAGTAAAGAAAGGCTAAAGTCGGGCGGGGCCGACTATATAATACCCTACACCACTCCCTGCGTATGTACCTCGCTTTGATTACTAAACCCAGGTATTTCATGGGAGCAATTTTATGTAGTTCATACAAATTATATAAATTATATTCATATAATTTATATGCTATAAATTAATCTTCAGTCAAATTTAACGAGTATGACAGACAAATACAAATTATACAGTAGTATACCAAAGTAATTTCAAAGTATGGGCATATGGACATCACCCAAACAATTCTCATTGCAATTCAATTCGGTAAAAAAGTGAAATCGGGAAGGATTTTTGCATCCTGTAAATGTATGTGTTTGACAAAAAATGTTAAATCGGAAAGGACATTTGGAAAGGAAAGGGGTATATTGAAACCTGGAACGATGTGACCCGCTTTCACCATGTCTGTTTATTGGTGAAATATAATATGTAAAATTTGGCCAAAATCGGTTAAACATTCGGGAGCAACATTTGTATGAGGTCTATATCTAAATCTGAACATATCTTACCCACTTTCACCATTGATGTTTCTAGTTCGATTATAAGATGTTGTGCCAATTTTAAAGAAAAACGGGTACAATGTGTGGATTTTAGAGCGGAAAAAGTGAAATCGGGAGCGACATTTGTATGGGGGCTATATCTAAATCTGAACCGATCTTACCCAATTTTTGCACACGTATTTCTAGTTGGATTATAAGATGTTCTGCAAAACTTAGAGAAAATCGGGTACAATATGTCGTTTCTAGAGCGGAAAATGTCAAATCGGGAGCGATATTTGTATGGGGGCTATATCTAAATCTGAACCGATCTTACCCAATTTTTGCATACGTGTTTCTAATTGGATTATAAGGTGTTCGGGTACAATATGTTGTTTCTAGAGCGGAAAATGTTAAATCGGGAGCGACATTTGTATGGGGGCTATATCTAAATCTGAACCGATCTTACCCAATTTTTGCACAGGTGTTTCTAGTTGGATTATAAGATGTTGTGCCAAATTTAAAGAAAATCGGGTACTATATGTGCTTTATAGGGCGGAAAAAGTCAAATCGGGAGCGACATTTGTATGGGGGCTATATCTAAATCTGAAACGATCTTACCCAATTTTTGCACAGGTGATTCTAGTTGGATTATAAGATGCTGTGCCAATTTTAAAGAAAATCGGGTACAATATGTGGTTTCTAAAGCGGAAAAAGTGAAATAGGGAGCGACATTTGTATGGGGGCTATATCTACATCTGAACCGATCTTACCCAATTTTTGCACAGGTGTTTCTAGTTGGATTATAAGATGTTGTGCCAAATTTAAAGAAAATCGGGTACTATATGTGCTTTATAGGGCGGAAAAAGTCAAATCGGGAGCGACATTTGTATGGGGGCTATATCTAAATCTGAACCGATTTCCTCCAAATTCAATACCGATGGTCATTGGCCAGAAAAAATAACTTCTGCCAAGTTTCATGACAATCGGACAACAATTGCGACCTGTAGAGTGCGAACAAGCTTAGATGGACAGCAGACGGACAGACGGACAGACAGACATCGTTAAATCGACTCAGCTGGTGATTCTAAGCCGATCGGTATACTTAAAGGTGGGTCTAGCTCGATTATTTCTTGGTGTTACAAACATTTGGGGCGAAACTAACTTATAATACCCTAGCCCACGAAGTGGTGTAGGGTATAAAAATCAAATTATTTCATGTGTCTGCGAAACTATATAAATCGCATGATTCTAGCTTTTGTCGTTTGATGCGTAGCATTTTTATCCATTTTTGATCTATGTCATCTCCTAAATTATGCATTTTGAAAATATCGCTTTTTGGCGCGCGTTTACGCTATAAATGAGTGTATTTACCAAATTCTAAGAGATATTTAAACAAGTAAGTCGGGCGGGGCCGACTATATGATACACTCCACTTTCAATCCGAATACAATTCAATTCGGCAGAAAAATGAAAACGGGAAGAATTTTTGTAAATTTTCTAATCATAGGCTTATATAACCTGACCCAATTTGTCAAATCGAGAAGAATATTAGTATCGGGACTATATCCAAACATGGAATCAAGTGACTAACTTTCACAATAAGTTCTTCTTGTTGAAGTAAACGTGTTATGCTCAATTTTAAGAAATTCTCTGAAAATACGCGGTTCCTGGGGGAACAAAATTTGTATGGGAGCTATATATAAATCTGAGCCGATCTAACACATTTTTACCAAAAGTGTTTCCAGTTGAAATATAAGGTTTTTTGCGAATTTAGAAGAAAATCTGTTAAAATATGTGGATTCTAGAGCGGAAATATTCAAATTGTGAGCGAATTTTGTATGGGAGCTATATATAAATCTGAACCGATCTAACACATTTTTACCACAGGTGTTCCCAGTTGAACTACAAGATGTTTTGCCAATTTTGAAGAAAATCTGTTAAAATATGAGGTATCTAGAGTGAAAAGGGTCAAATCGGGAGTGAAATTCGTATGGGGGCTATATCTAAATCGCAACCGATCTGACCTATTTTCGCCATAGGTGCTCCTAGTTTAAATATAAGTTGTTTTACCAAATCTGAAGACAATCTGATAAAATATGTGGTTTCTAGAGCGGAAAAAGTTAAATCGGGAGCGAAATTTGTATGAGAGCTATATATAAATCTGAACCGATCTAACACATTTTTACCACAAGTGTTTTTAGTTGAAATAGAAGATGTTTTGCCAATTTTGAAGAAAATCTGTTAAAATATGTGGTATCTAGAGTGAAAAGGGTCAAATCGGGAGTGAAATTCGTATAAGGGCTATATCTAAATCTGAACCGATTTTCTTCAAATTAAATAGCGTTCGTCCTTATCCCGTAAAACTTCGTTGTGCAAAGTTTCATTTGGTTCTGTCTACAATTGCGACTTGTATCGTGATTACAAGAATAGATGGACAGACAGACAGACAGACAGACAGACAGACGGACGGACATTGCTAAATCGATTCAAAAAGTGATTCTAAGTCGATCGGTATAATTAACAATGGGTCTATCTCCCTTCCTTTTGGGTGTTACAAACAAATGCACAAAGACAAAATACTCTCGTGGAGTGTATAAAAATGCCAGAAATTGCAGCGACAAACCACAGCCTCTGGTGGGAATCGAACCCACAATACCGACGCTGATTGTTGAGAACGCTACCACCTCGACTACTGGCGCCCCTACTAACGGATATGTTCAGCCTTTATTAGAAAATTTTTCTATTTTTCCATATGCAATCCAAACCGTTCTGCACCTAATAGGCACAGTATTGGAAAACAAATTTATATCGCAAGTTATCTGGTTCTCAATAGATAAGGGGCATGGCTTGACATTTCTGGAATCGTATGTGTTTATTTACATGAAATGTTCTTTCCATATAGGCTTCATATATATTTCCAGTCACCCCACGAAAATAAAGTTTGGATAGTTTAATGATGATTAGCAAAATATTTCGTTCCTAAATTCAGCAATATGTGAGCTAAACGCTAATGAAAACCCTCCTAAAAGTCATGTTTTTCCCATGTAATTTTTATAGCCTACACCACAGGGTATAATGACTTTGTGCATTTGTTTGTAACACCCAAAAGGAAGCGAGATAGACCCATTGTTAAGTATACCGATCGACTTAGAATCACCTTTTGAGTCGATTTAGCGTCCGTTCGTCTGTCCACCTATTCTTGTAATCAAAGTACAGGTCGCAATTGCTGTTAGGACTAAATGAAACTTTGCACACCGAAGTTTTATGGGATAAGGACGATCGCTATTTAATTTGAAGCAAATTTAGATATAGCTCCCATACAAATTTTACTCGCGATTTTACTCTTTCCGCTCTAAAACGCACATATTTCAACAGATTTTCTTCAAATTTGGCAAAACAACTTATATTTCAACTAAAAACAGCTCTGGTAAAAATGGGCCACATCGGTTCAGATTTATATATAGCTCCCATATAAATGACTCCCCCGATTTAATTCTTTCCGCTCTAGACAGCACATATTTAACAGATTTCCATCAAATTTGGGAAAGCGTCTTATATATCAACTAGAAAACATATGCCAAAAATGGGTCAAATCGTTTCAGATTTAGAATAGCTCCCATTCAAAATTTGCGTTCAAGTTTTCTTACAAATGCAGATAGAAGTATAAAATTTGTAGTACCCTCTTCTCTTATAGCTGTATCGTATATCACCCGGTTCAAATGTAACCACTGGCTATAAAGACTAGGTGTAGGGTATAATATAGTCGGCCACGCCCGACTTTAACCTTCCTTACTTGTTTTATGTTACATTTTTGCCAAAATTTTCTTAATTAATAAACCCTTAACCGCACTTTTAATATAAATTTTGATTATTGTCTTAGGGTAACGTATTGGTCGAATTATTGGACGTTTATTGAAACTTTTATAGTGACAACTTAACGTTCTTCTTAATTTGTGGTAGATTTTGAAAATAATAAATAATTATTAGTGCAACCTACAGTATAGAACATTCATCGATCATCTCCAAGGATCAAGGGACTAATCACGGGCTAATTTAAACAAGTAAAAAAGCGTTAACTTCGGCCAGGCCGAATCTTTTATACCCTCCACGCTGTCGACATTTCATAGAAGTGCACTACCATATTAGGAACATTTTGATGTTTCATTATTATAATAGTAATAGTCCTCTACAGTTGAAGCGTAATCAAAAAGTGAATATTAGGCAGCAATCTTCAAAAATATGTCTTAAATATTATTAGGTACAAACAATTTCCCTCATGCCCGATTTTTCTAATTTGCAATTTATTGATTTCAGCTACATCTAAAATGTAGGTACCATTTTGATAGGAAAAGTTGTACAACCGTTTAATTGTTGCAAAATTTAATCCCATTTAGATCCCGATGGTAAGAATATCGAAAGATCTCTTTAGTTATCGTGTCTACGTTGTCAGAGAAGTGTACATACCGAATTTCCTTGTTATAGCTGCTGCCATTTGGGTGGTACCATTTTTATAACCCATTCGCCCCACTCTCCAGCTAAAAGTACAAATTTCGAAAAACTCCTCTATAATTCACATCTTCACAATCAAGTGAATGTATACACCGAATTTCATGATTTCAACTTCAACGGTTTGGTAGGTACCATTTTTATCCCTCTTTTCCAATTGTATCCCTTAAAGGTACGAATTTTGAAAATTGCTCTACTTTACGTATCTACGCAATTAGAGGGATGTACATTCCAACTTTCATGTTTCTAGCTGTTGTCGTATCATTGGTACCATTTTTATCCCTTTTTGTCCCATTTCGCCCGCTAAAACGTGTATTTATTTTTTTATTTCCTTGTAATTTAAAAATATACATCTTCGATTTTATTAAATTAATTATACACTCACTCAATCATTTGGGACAGCAAAAAAGTGTAACGCATTGAAGGAGTGACTTAAGACCCTAAGTATGTTTGGACCAAATCCGTTTCATAACTTTTTAAGCTGTTTGAGCCATGTCCGTTCGTCCGTCTGTCTGGCTGTTGTACACGATAACTCTCGAAAGGAGTTAAGGAATCGATTCAAACTTTGCACATGGTAATATTTTCCCCAAACTTAGTTTAAGTTCGAATATGGGCAAAATTGCCACGCCCCTTCTGGTACCTCCCACACAAATAGCCCATATTCTAATTAGTGAATGGTAATCGAGGACAAGAATCGATTCTCGATTCCCGATCAACTATTTTTGAATCCGATTCTTAGAATCGAAGAATCGGACCTGAGAATCGATTCTTAATCGGAATCGGTAGAAATGTTTAACCATAAAACTCGAGAGGTATAATTTTAACTAACTAGTACAGAAAATGCGCACAATAACAAAGTTAGGGTACTTAAAAACGATATACACGCTGTCCAAATGTTTTGATAGCCTCTCCCTACAAGCGAGAGTGGACTTTAAATTTATTTAAATTTGCGTAAAAATATCTCCAATCCATGGTGGAGAGTATATAAGAATCGCCATGACCGAACATTACGCCTTTTTAATTGTTTTGCACTAAGGTGCTCTTCCTTAATCGACTATTTTGAATAATATATAATATATATAGTTTTTGGAAAACGTTTTTCTTATAGATTTTTTCCGATCTATTGGATGATACCATCGCAAAAATATATAATTTAATGTTAACCTTTACTTTTAGGAATGAAAAATACATTTAACATTTCGAAATCTGCGGACACTTTTTTTTTTTTTAATATTTTTAGAAGAATAGGTTTATCAAATTTCAAACTATTGCTTTTCTTCGTTTTTGAGATATTGAATTTTAAAGTTAGTTTCTCATTTTTTCGCCTAGACTATGTTTTGACATTTGTCATTTATTTTGAGGTCTTTTAAGTACTGATGAATTCGATCAAGTTTTGTGTAATATTTCATCAAAACTAACACTTTCTAATTAACACTAACATGAAAACAACTATAAAAAGTTGTTCTAATGAATATATCAGATTTTCTCGAAGATCTTGATATTAAAATGTAAATGATATCCAAAAGTTCAGGAAATTGTATTGTTGGTAGTGAGCAATGATAAAGAAGTAATCGACTGAACTAATTCACCGTATTTTCAGTATATGTTAGATTTTCTATTGGTGTTACTAACAATTCGTGTTTATCTAACATATAATACTTTATTTCACAAAATATAAATAATATTATAATAGAAAACTATCTTGGTTTACGTGGCCGCTCTCACCATTTTGAATAAAACTTTCTACATTTATCAATTCTGTATAAATAATATTTCCATAAGCACTTAAAAAAACTTTTCCATCGGCAGTTTTATTTATGCATATTTTGTATAATATGTTAAATCATTATCGTCTACTACTTTATCCGATATTTCCATTATTTAATTTTTCCAAATGCTTGGAATGTTTGGAGGTACGAAAACCCCAGTGTTTGGTACATATTAAGCTCCTAACCTTTATACCACTGCCAATATTTTATATCAATTCTACACTTCATTTACATGTCATTTCCTTTTGTTTAATTAATAAAATTGCAGCTTTTAAATTTCACAACTTGTTACCACCAAAAGTACGTACAAAGTTAGTACATACTTTTTGGGTGTTTTTCATTAAATTAAATTTCGATTCCCAAGCATCGATAATCGATTCCAGTATAAAGTTGGACACATGTAATCGATTCCAAAAGAATCGTTTTTGAGCCCTCAGAATCTATTCTCGATTAGAATCGGAATCGATTTACCATTCACTAATTCTAATGTTAAACTAAAACCCATATAACTTCCACACGGATAATCGGAATCAGCTATATTTTGGTACCTCCCACACAAATCACGCAAAACTACGTAAAATTAAAGCTGTTATATCTTCTATACTGATACTGAAAGCCTTTCGGTTTCATAAGGAATGATTGTTATATGAAAATATTCAAAATGTATCGCTGAAGTAATCATACAATATCCCGTCCAGCAAATTCAAAAACACCCACATCTCTACTTTACCCACCCAACTAAACTGCACTCGTACGCTTGTCTAGCACTATTAGTTGGAGTTGGGCTGATGGTTTATTTTATTCTAGTTTTTTTTTCTTGTAGAAAGAACAGTTTAGTTCCAAAGACATTCGTTCTTTTATACAATACCATTCATTGTGTAAAAAACTATTAAAAAATATTCTGCACCATCATTTATTATTCAAGCAACATTTACATATCCGTTTCCGTTTAATGCACACAAACGGAAGAACAAGCACACACACACATAGTACGGCAGACATACACGTTTACGTAGCAGAACTAACGACAAAAAGAGTCGAAGGGAGAAGCAGGACAAATTCATATTTTTGTTGGTACAAACAACCGTAACAGGGCTGAAGAAAATCGCAAGGATACCCACCACCTCCCACCCCTTGCCAGAAGAAAGGAAATGTCTTTGTGTGCGTTTATGTGTGTGTGTTAGCGTCGTATTCTTTTGTCAAGTAATTTACAGTTTATTTGAAGGAATTTTCACTTGAAAGTGATTAATTGCCGGAAATACAACGAACAAAACGGGGCACAGAAAACATCTGCAGAAAGCCCAACAGTCCGCCAGAGTGGACGTCACTGTGCAATGAATGGCTGGCTCAAGGGACGGGGGAAGGTTTAACATACGTAAAAAAGGGGTCAACTGTTGGTAATTCAAATAAATGAATATTTTTCGGTAGAACTTAAGCAAAGCAGGCGTTACACATTTTGGAGAAAATGACTTTTAATTTTCGTTAGCGGAATTTGGAAATTGAAATGCCAAATCGTGCGGAATTCGAAGGAGTGTCAGCCAGCTGAGGTAATAGTGGAATTAGACCAATGATGAATGGTAAACAGGAAAATAGGAAAACAAAGAGTTGTGCAAAAAATACCCACAGCAAGCAAATATCTAGGCGAGGGTGTAATAATGTAAATATGAAATGAAACTCTGACTCTATTAGATCCGAGTCATGCAGAGATTGAAAACTCGTCGTACCAATAAAAGAAGAAAAAAACTCTCTCATATGACGAACATCTCATCATATCTCCTGCTGTGGCTGTCGTGCAATTTTTAAACTAGGCATCTTATTATTGCAGCAGACTAGTAGCACTAACTCTAGACAAAAACAAGTGCTTTCGGCCCACAAACATCATAAGCAGAGCAGGAATTCCAAACCATTTTTTATTAGTTCGTTAAATTTGATTTGAACTGGGATATTGTCCTGGCTCAAGACCATTATGCATCTATATTTAATAGAGTGCAAAAAAAGAATATTTACAAATGGCATGGTGACATTTATTACTTGGCTGCAGACTACCACGATGATGATTTCGACCATGTCAAATGTATTTTCAAGTGGCTTCGCAGCGACTTTTCAACATCAAGCCCGGCCTCTATAAGGAGATAATTCTCACAAACGAACGAGAAGCACAACTCACTTGCCGAATTTTCGTTCGCATGCCTCTCATGTGACAAACAGCTGATTTGGGACCCACTAACAGGCACCAGAACGACAAAGCGAAAATCTATGCGAACAATAACGTAAGCATTTCAGTGCAAAATCGGGGCCCACTAACTTTTTGTTCTGTCATCTGTGCGAAAGTAAATGTCAAAAGGACTCACTTGTGTTGTGTCTGTCGTTACAGTTAACAAAAACATCAAAACATCAGAAAAACATCAATATAATGGAAATAAAAGGTATGTAAATAAAGTTATGAATAATTGTTCGTATTTTATTGAAATATATGTTTGTTTCAGACCATCAGGTATTAAAGTCATAGCAGTGATTACACCAACTTGACATCAGATAGCAACAGTCTCATTAACAACAACATAAGCACATTCAAGAACAACAACGTCCTCCGGCCAACAACAGATCCTCAACCAAGAAAAAATAAACAACACAATAACAATAGCAGCAAAGGAGTTCAGATGCCAATGACAGAAACAAATTGTAGAATATTTTGAGTTAAAAAATAAAGAAAACGCACAATACAAATGTCTTTTTTATTAATTCAATCATTTTTGGTAAAATTTATATTATTCTAAAGAGTGATTTTTTTGAGGTTAGGATTTTCATGCATTAGTATTTGACAGATCACGTGGGATTTCAGACATGGTGTCAAAGAGAAAGATGCTCAGTATGCTTTGACATTTCATCATGAATCGTCTTACAAACGAACAACGCTTGCAAATTATTGAATTTTATTATCAAAATGCGTGCTCTGTTAAGAAAGTTCATTGCGCGCTTCCATTTTATGGTCAGTTTAATCGACCCACTGAAGCGGCTATTCGGGCTATTGTGACTAAATTTCGCACCAAATTTACATTGTTGGACATTAAACCACCAACACGCTTACGTAGAGTGCGAACTGAAGAAAATATCGCAGCTGTATCGGCCAGTGTTAATGATGACCACCAATTTTCGATTCGTCGCCGTTCGCACCAATTGGGTCTCTGTTACTCAAAAACGTGGAAATGCCAAAATTGGACTAAGCGGATGGACCACCTAAGACGCAGCCGCGGTCAACATTTAAATGAAATTATCTTCAAAAAGTAAATGTCATGGACCAATCTAACGTTTCAAATAAAGAACCGATGAGATTTTGCAAATTTTATGCGTTTTTTAAAAAAAAAAGTTATCAAGCTCTTAAAATATCACCCTATACAACAACAAAAAACAACCCCTAAATTTTGTTTGTTTACATTTTTCTCTCCGTTAAAGTGGTTTCTACTAAATTTTTATATGGTGCAATTTAAACATTTTGCGTTTTTTCTTGCAATATTTGCGATTTTTTGTGGATTTTTTGATCTGGCAACATTTTCATTCACTCACAACACGTAAGGCTATGCGTAAGTCAGAAGATAGTGGGTCGCTTTTTGATGTGAAAGTGAGTGACTGGCTTTCGTTCGCAAAGATTTTCTTTCGACATCGTGGGTCTGGCAGTAAGTTTTTTCGTTTGTATTTTTTATACACTCCACGAGAGTATTATGTCTTTGTGACTTTGTAACACCCAAAAGGAAGAGAGATAGACCCATTGTTAATTATACCGATCGACTTAGAATCACTTTTTGAATCGATTTAGCGATGTCCGTCCGTCTGTCTGTCTGTCTGTCCATCTATTCTTGTAATCACGATACAGGTCGCAATTGTACACAGAACCAAATGAAACTTTGCACAACGAAGTTTTTCGGGATAAGAACGAACGCTATTTAATTTGAAGAAAATCGGTTCAGATTTAGATACCATATATTTTAACAGATTTTCTTCAAAATTGGCAAAACATCTTATAGTTCAACTAGAAACATCTGTGGTAAAAATGGGTCAGATCGGTTCAGATTTATATATAGCTCCCATACAAATTTCGCTCCCGATTTGATTTTTTCCGCTCTAGAAACCACATATTGTATCAGATTGTATTCAAATTTGGCAAACTATCTTATATTTCAACTAGAAACGCCCATGATGAAAATGGGTCAAATCGGTTCAGATTTATATATAGCTCCCATACAAATTTCGCTCCCAATTTGACTTTTTCCGCTCTAAATACCACATATTTTAACAGATTTTCTTCAAAATTGGCAAAACATCTTATAGTTCAACTAGAAACACCTGTGTTAAAAATGGGCCAGATCGGTTCAGGTTTATATATAGCTGCCACACAAATTTCTCTCCCGATTTCACTTTTTCCACTCTATAAACTACATATTTTAACAGATTTCTTTCAAATCGTTCAAAATATCTTATATTTCAACTAGAAACACCCATGGTGAAAATGGGTCAGATCGGTTCAGATTTACATATAGATCCAATACAAATTTCGCTCCCGGATAGACTTTTTCCGCCCCAGAAACCACAAATTTTCTCCGAATTTCTTTGAAGTGACCACCAAACGTTATATTTGAACTGGAAGAACTTATTTTGAAAGTTAGGCACTTTATTCCATGTTGGGATAGCCCCGATACAAATATTCTTTTCGATTTGACAAATTGGACCAGGTCATATTAGCCTATGATAAGGAAACATACAAAAATTCTTCCCGTTTTCACTTTTTACCGAGTTGAATTGTATACGGATAGAAAGTGGAGTGTATCGTATAGTCGGCCCCGCCCGACTTTAGCCTTTCCTTACTGGTTTGGTATGTAATCAATATTTGATTTGAACTGGAATACTGTCCTGGCTCAAGACAAGAGAAAACTAAAGTAAATATAATATTTTAATTATTTCAAAGCACGCTTATAAGGCAAGGCTACCAATACGTCAATTCAAAAAATAAATATTCTTCTATTTATATTTTCAAAAAGCTTAAATACCTAAAATCTAAAGCTAAAATCCATTATATTTTAATTCCAAAAGTACAACTTTTGAAAATCCATTATCAGACGTACATAGTGCAAAATAACCTAACTTCATGATTGAACCAATTTTGCCGTATAAGAAAGAGTACGAATTTGGAAAAAAACTTTTTACTTGTCAACGCAGTCAGAGGAATGTATACTCAGAATTTCATGACTCTAGCTGCGGTCATTTGGTTGGTACTATTTGTACCCCCTTTTTATACCCTACACCACTTCGTGGTCTAGGGTATTATAAGTTAGTTTTCCGCCAAATGTTTGTAACACCAAGAAATAATTGAGCTAGACCCACCTTTAAGTATACGGATCGGCTTAGAATCGCCAGCTGAGTCGATTTAACGATGTCTGTCTGTCCGTCCGTCCGTCCGTCTGTCCGTCTGTCCGTCTGCTGTCCATCTAAGCTTGTTCGCACTCTACAGGTCGCAATTGTTGCCCGATTGTCATGAAACTTGACAGTAGTTATTTTTTCTGGCCAGGGACCATTGGTATTGAATTTGGAGGAAATCGGTTCAGATTTAGATATAGCCCCCATATAAATGTCGGTCCCGATTTGACATTTTTCGCTCTAGAAACCACATATTGTACCCGATTTTCTTTAAAATTGGCACAACAGCTTACAATCCAACTAGAAACACCTATGCAAAAACTGGGTAAGATCGGTTCAGATTTAGATATAGCCCCCATACAAATGTCGCTCCCGATTTGACATTTTCCGCTCTAGAAACGACATATTGTACCCGATTTTCTTTAAATTTTGCAGAACATCTTATAATCGAACTAGAAACACGTATGCAAAAATTGGGTAAGATCGGTTCAGATTTAGATATAGCCCCCATACAAATGTCGCTCCCGATTTGACATTTTCCGCTCTAGAAACGACATATTGTACCCGATTTTCTTTAAATTTTGCAGAACATCTTATAATCGAACTAGAAACACGTATGCAAAAATTGGGTAAGATCGGTTCAGATTTAGATATAGCCCCCATACAAATGTCGCTCCCGATTTGACATTTTCCGCTCTAGAAACGACATATTGTACCCGATTTTCTTTAAATTTTGCAGAGCATCTTATAATCCAACTAGAAACACGTATGCAAAAATTGGGTAAGATCGGTTCAGATTTAGATATAGCCCCCATACAAATGTCGCTCCCGATTTGACATTTTCCGCTCTAGAAACGTCATATTGTACCCGATTTTCTTTAAAATTGGCACAACATTTTATAATCGAACTAGAAACACTTATGCTGAAGGTGGGTATGATCGGTTCAGATTTAGATATAGCCCTAATACAAATGTCGCTCCCGATTTGACATCTTCCGCTCTAGAAACGGCATATTGTACCCGATTTTCTTTAAATTTTGCAGAACATCTTATAATCGAACTAGAAACACGTATGCAAAAATTGGGTAAGATCGGTTCAGATTTAGATATAGCCCCCATACAAATGTCGCTCCCGATTTGACATTTTCCGCTCTAGAAACGACATATTGTACCCGATTTTCTTTAAATTTTGCAGAACATCTTATAATCCAACTAGAAACACGTATGCAAAAATTGGGTAAGATCGGTTCAGATTTAGATATAGCCCCCATACAAATGTCGCTCCCGATTTGACATTTTCCGCTCTAGAAACGACATATTGTACCCGATTTTCTTTAAAATTGGCACAACATTTTATAATCGAACTAGAAACACCTATACTGAAGGTGGGTATGATCGGTTCAGATTTAGATATAGCCCTAATACAAATGTCGCTCCCGATTTGACATTTTCCGCTCTAGAAACGGCATATTGTACCCGATTTTCTTTAAATTTTGCAGAACATCTTATAATCGAACTAGAAACACGTATGCAAAAGTTGGATAAGATCGGTTTAGATTTCGAAATGTTTGCTCCCGAATGTTTAACCGATTTTGGCCAAACTTTACATATTATATTTCACCAATAAACATACATGGTGAAAGCGGGTCACATCGTTCCAGGTTTCAATATACCCCTATACAAATGTCCTTTCCGATTTAACATTTTTTGTCAAACACATACATTTACAGGATGCAAAAATCCTTCCCGATTTCACTTTTTTACCAAATTGAATTGTAATGAGATAGAAAGTCCGTCCGTCTTTAGCATTTCCTTACTTGTTTGGGAGATGCCCATATGTCCATACTTTGGTATAACACAAATGGATCGGATCTTCATCAAATTTTGCAGATCATGGTATTTTTCAACCAGGAATACCTACCGTGAATGAGATATATATAGGCCCATGTTTTGGACCAGGCCCAAAATTTAGTTATAGGCCCCCTTTTGAAATGTCGGTCCGATTCATTCTATTACTACTGTATAATTTGTATTTGTCTATCGGATAATTGGATCAATTACCATATCATTAACCATATTCATTAAATATGACTAAAGATGCATTTATAGTATAATTTATATGAACTACATAAAATTGCTCCCATGAAATAAATGGGTTTAGTAATCAAAGCGAGGTACATACGCAGGGAGTGGTGTAGGGTATTATATAGTCGGCCCCGCCCGACTTTAGCCCTTCCTTACTGGTTCCATTTTAACCCCAAAAAGTACTCATTTCGAAAAATCAGTTTATTTTACGTGTCTACGCAATCAGAGGAATATATACAACGAATTTCATTATTCTTTTTTACCCCTTAAAAGTACTAATTTGGAAACAAATAATTTTATATTATGTATCTACTCTATTAGAGGAATGTACACACCGAATTACGTGTTTCTAGCTGTTGTCGTTTTATATGTACCATTTTTATCCTTTTTTGCCCCATTTCACCCCCTACAAATAAGAATCACTTTGTGGTGCACGTTTTAGTTATCGGCGGATTGCGCATACCCAATTTCAAGTAATTACAAGCAGAAATATTGAAAAAATATGCTGAAATACTCTAAAATATTAGAGATTATTATGGGTATTTTTAGTCCTTGTAAGGGAAAAATTTTTGCCCAGTTTTAATCCCAACCGATCTACGACTATAAGACGCATTTATGGAAAATTTGAACGTTCTAGCTCCTTTCGTTTAGATGCTAGCGTGCTTTCAATAGACAGACAGACAGACAGACGGACGGATCGTCTTAGAATTTTATGACAATCAAGAATATATATACTTTATAGGGTCTCAGGTCGATATTTCAAGGTGTTACAAACGGAATGACAAAGTTAGTATACCCCCATCCAGGAGGTGGAGGGTTTTACCTAATTTTTGGTGACACTGTTTCTTTACAAAAATGAAATTGCCTCACAATTACCATTATTATAGTACAAGTATAAAAAAATACTAAAATTTTTTGTCTGTGTTTGTATATTTACTGGCTAATTTTTTAAATGTGCGCAACTGTCCAATTTTCTACATTAATATCACAAAATAATCTTCTTATTTTACCTTACAGAATAGAAAATTATGGTCTTAACAAAGTATTGAATATTGTCCAATAGAAATTCATGCTAAATCACTGGAATTGCTAAATGTAAAGCTTGAATATTTGAATACCAGGATATGTGAAGACTTGAATATTTGAATAGTTGCCCGACAAGCATTTCATTCGTTTCATTGATTTAAGGCAGCTCATTCATGCTTTGAAGATAATGAAATTTCTTAAATCTTCTTAAATTTGTGTTATCCCTCAGATCTCAGTAAGCACAGCGCAATGCGTAAAGGCGACTTAATAAATCACTTGAAACACAGCAAAGACATGAATGGACACATCTACACAAGTACATTAACACATACGCACGAACATAAACACACATACATACACACATATACGTGTACATATACAAACACATCAAATTCGCCAGCGAGTAGAAAGGGCATATAATAAAATTATATCTGATTAAATACTTTGATATTAAATTTATTGCATATTTATTTGGGCATAACAAATAACCCCTTGAGGTTTTAACTACCACCATCATCACTACCACCACTACTCGAATTACACACAGCCACTGCTTCCTACAACCCCAGCCATTAGTCAGGATGCTGCCAGCCACACAGCCAGCAAATCGGACTCATACATGCACATATATGTGCATGCGTGTGTGTTAAATACACGCCAACTGAAATTATGTGTAAATTGTGTGTAAAGCAAAATTAGAAAAGATGAGTGAAAAAAGCGAGTCCACCAGCCAAACAACACTCGCCCGCCCGTCCATTCATACGCTAGAAGAGGCCATATGCGAAGCGCCGAAACAAGTTGCAATGGACCTTAGCCAAACCCCGTATGGAGCGAAACAAAACGGCAACATCAAGCAAATGCTTCAGTAGCGAATGAGAGGTCCATGCTGAAAGAAATGCGAAAAAAGTGAAGAAAAATCGAGCAGTTGAGGTCGAAGTGGAGATGCCCTTTAATGGGGTGTGGATTGGATTGGAATGAATATGAAGAATATAAAACGATGAGCCATTCAAGTTGGGTGGGATATTTATATATTCAAGCATGGACTGACATGGTCCAATTTTTCTACAGATGTAATAGGAGAAGGAAGGGTAATTTGATCAAAATCAGCGGAAGTATGAGACATCTAGAAAATTCCAATAAGGAAGCTAATTTGAAAAGAACCTTTATCAAGAGGAGACTTCTTGAAAATTCCAATCAGGGAGGAAATTTGAAAAGCAGTTTTATAAAAATATCGACCAATGTTACCCTTAGTGTCCCCAGAAACAAAATATCTGCTAGGTCTTGTCTTTATAAATTCAAATGCCGAATATTTCATCATCAGACAAACGCTATGACAAACCAGATATGCCGCCCTCCTAACGTGCAGCTTCGGTTGAACACACTGATGGCAAAACGGAAAAAACGAAAAACAAACAGTTAACAGAGGCTTATGACCTTAAACAGGATTAGTTCCATGCACAGGCTTAACATCAACGGTCCGAGCAAAATAAATTCTTCATAATCAGATTGAAATTGAACCATTGCAATAAAATTGCTGTTGTTGTAACGTCGCAACGTCGGCTGCAAAAACGAAAATCCCTTGTTCCACATATACGCACACAATTGCCGACCGTACCACCATTCGCGTCCCCGTCCCCACAACACAATATGGTCAATATTCTCGTGTGTGTGTGAGGACAATCAGGGCGCATACATATTAGAGTGGGTTGCTAAATACATTCAGGAGTTATAATCCAAACTCTCTATCACATTAAAAGCTTTAAACACTAGTCAATGAAGTTTATAAAGTATGAAACATCCGAATTAGCGGAGAAGAAATTTTCGTTAGGTTATCAATGAAATTGTTGTTAGGTTTAATGAAAGTTTGCAAAATTGTACTACTGAATAAGGGAAATAGATAGATATGAAATAGTAGACACAAGAGTGGCACGTTTCGAGTATTTAAACACATCTTTCTTAAGATTTCTGTTTTCGATTTGAACTGGGATATTGTCCAGGCTCAAGACCATTTTGCATCTATATTTAATAGAATGCAAAAAGAATATTTACAAATGGCATGGTGACATTTATTACTTGGCTGCAGACTAACACGATCATTATTTCGGCCATGTCAAAAGTCTTTTCAAGTGGCTTCGCAGCGACTTTTCAACATCAAGTCCAGCCTCTATAAGGAAATGATTCTCACAAACGAACGAGAAGCACAACTCACTTGCCGAATTTGCGTTTAAAAAATCGCACCAAGTAATAAACTACACATGCCATCGTACAAGCATCTCATTGAGTTGCATATGTAAGTATGTGTATATGCAGGTATAGTTACCCAGCAATACTTCTGCCGTGCCAACGATCATTTGTTTTAGTTTTTTCGTTTGTATTTTGTTGGTCTGTAATCAATATTTGATTTGTTAACATTGTCGTCAACAACAATAAAAACAAAACAACAACAAATAAACAAAATTATAAAACAAGTAAGGAAAGGCTAAAGTCGGGCGGGGCCGACTATATAATACCCTACACCACTCCCTGCGTATGTACCTCGCTTTGATTACTAAACCCATTTATTTCATGGGAGCAATTTTATGTAGTTCATATAAATTATACAGTATAAATTATACTATAAATTAATCTTTAGTCATATTTAACGAATATGGTAATTGATCCAATTATCCGACATACAAATACAAATTATACAGTAGTAATAGGATGAATCGGACCGAAATTTCAAAAGGGGGCCTATAACTACATTTTGGGCCTGGTCCAAAACATGGGCCTATATATTTCTCATTCACGGTAGGTATTCCTAGCTGAAAAATATCATGATCTGCAAAATTTGATGAAGATACGATGTAAGATGTAGTTTCTAGAGCTGTAATAGATCAGAATGGGACCCCATTTGGGATATACCAAAGTATGGACATATGGGCATCTCCCAAACAAGTAAGGAAATGCTAAAGACGGACGGACTTTCTATCTCATTACAATTCAATTCGTTAAAAAAGTGAAATCGGGAGGGATTTTTGCATTCTGTAAATGTATGTGTTTGACAAAAAATGTTAAATCGGAAATTACATATGTTATGAGGTATATTGAAACCTGGAACGATGTGACCCGCTTTCACTATGTATTTTTATTGGTAAAATATAATATGTAAAGTTTTGCCAAAATCGGTTAAACATTCGGGAGCAACATTTGTATGAGGGCGATATCTAAATCTGAACCGATCTTACCCACTTTCACCATAGGTTGGATTATAAGATGTTGTGCCAATTTTAAAGAAAAACGGGTACAATATGTGGATTCTAGAGCGGAAAAAGTCAAATCGGGAGCGACATTTGTATGTGGGCTATATCTAAATTTGTACCGATCATACCCACTTTCAGCTTAGGTGTTTCTAGTTAGATTATAAGATGTTGTGCCAAATTTAAAGAAAATCGGGTACAATATGTCTTTTCTAGACCGGAAAATGTCAAAGCGGGAGCGACATTTGTATGGGGGTTATATCTAAATCTGAACCGATCTTACCCAATTTTTGCATACGTGTTTCTCTTCGATTATAAGATGTTATGCAAAATTTAAAGAAAATCGGGTACAATATGTCTTTTCTAGACCGGAAAATGTCAAATGTCAAAAGCCTAAATCTGAACCGATCTTACCCAATTTTTGCATACGTGTTTCTAGTTAGATTATAAGTTGTTTTGCAAAAGTTAAAGAAAATCGGGTACAGTATGTCGTTTCTAGAGCGGAAAATGTCAAATCGGGAGCTACATTTGTATGGGAGCTATATCTACATCTGAACCGATCTTACCCAATTTTTGCATAGGTGTTTCTAGTTGGATTATAAGATGTTGTGCCAATTTTAAAGAAAATCGGGTACAATATGTCGTTTCTAGAGCGGAAAATGTCAAATCGGGAGCAACATTTGTATGGGAGCTATATCTAAATCTGAACCGATCTAACCCAATTTTTGAATAGGTGTTTCTAGTTGGATTATAAGATGTTGTGCCAATTTTAAAAAAAATCGGGTACAATATGTCGTTTCTAGAGCGGAAAATGTCAAATCGGGAGCAACATTTGTATGGGGGCTATATCTAGATCTGAACCGATCTTATCCAATTTTTGCATAGGTGTTTCTAGTTGGATTATAAGATATTGTGCCAATTTTAAAGAAAATCGGGTACAATATGTGGTTTCTAAAGCGGAAAAAGTGAAATAGGGAGCGACATTTGTAAGGGGGCTATATCTAAATCTGACCCGATTTCCTCCAAATTCAATACCAATGGTCGTTGGCCAGAAAAAATAAATTCTGCCAAGTTTCATGACAATCGGACAACAGTTGCGACCTGTAGAGTGCGAACAAGCTTAGATGGACAGCAGACGGACGGACGGACGGACAGACGGACAGACAGACATCGTTAAATCGACTCAGCTGGTGATTCTAAGCCGATCGGTATACTTAAAGGTGGGTCTAGCTCGATTATTTCTTGGTGTTACAAACATTTGGCTCGAAACTAACTTATAATATAAAAATATATTAAACTTTGTGGAATGAGCCTGGGTAACTAACCAGTATAAGTGGAATTTATCGAGGCAAAAAATATAAACTTAAATCATTTTCATTTTCTTTTTGAAAATTTATTTTAAAACAGCCGCAAGTTCTATACAAAATAATTGCGGTCAAATAGAAAAAAATATGTTTTATTTTGAGTAAAAAAATGACTCTTTATTAACGTTTGTTATCCAGGTTTAAAGAAAAACAACCCTAATAATTATCAAGAAGTTCATAAGCTCCATAAACCCTATTATTGGCATTGACAGATTTAAAAAAATGTAGCTAAAATATGTGGAGGCTGAAAAAGGTTCTGGGATGGATTAGACCACCTTATCCACCCCTTTCCTACGCCTATAGCAACATAAAGGAATTTATGGAAATTTGTACTTTAAGGAAAACAGGGCGAAAAGGGATGAACATGGTACCAATCCAAAGACTCTAGCGTGAAATTTGATCTATACACTTCTCTTCAGTCTTGCCACGTGAATTGTTTCCTTGTCCCCAAAAAATCTCCAATTATCCCCAAATATAAACAAGTAAGGAAAGGCTAAAATAGGACGGAGCCGACTATATGATACACTCCACTTTCTATGTCATTACAATTCAATTCGTTAAAAAACTGAAATCGGGAAGAATTTTTGTATCCTGTAAATGTATGTGTTTGACAAAAAATGTTAAATCGAAAAGGGCATTTGTATGGGGGTATATTGAAACCAGAGCTGTTAAGTAATGATTAGTAATCGTAATCATTAGTAATTAGATTACTTTTTTTTTAAAGTAGAAGTAATGATTACAATACGATTACATTCAGTTTTATACGATTAGTAATTGATTACGAAATAATCAGGATTACTTGCGATTACTGAGAAATAATCAAAAATAATCAAAAATGAGTTCGACTACTTTAAAAGATTACTTTTGATTAATTTTGACTATTTTAGATTACTTTTGATTTTTTGTGATTACTTTTGATTCTCGCGAAATCGGTATGAGAGTCTGTTTGTCAAAACTTTTGACTTTTCAATATATGTCAGTTTTGATTTTTTCTGTTCTCGTTCTTTTGCCAGCTAAAACAGAAAGGTAACGGTAATCGCAAGTAATCCTGATTATTTTTTGATTATTTGTAATCGTAATCAATTAGTAATCAGAAATTGTTGAATAGTGGATTATAAAGGGTGATTTTTTAAGAGCTTGATAACTTTTTTTTTAAAAAAAACGCATAAAATTTGCAAAATCTCATTGGTTCTTTATTTGAAACGTTAGATTGGTCCATGACATTTACTTTTTGAACATAATTTCATTTAAATGTTGACCGCGGCTGCGTCTTAGGTGGTCCATCCGCTTAGTCCAATTTTGGCATTTCCACGTTTTTGAGTAACAGAGACCCAATTGGTGCGAACGGCGACGAATCGAAAATTGGTGGTCATCATTAACACTGGCCGATACAGCTGCGATATTTTCTTCAGTTCGCACTCTACGTAAGCGTGTTGGTGGTTTAATGTCCAACAATGTAAATTTGGTGCGAAATTTAGTCACAATAGCCCGAATAGCCCGAATGGAAGCGAGCAATGAACTTTCTTAACAGAGCACGCATTTTGATAATAAAATTCAATAATTTGCAAGCGTTGTTCGTTTGTAAGACGATTCATGATGAAATGTCAAAGCATACTGAGCATCTTTCTCTTTGACACCATGTCTGAAATCCCACGTGATCTGTCAAATACTAATGCATGAAAATCCTAACCTCAAAAAAATCACTCTTTATAATCATTACGATTCTTTTTAAAAGTAAGGTAATTGATTTGTATTGCTATATGTAGATCTGAACCGATATAACCTGCCTTCGCCGCAGGTGTTTCTTGTCTGATTATAAGGTGTTAAGCCAAATTTGAAGAAAATCGGATACAGTATGTGTTTTATAGAGGGGAAAAAGTCAAATCGGGAGCGGCATTAGTATGCGGGCTATATCTAAATCTGAACCGATCTTACCCGCTTTAAGTTTAAGTGATTCTAGTTAGATTATAAGATGTTGTGCAGAATTTAAAGAAAATCGGGTAAAATATGTGATTTCTAAAGCGGAATAGGTCAAATCGGGAGCGAAATTTGAATGAGGGATATCTAAATCAGTCGATGACAATTTAAAAGTCACCGAGACATTCGAAAATACATTTTCACAATCAGCTAAACAACAATAACGAACACTTACGAGTTCGTTTAGTTATAAGTTCATGAAGTTTACTTTTACTTTGTTTTAAATATTTCTTAATACTTAAAAATCAATGAATTTCCCTACGAATTATAAGTATTTATCCTGAAATAATTGTTTCCCACTTACGATTGTGGCAAACTTCACGTCTATTTGAACACTAATATAGCTTTTACTCAATTGGACGAAGGTTTTCCATGAAGTTTCCAATTAAACTGAATTCTAATTTTGAACTCCATTTTCTTTGATCTGCAACAAGTCGTTCACTTGGATTTTCACGACTGCAGCGGTAAGAAGCAAAACGGCCACAATAGATCTGAATAGAAACTGACATATTCTTTTCTGTTTCTTTTATTTAATTTGGTTTTACAAACTGATTTTACAATCTTGTGAGACCAAATCAATAATACAGTCCACTTGCAGAAGACCTCACACGATTGTACAAAATATTTCCCAAAGTATTTCGAATATCCCCACAAAATCCCCAAAATATTTTATGAAATCTCCACAAAAATCATCTGTCACCATTACATATTTTTTTCTTTTGGCCATCATAAAATCTCCACGGTTAAGGACAAATCCCCACATCTAGTCTGCTGTTAGGGACAAAACGGGGTAAAAGGGATAAATTGGCAGCGGCTGGAATCGTGAAATTAGGTTTGCGTTTTCGAAATTAATATTTTTCGGATATAAATGGAAACCAATCGGCTGTAGATGGAACAAAATACGATATGCATGCTCCTCTGACGGAGTGGAAAGTTGGCATTGCAAATGCGCAAAATTGGTCCAAAGGGAAAACTTTCTTTCCTAACAACCAATGAATAAAACGCTAATAATCTCTAATATTTAGGGTATTTCAGATTTTTTTAAAGATTACTGCATTATGAAATACACATGAAGTATTATTTAATATACTGAAGCGCAAAACAACGTGTACAGTCGGCAGAAGCTGAATTAATCACTACAAATCTCGAAGTCGCAAATGAATACCATCATTTCGATGGAATTCTTGTAGATATCGGTGCAAATTTTCACACTTCCTGCTCAGAGAGACGAATTTATCGGTTCTTAGTAAGAACTTGTTACTAATTTGTCGATATATTTAGTGTACTGCGAGTCTCTAAAATTAATTAATCCATTTTTATTTAACAAATATCGCAATTAACAAAAAAATCATAATTTTCTTAATATGTTACTGCATATCTATGTGAAGTCAACAGCCTCTAATCTGTGGATAATATTGTGGAAAGTAGATCATAGTAGAGGGTATATAAGATTCGGCCCGGACGAACTTAACGAATTTTGACTTGTTTATTATCACCAATAAATTTGGAGTTTCAAGCCAAATTTTTTTTCACATATACAAGAAATATCGAAGTTTTAGTTGATCGGCTGTGAATAAAATAAGTCATTTCCAAAGAAAACCTATGGATAAATTTCAATATTATACATATTAATGAAAAGGCATCCCATCATTATAAAATGATAAATGAAAAAAAAAAATAAAAATTATTTAATAAAAATGATTTAATTTTTATTAAACGATTTTTATATTTTTTCTATAATGATGTTTTAATAATTTATTTTCGTACTTTTGTGAGCCACACAATGGCGAAAGATGAAAGATGTTAAAAATATCTCAAATGCCATGCTTCCATCCGTATTAATTTAGCATTAACAACCATTTCAAGTTTTTCTCTTTAAAAGTATAACACCATCATTTTACAAAAAAAAAATAATTTTTTGCAAATAAATTGTATAAAAACTTGAATTGTGGTTAGATTTTACCTCTCAGCAGTCTTCATCGTAAAATGTTATCAGCGATCATATTGTCATATTGAATCTAACCCACTTTAATGTACAATGTACACATGTATAATTTGGTTAGATTTGTTTATTTTGATGTGTGTGAGTGAGTGTGCGTTTGTGTATTGTGGATAAAGACAACAATTGACCCTCCAACTCGAAATATGGGAGCATCTCTCATACACACTCACATGCAAACAACGAAAATCGGCTGAAAACACACACACACGGACACACTCAAGAAGAACAATAGGCCGTGATGATTATGCTTAGCATAAATGATGAGCAATTTGTTTCTTTTTTTCCATGAAGAGTGTTAACAACGAGGGTAACTCTATATTATCACAACAACAACAACAACAAAGTAAATATCATTAGAAAGGACAACAACAACAAGAGCAACATCAACATCACCATCATCAGAAACATCAACAAAAGAGCTCTGACAAAGAATGCTGGCAATGTGAAAAGGATTTTAAGGCTGAGCTACTTTCTGAAATGATTTTAATGACCATATGATGGGGTTATACTCTCGTCTTCGTGGATTTTAACACTTTATTGTTTAGTAGTCTCCAGAGCTCTCTATGGCAATAATTTGAGGGCGGGGAGCGGTGGGGATTTTAACCTTAAAAATGTTTTGTTTCAAACTTTAGGGTCACACACACAGGCAGAGGAAACTGTCAACATCTAGGCAATGAGATTTTTATGGACGCCCCCAAATATAGGAATTATCGTGGAAGGAGAAGAAAAAACTTACAAAATTTACACAAACAGCATTTGATTGTGGAACATTTTCGAAGGAAAGTTTTTCTCTGATCGGAAGCTTATCAGCTGACCAAGCTCTATCTCTACAAATCTTCCACACTTTTCATTAAAATCGAAAACTATATTCCTGAGATCTATATTTTTGAAGTCTATATCCTGAGATCTATAATTACACAAGACATCAACACCGAAAAAAAATGATAAAAGAGCAATTGAATTTATTTCAATTGCCAGCTGGCTCTATTATTCACTGGCCAAATCGGATCGTTCGAAATAGCTCCCCTCACTGACATCCATTATCTGACGACATTCATCTTAGTGTCCTTAAACCCCTCTGTCACATTTAAGTATTAAACATTTTTCAATATCTACCCACCCCTCGTACAGTCGTTGAGGCCAGCAAACAAACACACACAGCAAAGAGACACACAGCTCAGTGTTCTGAAATTTGTCTAAATATTTTATAATCATGATTTGTCATCACATAAATTATGTTTCACAACTTGTGGACGTTGTTGCTGTTGCTGTTGTAGCCTCCCTTTTTGGCTCTTTCATACTGAATGAGTCGAAAATATTTTCTATAAATCATTGGCAATTGTATGCAATAAAATCAGCCCACAATCAAACTTTTATTATCTCACTTTATTATGGATATCATTCGTTTTGGGGTACATCTAGTCCCAGCTATTTTTGGTTGTTTTTGTTGTATTTTTTGTATTGTTTTGTTGCAGAGGAAATCCTCAAAAATTGCTTACACATCACTTGGGCGATTTGGATGCAGAGCCACAAGGACTCTAAATAGCATAACAAATCCTTAAGGGTTTAATCAGAGAAAATTTCGTAGATTGTTCGTTTATCTATTTAATTTGAGTGTATTTTCGTAAAACAACACACACACAGACACAAAAAGAAAGCCAAATAAATGCAAGTAAATTGATAAACTGGAGTGTATCCTTGGCTGGCAGTTTTTATATTGAATTGCATTTCGGCCTTAAAGTATACTATACTTTTCATGTAATGTTTGCCGGGGAAATATGCTTAAGATTTGTATACCCACCACCACAGAATGGTGGTCATTCATTCCGTTTGTAACGCCATCACATATCGATCTACGACATTATAAATTCGTCATAAAATTCTAAGATGCTCTAGCCATGTCCGTCAAATTTCAGGATTCTAGCTGTAGTACTGAAGTTGGTACCATTTTTACCCTTTTTGTGCCGCTCGTCCATTAAAAGTAAAAATTTCGAAAAATCCTTTCGTGTTGCAAGTCTACGTTGACGACTACAGCTGCAATATTTTAATTGGTACTATTTTTATCCCGATCTTCCTTTATAAGTACAAATTTCGACAAATTCAGTTAGATTTGCGCTTCTACGTTGTCAGAGGAATTTACACTCCAATTTCCACGACTATAGCTGCAATACTTTAATTGGAACTATTTTTATCCTTTTTTATTGCGCTCACCCACTATATGTACAAATTTCGAAAAAAAAAATCATTTAGAATGCGCTTCTACGTTGTCAGAGAAATTTGCACTCCAAATTTCACCGCAATACTTTAGCTGGTACTATTTTTATCCCTTTAATATAATAATTTAGTTGGTACCATTTTTATCCCTCACCCCTTATAAGAAAAATTTCGAAAAATACATTTTGATTGCGCTTCTACATGATTAGAGGAATTTACATACGAATTACCCGATTCTAGCTGTTATACTAAAGTTGGTAGCTGCAATACTTTAGTTGGTACCATTTATCCCTTTTTTGTTCCGCTCACCCATATAAGTACAAATTTCGAAAAGTCAATTTAAATTTACGCTTTTTCTTGTCAGAGGAATTTACACACCAAATTTCGCGACTATAGCTGCAATACTTAAATTAGTACAATTTTAACCCTTAAAAGTACAACTTTTGAAAAATCCAATTTTAACGCGCTTCTATATGGTCAGAGGAATTTACATACCAAATTTCACGAGTCTAGCTAAAATACTTTAGTTGGTACCATTTTTATCCCTTCTTGTCCCGCTCACCCCTTATAAGTACAAATTTCGAAAAATCCATTTATATTGCATGTCTACGTTGTCAGAGAAATGTAAATACCGATTTTCACAACTCTAGCTGCAATTCTTAAAATGGTACCATTTTTATCCCTTTTTGTCTCTGTCCTCCCTTAAAAGTACAAATTTCAAAAAATCCCTATTTGTACCTCATCTGCATGGTCATTGCAAAGGACACACCGAATTGCATGTTTCTAGCTACTGTCATTTAGTCAGGACGATGGTTCGATGTATATCCCTTGTGGTTCCATTTTACCCCCTAAAAGTACGAATTTCGTAAAACCCTTTCTTAGTTGACGTCTACGTCGTATTTGGGAAGTACCCTGAAAATTGCATGACCCGGGCTTCAGCCGTTTGGTCTGGGGGCTGGTCAATGATAAGTCAGTCAGTCAGTCAATAACGCAACTCTTTTATATATATAGATTAAGTAAACGTCACTCGGCTGAACCGACTTATAGAATATACGTGTTGAAGTTATAAGGACTTAAGTTTTACTTAGGACCAGATAATTTGTGTGGAAGGTAATTATTTTTTCCATAATTATATTTATTTTTTTCCATAATCCGCTGATAGTTTAAAACAAATACAAAATATAGGGTTTTACTGAGCTCCTTTACCTTGAATAATACTTAATTAATTAATTTTACATCAATCCGCTTATATTACGGAGAACTTTCTTTCAATACAATGACAGTGGCTCCAAGTCAAACGATATAATAGGAAGTATGTTGCTGTATCTAATTTCTCCACATGACCCAATGATGAAGTCTGCGCACAGTCCACACCAAATAGTGACTCGTTGTGGATGCATCGGCTTCTTAATAGTCATGTGTGGGTTCTTTGAACTCCATATGTGGAAATTTTGCTTATTGACACAGAGACAGAGATTAATATGAGCTTCATCTGAAAACACGAAAATGTTCCACGTAAATTTCAGTTTGCGTTACTTTGGAAAAATATTCCCAAATTTGTTCGAGCGTATAGCGCCCCATTTTGCAAATTTCAAACATAAACCTGAGCACAAAAATAACAATTAATGTTATTCTACCTTTCAAAGTCAATATAGTTCAAGTTTTAAATGTTACATGGCCCACCCTACACTTGAGGCGTATAAATTCAAACCCTATTTGTAAACACCTTTTCATGTTGTCATGAGCTATACTTAAGATTCCCCTAAATAAACAAATGTGTATTTTTTATGTAACGTAAATCGATGCATGAATTTACGTCAGTTACCATATTTTTTGGAAAACGTTGCATATGCTTAAGGCGTTTGCATTAAATTATGTTCTTTGTAATCTCAACTCTATATTTAAGCACTTTTTCATGTTGCAGGATGTGTTTCCCCCTTTTTCTTAAAGATCCCTTGAATCGTCATACGAACTGCGATTTTTCCTCAACCTAAATCGATGGCCTATGGCAATGCAAATTTCCTAAAAGTATGCTTTAATAACTTTATAATAACTTTAATGCCCTTCAGAAACCAAAAAACAAACTTTAATTTCGTGTTGTCGCCGCAAAAAATTTTGCATTTAATTAAAATTCAATTTACCAACAATTATATAATAAACCAACTCCTTGCCACAGACCCAGGCAACATCCATGCATTCCTCGGTGACAATTACCGAAAGGGCAAAAAAGTGCATTGCATGTGAATGCGAGAAGGACGAGAGTTAATGGAAAAACTTCTTCATTTGAGCGGGTGCCCCCCAACCAAACACACAAAGCAAGCAACGCCAGCCACTATCACAATTCACAGACAAGGAAGGAGGGAAGAAGGGAGAGACGGGTGAAGCGCGTTGGATGCCGCGGAAGGGGGTAAACGTATATTAACACAGCAGCATACAATAGAAACATGGATAAAATATCAGAAATTCACGACATATTAACTGCAACAATTTTGCCACCATGTCACCAAATGATTTACGACATTGTTTCCCAACAACAGCCAAACAACCAAACAGCCAAACAGCAAAAAACCACCAGTAGCAGTGGCAGTGGCAGCAACATCAACAGGAGCAGCAACGACAACGGCATCAAAATGAAGCAAAACCCAGGACAAACACCGCAACAAACACAGACCCGGAGATACACCAGCGAACTTGCAGGCTGCCTGCAACCCATCTCTATGCTTACAGACAAACAAACCATATATGATTGGATAAAGTGCCCGGGGAAGGGGCCCCGCAGTTTCGTGGAGGGGAAAATGTTTAAAGGACATTTGTAAAATTCTGAACAAAAGTTCATATTGTTGTTCGGAGATGTATGAAAATGTTGAATGTTGCATGAACGCTGGGTTGGTTGGATGGCTGCCTCGCTTCGCTTCGGTGTGGCTTGGTTTGGTTTGACTGGTTTGGTTGTTTTTCGTTACATTTCATTTTCAAGCAAACCTTCGGTCATACATTGCATCTAGCCGCCGCACAGTGGTTCTGAATCAATATCCATCGGCCAAAAATCAATAACTTTTGTTCTAGTAGACATTTTTGAGTTCTGTGAAAACCCAAAATTAGACAAGGACCCAAGGATTATTTTGAAATACTAACATTAAAAGTCGGATATATTTTAGAAATCGGTCCAAAGTTGACTGTTTTTCGTATTTTTCGATTTTAAAGAAAATTAACATTTTATTTTTTTGTTTTTTAACATATTTTTACTTATTTGTTCATAATGCGAAGAAAAATTTATATTTTTTTTGTATTACAGAATTTCACGTTTTTCAGATATTGAAAAAACGTAATTTCTTTTTTTGACTTTGTCCAGCTGTTTCTCACACATATTAAGAGATTTTCACTCAATTTTTTTTTACAAGAAATTGTGGTTATGACACCAAAAACTGTGTTTGTGCCAAATATAGTTTGGTTGTAATGAATATTGTAAAAAATATCCTTTTTGAACAAATGTCTGATTTTGGACCAACACAACTTTTCTCCTTCAAAAGCCTTTAACTAAATATATACATATTTGGAAAGGTTGAAGGGTTCCCCGTTTTTGTTGGGTAACTTTTGCCTGCCCGAAATATTGCATCCTTGAAAGATAGGATATATTTAGTGCAAAAGTCAGATTTTTAGTTCCAAAACGCAATTTAGTCATATTCGTCTCATTAAATTCTGAAAAGTAGGTTCGCAGATAAAAAGGTGGCTAAATTTCCATTATCATCATGCTAAATTTTATAAAAATCGGAGTTAATTTTCCGGAAGTATGCAAAAAAAAAAAACAAAATAATACCTGATTTAGCAGACAAATCGAATTACTGCGCGAAAACTGCACACAGGTCACTTTTTATGAATTCATCGCTTTCGTTTTCAGAGAGTGGTTTACCTGAAGTTTACATTTATTTAATTTTCTACAGTATAAAACTATATTATCGAAGCCCACCGATGTCTCGGCATTCACAAATATTGTTAAACTATTGTCTTATTTATCCATTTTAAAAATAATAGTCTGCTTATGGCTGCCAACATCGATTTAATTACTGAAATGGTAGAACCTTCAAAGCTAAAAACGAAGAAATACTTTCTTCGCTGTTCTCAGTTAATGTATTTTGGAAAATGTATTTAAAGCATACTTTAGGGATGTAAGTTTTTATGGCATGCGAATGCATGTAAATATTGGACCTATATTAATCTAAAATTATTCAAAAATGTATAATAGTCGTTTGTCATGGATAAAAAATAAAATAATTTGAACTGGGATATTGTCTTGGTAGTCTGCAGCCAAGTAATAAATGCCACCATGTCATTTATAAATAAATTTGCATTCTATTAAATATAGAAGCAATATGGTCTTAAGCCAGCACAATATCCCAGTTCAAATCAAATATTGATTACAGACCAAAAAAATGCAAACGAAAAAAACTAAAATAAAATAATTTTTATCAAAAATTTCAAAAATCGTAAAAATCTAAAATTTTTATTTCAGCGTTGGACTTGGCACTGCAAATTTTCATTTTATTGTGGACTCAAATTTTATTGTGGATACAAATATAATTATTTGTATTAACATATATATTAAAATAAGAAATTTATGACATTTTTATACTCTCCACACCAGGATGGGGGTATACTAACTTTGTCATTCAGTTTGTAAAGCCTTGAAATATCGAACAGAGACCCTATAAAGTATATATATTCTTGATCGTCGTAAAATTCTAAGACGATCTAGCCATGCCCGTCCGTCTGTTGAAAGCACGCTAGCACCTAAACGAAAGGAGCTAGGACGTCCAAATTTTCACAGAATATTTCTTATAGTCGTATATCGTTTGGGATTAAAAATGGGCGAAATCGGTCCAAAGGGAAACAATTTTCGCTCACAAGGACTAAAAATACCTATAATAACCCAAAATATTTTAAAGTATTTAAGATTGTTTTTTTCAATGTCTACTTGTACTTACTTGATATTCGGCATGCGCATTCCTTATAAGAAAACAAGTAAGGAAGGTTAAAGTCGGGCGTGGCCGACTATATGATACCCTACACCTAGTCAATATACCCTGTGGTGCAGGGTATAAAAAGGTCGTTACATTTGAACCGGGTATACATATTCTACAAATTTCATACTTCTATCCGTATTTGTAAAAAAATTGAACACAAACTTTGATTGAGAGCTATATATAAATCTGAACCGATCTGATACATTTTTAGCATAGGTTTTCTGAAATATAAGACGCTTTCCCAAATTTGATGCAAATCTATTAAATATGTGGTTTCTAGAGCGGAAAGAATTAGATCGGGGGAGTCATTTATATGGGAGCTATATATAAATCTGAACCGATATAACCCACTTTCGGCATAGATGTTTATAGTTCAAATATGATTTGGTTTGTCAAATTTTAAGAAAATCTGTTAAATTATGTGGTTAATAATCAAATCAAGCGGAAATAATCAAATCGGGGGAGACATTTGTATGGGAGCTATATATATATATATATCTGAACCGATCTGGCCCATTTTTACCAGAGTTGTTTCTAGTTCAAATATAAGTTGTTTTGCTAAATTTGAAGAAAATCTGTTAAAATATGTGGTTTCTAGAGCGGAAAAAGTCAAATTGGGAGCGAAATTTGTATGGGATCTATATCTAAATCTGAACCGATTTGCTTCAAATTAAATAGCGGGCGTCCTTATCCCATAAAACTTCGTTGTGCAAAGTTTCATTTAGTTCTAAGAACAATTGCGACCTAGACTTTGATTACAAGAATAAATGGACAGACGGACGGACGGACATCGCTAAATGGACTCAAAAAGTGATTCTAAGTCGATCGGTATAATAAACAATGGGTCTATCTCGTTTCCGTTTGGGTGTTACAAACAAATGCACAAAGACATTATACCCTGTGGTGTAGGGTATAAACACGGACCATAAAGTGATATTTATTCGTAGGTGGTGAAATAGGGAAAAAGGGAAAAAGGAATGGGACATATTAAACGACAACAGCTAGAAACACGAAATTCGGTGTACATTCCTCTAATTGTATAGATACATAATATAAAAATATTTTTTCCAAATTCGTACTTTCATGGGACACAATGGGTACAGAGGGATAAAAAGAGTACCAACTAAACGATTACAATAGAATGATGAAATTCGGTGTGTACATCCCTCTAATTCCGTAGTCACGTAAAATAAAGAGATTCTAGAAAGTCACACTCTTAAGGGGTAAAATAGAAAAAAGGGGATAAAAATGGTACCAACCAAATGGCCGCAGCTAGAATCATGGAATTCGGTGTATACATTCCTCTGGCTACATAGACAATAAAAAGATTTTTGCCAAATCGTTCTTTTACGGCAAAATTGGTTGAATCATGGAGTTAGGATATTTTGCACTATGTAAAATTTGTACTTTTGGAATTAAAATGTAACCAATATTTATGGCATTTAAGCTTTTGGAAAATATAAATAAAATAATATTTAGTTTTTGAATTGACTTGAAGTATTATTTCGATATGCAGTATTATTTTATTGAATTGACTTGTTTCGATAGCCTTATAAGCGTAGTTTGAAATAATAAAAATAATATATTTATTTATAAAATTATTTTTTCAATATTTGTATTTGTTTGGTTTGGCTATATTAAAAAAAATATATTTTCCTGCAATATTAAAGCACTTCTACGAAAATCGACAGCCTCTGTGGAATGCAGTCCATGGTGGAGGGTATATAAAGTTCGGCTTAACGCCTTTTTACTTGTTTTTGATCTAATTTGACGATAAGAGGGATGTGTGCGAAATTTCAAGGTCCTAGCTCTATTCCTTCTAATTTTTGCCGCAGCTTGTATGCAAATACTCCACTGTGCGGAGCTGCGACGCATTTTTGAATACATAACCACACTTTAAGGGCTAGTTTCATGAATTAAACCATATTACTATACTTTACCTTACAATCGAAATATATGCCAATAAAAAGATCTCCACATTCCAACTATATTATCATTTATGAAACTAAAATCCATTCACAGCAATACTTGGCCACAAGATCTCCAAAATCTTATAGAATTCATTTAATTTTAACAGCATATTTTAACGAAATTTTGTTCGCTTTACCACTGTGCTATTGTTGGACCCAGCAATCATCTACTACATACCCGGCATTTGCAGACTCACTCACTCACTCGCTTTTTTCGGTTGGTATGGGGTCAAAAATTGTTGAACATACAAACATTTTGCGGTGGCCAAACAGCAGCCACAAAATGCAGGAAATACGGAAATGAGTACTTGTCGCTAGACGCCAAAAACATCAGGGTGTCCCTTCGGCCGCCCATCCTCTCAACTGTGCGGACTGTGTAACGCCGAAAAAAAAACCTCAAACTCATGCCCAAGGTTGGCACTCAAAAATAGCCAAAGCGAAAATATGAATGCATTGTTAAACGATGGGAAATAGGAGGTAATATCCAGCAAAAAGTAAACATATGTACCCAAAAAAGAGGAAGACATTTATAACTACAAACACACAGAGAGGCACTCACATACACACACGCATGGATATGCATGGACCCTGCATCCCTGTGATATTGTTTGATATTGGAAGGCTTGTTCGTGGACATCAACAACTGATGGCTGGTTGTAGTTGTAGTTGAAGGTGAAAATCAACATGGAAAAGGGGGAAAGGATTAACTTGTAACAATGATGATCATCGTCATGCTAAAAAAAAAAAACACATAAAGAGGATATTTTACACACATATGGGACACTCCAAGTCTAGCACACACACTCACCTAACTCATTGCACTTTGCGTTCTTACTCTTTCTTCCAAATAAGGGTGACAAATTCCATTTTTGAAAAACTAAAACTTGAAAGGTCCTTTAAAAAGTTTAACCATTCAGTATATTCTGCAAGTCATACGGTAGAATTTTTCGGAAAAATATATTTTATGGACCTTACTTTTTCCTCATTTTGTATTAATTGATCAATTTTAAGATCTATTTCCCATTTTTTATAATGTTGTTCCACCGATCTTAACATTACTCGAAATAACTGTTTGTCATAAAAACATCAAAACATATGTAATCAGAATGGGGGTTTACTAACTTTGTAATTCCATTTGTAACTCCTTGAAATATCGATCTGAGCCCTATAAAGTATATATATTCTTGATATATATATATACATTCTAACACGATCTAGCCATGTCCATTCGTCCATCCGTCTGATGAAAGCAAATTTTCCACAAATGCGTCTTATAATCGTAGATTAGTTGGAATTGCCACTGGGCGAAATCGGTCCAAAGGAAACATTTTTCCCTCACAAGGTCTGAAAATACCCATAATAATCCCTAATATTTTAAAGTATTTAAGCATGTTTTTCCAATATGTGTGCTTGTATTTACTTCATATTGGGTATGCACATTCCCTTTATAACAAAAAAGTGCACAATAGAGTGATTCTTATTCATAGGGGGTGAAATTGGGCAAAAAGGGATCAAAATGGTACCTATCAAACGAAAATGCTAAAAATACGAAATTCGGTGTGTACATTCCTTTTATTGAGTAGATACATAATATCAAAGTATTTTTTCCAAATTCATACTTTTAAGGGGTAAAATGAGAATAGAAGGATAAAAATGGTTGGTACCACATGGCTCGACCTAAAATAACAAAAAATAATGAAATTCGGTGTATACATTCTTCTGATTGTGTAGACACGTAAAATTAAGGGTACTTTTTCGAAATTCGTACTTTTTGGGGTTAAAATGGGGATTAAATTTGACCGCAACCAGAGTAATGAAATTCGGACTTCTGACAGCCTAGACGCGAAATATAAAATGTTTTTTCCTAATTCGTACATTCTAGGGATACAATGAGAACAGAGGGATAAAAATGGTACCAACTAAACGCCTACAGCCGGAATGATGAAATTCGGTGTGAAAATATATTTAATATATTATATACAAACTATACAAAAAATTATTTATAAAAAAATCGTCAATGCATTTGTGGCAATGGACCAAAATCTTCAGACAGGAGTCGTTGGAGACAATTTCGTAAGATTTCTATGCGAAGAAAAGAAGGTCAAACAAAATCCACACTGGGTCAAAATCTTCTGAAATTGTCCTACAATGAAAATGTCCCCCATTTTTATTGTTGTAAGAAAAAACCCGAAAAACCAGGTCCGACCGGTTTTTCAAAAAATAAACCGTGTAATCTTTTCTGAAATCGCTGTTTTAGGTTTTTTTTTCACTCTACGCTGGCATAAAGAATTTAATCGTGGCCGCTATTCGCTCAGGGACAAAATTCTTAAAGGTCGTCCAAAAATATGATTTTTATACACTCCACCAGAGTATTATGTCTTTGTTCATTTTTTTGTAACACCCAAAAGGAGGAGAGATATACCCATTGTTAATTATACCGATCGACTTAGAATCACCTTTTGAATTAATTTATCAATGTCCGTCTGTCTGTCCATCTTTTCTTGTAATCACGATACAGGTCGCAATTGCACACAGAACTAAATCAAACTTAGCACAACGAAGTTTTTCGAGATAAGAACGAACGCTATTTAATTTTTAGAAAATCGGTTCAGATTTAGATATAGCCCCCATACGAATTTCACTCCTGATTTGACTCTTCTCACTCTAGATACCACATGTTACAACAGATTTTCTTCATTGGCAAAACATCTTATATTTCAGCTAGATGTGTTAGGTCGGTTCAGATTTATATATAGCTACCATACAAATTCGCTCCCGCTTTGATTTTTTCCGCTCTAGAAATCACAAATTGTACCAGATTATCTTCAGATTTGGCCAAACATCTTATATTTGAGCTAGTAACACCTATGGTGAAAAAAGGTCAGATCCGTTCAGATTTACATATAGCTCCCATACAAATTTCGCTCCCGGATAGACTTTTTCCGCCCCAGAAACCACGAATTTTCATCGAATTTCTTCAAAGTGAGCATAACACGTTATATTTGAACTGGAAGAACTTTTTGTGTAAGTTAGTCACTTTATTCCATGTTTGGATATAGTCCCGATACAAATAGTCGTATCGATTTGGCAAATCGGACCAGGTCATATTAGCCTATGAATAGGAAACATATAAAAATTCTTCCCGTTTTCACTTTTTTACCAAGTTGGATTGTATTCGGATAGAAAGTGGAGTGTATCATATAGTCGGCCCGACCGACTATAGCCTTTCCATACTTGTTAGAAATTATATTACTTTTAAATACATGAAGAATTATAACTTTTAGATTTATTCATATAGTTTCTTCAAAATGGACTTATTCCCTTCATTTGTTTCCTATTAGAAAATAAATATTGGCTTTCCTAATTTTTATGTTTTTTTGTGCCAACCCTCTTTTGACTGTTGTATACCCATCACCTAAGGATGGTGGTATATTCACTTTATCATTTCGTTTGTAACACCTTGAAATATTCAACGGAGACCCCATAAAACCGATCTAGCCATGTGCGTCTGTCTGTTGAAAGTAGTATAGCCACCAAACGAAATGAGGAGGTTCAGTTTTTTCCTAAATATGTCTTATGGTTGCAGATCGGTCAAGAGGAAAAAATTGTTCCCTAACAAGGACTGAAATTTCAAATGGGAAAACCGGCCCTGAGGGAAATTGTTTCTACCAAATAGCGCCTGATAATGCACCTGATATTTTGGGCATATTTTTGAAGATTGGTGCATCTTTTGATTACTGTTGCAGAAATTATAGAAATAGTAAACAAATATTGTGCTGTACATGATATATCACATTTTCCTAATATGGTAGTGCACTTCTATAATGTGCTGGTAACACTGTTGACTGTAATCTGTGGTGGAGGGTATATAAGATTCGGCCCGGCCGAACTTAACTCCTTTTTACTTGTTTTTTAATTTTCTTAAAATGAGTGTCATAACTTCTACACATTTATCCATAGATTTCTTCAAATATGCATTGTTTTCTCGATAAAATGCAGCTGTTAGAAAATATTTGTTCGCATTTTATTTTTTATGGCTTTTTACTAGGGTTTGGGGTTTCCCGAACTTTTTTCATTTCCCGGGAAAACGGGAATGGAAAGTTTCATTCCCGGGAATTCCCGGGAAAAATATAATTTATTTTAGGTATGTCCAATATGATTTAAAATGTCAACATTTAGTAAATGGTGTGTTATTTTAACTTATTAACGCCCACCATACACGTCCGTGTACACTATTTCAAGGTTTTCGTACTTTTTTGATAGCTTTTAATATGAATGTAATTCCTGATTATTAAACTATAGACCTGTTCGGTTGGGCTTACTAGCTTATTTTTTGTATGAAATTTACTACTCTCATAATGTTGCTGCCAGATTTTTCTTGTTGATAAATTTAAGAAAAAACAATGGATAAAAATGTTGCCACCTTATTAAGTCTCTTAACTGTAAGTGATCGAGAAGGACGGATAATATAATAATAATCTAAAAATAAATACTTTTTATTATTGTAGTAATAAATAAACTAGTAAATCAAAAAAAAAATTTTTTTTCAAATCCATGCTTTATGCAAGCAGAATTCTATTGGGCCTAGAAATTCTTTTTTAGTTATCTTTTGTAGAAGGAAAAATTACTGCGTTATCCGGAGCAGAAATAATAGATTTTTAATTTGTGGTTTGTATGGGAGGTACCACGCCCCTTTGTCCAATTGGTCAAATTTTTCCATTTCCTTGTATTGTCATCGAAAATGATTAAGTGTGCAAAATTTGAGCAAAATTGGTTGAGAAAAAAGCTTTCAAAAATTGATTTCAAATTTTGTGGCACACAAACATATATAGAAAGTAACCTTATATAAAGCATGGAAAAATAGGTTAAAATACTGACATATTCCAAATTAGACGATTGTTTTTGTCAAAATATTTTACAGATTATTTTTCATTTTACAAATATTTTTCTCTAGACTGATCGTCAGAATTAAGGGCGTCATAAAATTGGACATTTAAATCGCAGTCACAAGTGACTACACTACATTCAAAATTTAAAAATGATTAAGGAAACAAATAACTCGGAGAATGTTATGACGTAATTAATTTACAAGATTCATATAAAAAATTTACAGAAACAAAGTAAAGTATTCTAAAATGTAAAAGTAATACAAAAAAATTAATATTAAATAAATAATTAATATTAAATGTGATGGATGAATCCTGGATCTTCAGAATAATTAACGCAGCAAAAGTCCTTTTATATAAAATTTTATTTTCGAACAATATAGAAAGACTATGTGAATGTTTGAAACGAAAAGTATTGACTGAAAAATTATTTTCAAGTTAGAAATAATTTTCCAATACAAAGGTTGAATATTCATGTTGAAGTATATTTTGAACAAAGTATTTTTCCGACAAAGTATTTTTTCCAACAAAATGAATAATTAGTTCTTTAAAAATACCGTAGGGTTATTTAAAAATACCGTAGGATATATTTCTATTCATATTTGATTTCTCTTGAAAGTTTCCAGGTGAAAAATTTTGAATGTATCCGAATTTTTAACAATTTTTTACTGGTTGCATATGTAAAGTTAATCATTATTTAAGAAGATTTTCACCTTTTATTTTGTCGATTCTTCTAGGAAAACAAGAAATTTAAAGTATAACCAGCACGAGGCTTTAAGTATTGACATTATGTCAGTCATAGTATTGTCGGTATGATATTTTTGTTTCACAATAAAGATAATGCAAATATACTCACAAAAAGTTTCTAATCTCCTAGCTGGGTTTCACAAAAAATGGGTACTTAGCGAATTTAAAATGTTCTGTTTGTAGTAATAAACAAACACCCATTATTATTGTCAGTAATGTAAATATATGAATTTGAAATGTATCTAAAATTTCTAATTTATATAGTAAACGTGAATTAATGCTCAAAATAATCAATAAAATATTTATTTAATATTTCCCGTATTCCCGGGAAATCTAAAATTTATTCCCGGGAATTCCCGTCCAAAATTTTCCGGGAATTCCCGGGAAAACCGATTCGGGAATTCCCGGACCCCAAACCCTACTTTTTACGTTCCAATTTTTTTTGCATAGTTCGTAAATTTAAAAATGTAGCATTTATTCGAAGTCAGTGGAACAAATTTAGGGGGACTGTATCGCAATATCAAGTTCCTTTGATGGAAAGTGATCATATAGTGAAGTAAATCTATGCTTTCATTCTATCACTATACTATATCTTCTTGCTACTGTAAGTAATATTTGCTTAAAAGGATAACGTGCTAGTCCGTGTCTCGGTTTATTCCTACCAGTAGCCAGACATAACTCCTTTAGCTCTTTACATGCAAAAATAAAACTATAAAACGACAACCAGTTTAATATCAAAAAAGACACACTTGCTCCGAATAAGGAAAAAACTAGCCAAAACATAAAAAGGAACACACATCGAATCTCAAGGCAAAAAAACAAACGCTCACATCCTTACATCCATCCATCCGCCCAACCTTTGTAAAACTACAAGAGTATCAACCTAACAAATTAGACTTCTCTAAACAAACCAGCCAACAACACACAAACACACAAAAAGGAGCACTAAAACAACAGGACATATTAACAAAGACAACAGTTTTGTTGGTTTTTGTTATTCTGTTTTCTGGCTGCTTGTTGTTGTTGTTCGATGGCACATTGAGCAGCTCCAGTTGCCGCACAAATGGGTTACACCTTAAAACATGCATAATTTGAGTATATGGATGGGCCGGCAGAGAAAGTTTTTGGCGAACCAAAAAAAGAAAAGGGCGACAATGACAACAAGGACAGGACGACATCAACATCAGCAGTGGAGCCACAACAAACAAATGTCACCTGACACCTGGGAACCTGGGCTAGTGTCAGAGGGCTAGAGGGATAAAAGGTTGCTGAATTAGACAACAGAGCGTAGCATGGCTGGCAGGAAGGTACAGCTTGTTTTTCAAGTTATATGACACTATTAAATGTTGAAAAGACTTTTATTGGGCGAAGGAGATTAAAAGCTGACTGAAAACTTTTGATGAACTTTCCGAAAAGGGTCTTCTCTCTTTTGTGGAACACAAAGCGGAAATCCTCAAGTCTGGTAGGGGCAACTAATTATTGATATTGCTTTGGAGATTAATGTCTAACTTTAGGGTTATCAAGAGGCTTATTGTAATGCGTTATGTTGAGTGGGAGAAAATATTGCCCACTTTATGGGATATTGTCTTAAGTAAAAATCATTACATATTGTTAGGGTGTCATATAATGAGACATTTGCATATACGAACTACAGGGTGATTTTTTAAAAGCTATAGGAAAGTTTTTCAAAAAAACACATAAAATTCAGAAAAATGCATGAAATCTTTATTTGAATCGATAATACGGTCCATATAACTTAATGTTTGAAGATTATTTCATGCAAATGTTGACCTTGACTGCACCTCAAATGGTCCATCCGCTTAGTCCAATTTTGGCATTTCCACGTTTTTGAGTAACAGAGGCCCAATGGCTGCGAACGGCGACGAATCGATAATTGATGGTCATCATTAACACTGGCCGATACAGCTGCGATATTTTCTTCAGTTCGCACTCTACGTAAGCGTGGTTTAATGTCCAACAATGTAAATTTGGTGCGAAATTTAGTCACAATAGCCGCTTCAGTGGGTCGATTAAACTGACCATAAAATGACCATAAAAATGCGTGCTCTATTAAGAAAGTTCATCGCGAGAACTTTCTTAACAGAGCACGCATTTTTTATAATAAAATTCAATAATTTGCAAGCGTTCGTTTGTTAGACGATTCATGGTTAAATTATAGACCAAACTGAAGATGTTTGACAGTGAAACAAAACACGAAGCGTGCGTCAGCTGTTTAAACCAGTGTTGCCAAAAAGATAATAGCTAAAAATTCACCCTTTATATGGAAGGAGCACAGTTTTGTAGGCAGTTTGCCTAGCCGCTATTGCAGATCCTTTAGCTAAAATTGTTTGAACTTGTTTGGCTGTCTTTAACATTTTTCTAGATTAATTCCTCTGGACTTACTTGCAGTCAGTTTATGCACTACAACTGAATAGTGCGGATGCCTGAAAATCGACAATAAAAAATACATAAAATTCATCAAACCTATAAAAATGGTAAAAAAAGGCATGACGACCATTTTGATAAAAATGGAACTCATTTTCGCCACTTTGGGAATTTAGGTATTTTTCTGGAAAAAATGGATAACCATTTTTTCAACGTTTTTATCATTTTGACAAATTTTAAGTATTTTTATTGGACCTCAGATCGGTTAATAACCCATTAACTTAAAGGTTTGTATGTTATGGTACGAAAACCGGGTTTTTTACCCGTAACTCAAAATTTTTGCAGCACAGTGTTATTTTCAAATATTAATGACATAAAATTGTCCTCGAACTGAACTTCAGTTTGAACTCATCTCATTTTAACAGTTAAAAAAACTATTGCATATTTTTAGGCACCGCTTGACCATAATTTCCTTTACATTTAAGACATTTTTCCGTGTTAGATATTTCACCGATTTATATAACCTAACCTGACATAATCTATTTAAAACTGATCGATATTTTTGAGTTCAAGTCATCTTTATTCACGTACAAATACATGTCCCATTGCACACATACATTTTCTGATTCAAAATAAATTTCGTTGCCTACTTTGAGGAATTAATTGACGTTTAGTTATGATGACTTTGCTTCCGTCTCTGTGGCAAATTTGAGTGATTATTGAATGAGTTCAGCAAAATAATTTTAGTGCAGTTATGGAACGAGGGAAGTTCATCCAAGAGATGGTTTCATGGACAATCTTACTAAAAAATAGTTTGTTAAAAAATATCTAAGTAATCAGCACTATATAGCCCTTTCATGCCCAATGCTGGGCCCATACGCATTGTATCAAATGTTCAGCCTCTCACAAATATCATATTTGTATATCCTCTGCCTCTAGGATGGGGGTATACAAACTTTGTCATTCCGTTTGTAACACCCCTACAGGAAAATAAAGTGCCTCAGTACAAGTCCTCGGACTAGTCCCTGGGGGTAAGGACCGGTCCTGGTTCTAACCCAAATATATGAAGGGGATCGGTCCCTTTTACATGAGTTTGTCATTGAAGGGGTTCTAAACTACCGGCCTAAAACCTGTTTCAAGGGACATGACTTGAACCATACTTCATGTCCTAGTCCAATTGCCAACAATATCCCGTATGAACCTTAAAATATCGACCTGAGACCCTATACAGTATATCGAGGGCTTTTATTCAAAAGTGGCTATGAACCATTTTCTCGAAAATGATTTTTTGATGCCAAACTATTATCTAATATGTCACATAAATTTGGAGAAGACATTTTTTCCAAAAGCCCCTTATTTCAAATATTTTTAATTGGGCTATAGACTCACACGTTAGTTTGTGACTGCAAAAGTGGCTATGAACATGAAAATGAAATAAAAAATAGTTAAAAAATGGAACAGCATGAAGCCTAAGGTTGTAATTCTCTGCAACGATTATGTTTAAACCATTTTTCTAGATTTAGGGTGTATATTACTATCACATTCCATCATTTCGCTATTAATAGCATCCCAAGTTATCAGGATAAATGTTGGCTGTAAATTCAAAAAATTTCAAAAGTATCTTTAGAAAAACTTTTTATCATATTGAGAATATCAGAATACTTTTTTGGTATATGATTGCTAACTTCATGTGTAATATTTCGGTCAGAAAAGTTTCAGAATCCTGTACAGAGAAACTTAAAATATAAGCAATAAATATGGGAAAATTATTATAGCCATATTTGCCGCGAAAATTTTCCAAAATTATCAAATTTGTATTTTTTACCGTGCCCTACCCCAATAACCACTTTTAGTAAAAAATGGAAACTTTTTGTAAAAACGGATGAAACTGTAAACTTTAAATTCGGTGTGTAAATCCCAGAAAAGGCATTTTGTACAAAACATTACCAACATGTCATTAAAAACATTAACGAGTTTACATTAAATCTTATGTATATATTTGAGTATTAATGTGCTATTTCAACATTGATAGTGCTCAATTTTGAAACATGCAACCATAAAACCACGAATAATAGCAAATTTTGAAAACGTTTTAATCGTGACAATTAGTAATCCTCTTTTAATTAAAGTGTAGAAGAATGAATAACAATTACTCTTCAAAATAAGGAGAAAAACTGTTTTTTCGCTCTCCTGAATAGTTGTGATTTTGTTCATAGCTACTTGTGAATATAAGCCGTCGATATATATTCTTGCTCATCACAAAAATCTAGTCATGTCTGTCCGTCTGTTGAATGCATGCTATCATCTAAACGGAAGGAGCTAGGACGTCCAAATGTTCCATAAAAGCGGTGTATAGTCGTAGATCGATTGGGACTGCAACTGGGCGAAATCGATACAAAGGGAAAACTTTTGCCCTCACAAAGACTGGAAATACCCATAATAACATTTAATATTTTAGAGTATGATTATTTTTAATACTTGATATAACAAAAATGTGCACCATAAACTGATTCTTATTCATAGAGGGTGAAATGAGGCAAAAAGGGATAAAAATGATACCTATCAAACGACAACAGCTATAAACACAAAAATGGGTGTGTACATTCCTTTAACTGAGTAGATACATCATATAAAAGTATTTTTCCAAATTCGTACTTTTAAGGGATAAAATGGAAATAGAGGGATAAAAAAGGGAACCAAACAAACGGCTGCATCTAGAACAATTGCGTAAACACGTAAAAAACGTATTTTTCGAAACTCGTGCTTGGGGTTAAAATGGAAAAAGGGGATACAAATAGTACCAATCATATGACCGTAGCTAGAGTTATGAAATTCGGAGTATACATTCCACTGACTGCATAGACACGAAAAATACAAGGTTTTTTTCCAAATTCGTACCTTTAAGATATACAATGGGTGCAGAGGGATAAAAATAGTACCAACTAAACGGCTACAGATAGAATGATGAAATGCGGTGTGTACATACATACTCATAAGGGGGTAAAACTGGAAAAAGGGATAAAAATGGTACCAAGAAAATGGCCGCAGCTAGAATCATGGAATTCGGTGTAAACATCCCTCTGACTGAATAGAATTTTTATACAAATTCGTACTTTTTACTATTACGGTAAAATTTTAATGAATCATGAAGTTAGGTTATTTTGCACTATTTACTTGAGATAATTGATTTTCAAAATGTGTACTTTAGGAATTAAAATAGAATGGAAATACAACCATCTTCAGCACCTCCTTATACCAATATTTATAGTATTTAAGCTATTTTGAAAATATAAATATAAGAGTATTAATTTATTGAGTTGACTTAAAGTATAACTTCGATATATATAGTGTATTCAATATTTATACACTCCACGAGAGTATTATGTCTTTGTGCATTTGTTTGTAACACCCAAAAGGAAGAGAGATAGACCCATTGTTAATTATACCGATCGACTTAGAATCACTTTTTGAATCGATTTTGCAATGTCCGTCTGTCTGTCTGTCTGTCCGTCCGTCTGTCCATCTATTCTAGTAATCACGATACAGGTCGCAATTGTAGACAGACCCAAATGAATCTTTGCACAACGAAGTTTTTCAGGATAAGAACGAACGCTATTTAATTTGAAGTAAATCGGTTCAGATTTAGATATAGCCCCCACACGAATTTTACTCCCGATTTGACTCTTTTCACTCTAGATACAACATATTTTAACAGATTATCTGCAAAATTGGCAAAACATCTTATAGTTCTACTAGAAACATCCGTGTTGAAAATGGATTATATCGGTTCAGATTTAGATATAGCCCCCATACAAATTTCGCTCCCGATTTGACTTTTTCGCTCTAGAAACCACATATTGTATCGGATTGTCTTCAGATATGGCAACACATCTTATATTTAAACTAGGAACATCTATGGTGAAAATAGGTCAAATCGGTTCAGATTTAGATATAGCCCCCATACAAATGTTGCCCCCGATTTGACATTTTCCGCTCTAGAAACCACATATTGTACTCGATTTTCTTTAAATTTTTCACAACATATTATAATCCAACAAGAAACACCTATGCTGAAAGTGGGTAAGATCGGTTCAGATTTAGATATAGCACCCATATAAATGTCGCTCCCGATTTGACTTTTTCCGCTTTAAATGCCACATATTGCACTCGATTTTCTTTAAATTTGACACAACATCTTATAATCTAACTAGAAACACCTGTGGCTAAAGCGGGCTAGATCGGTTCAGATTTAGATATAGCCCCCATACAAATGTCGCTCCCGATTTTACTTTTGCGGTATAGAAACTACATATTGTACCCGATTTTTTTTTAAATTGGCACAATATCTTATAGTCCAACTAAACAAAACTGTGGTGAAAGTGGGTATGATCGGTTCAGATTTAAATATAGCCCAAATACAAATGTTGCTCCCAAAAGTTTAACCGATTTTGGCCAAATATATCCTCATAAAAATGTCCTTTCCGATTTAAAATTTTTTGTCAAACACATACATTTACAGGATACAAAAACCCTTCCCGTTTTCACATTTTCACCGAATTGAATTGTAACTTCGCCCAAATATTAATGATCAAAAAATGGAGAAAAAAGAAAACCGAAACCCAGGTACGGAGAGTATAGGTTTACGGAGTTGGCGGCCTTCGGCCAGAATTTCTCCTCTGGGTATGTCCTTGTAGGCAGAGTAAAGGTTGTCAGCGTTGCTGGACTTTAAAATTAACGACATTTCACATTTGGTTTTTGGCCAATTTTTTTTCACATGAAATCGCCCATTTTTGTAAGGCGGTATTTGGGTTATTTTTCAGATTTCTTTGGGTCATATTTTCATTTTCATATTCTACGTAGCCCCGTCTATACATTGACAATGTATGCTTTGTTAATTTTTGCGATTTCTGACTGATATTCGAAAAGTGAATTGTGGTTCTCATTCGATTTCGAATCAGTTAAAGAGTTCAGGATTTTGCTGAAAAATATATGCAAAGTCTTCGTCATGGGCCAGAAGTAATAATAATAAGTAATAAATGTCACCATTTCATTTGTAAAGAATTTAGCTGTCTTTAAAATATGGAAAGGTTCAGGTTGGAAGAAGCGACAACCCCAAAATGATAAAAAATCCATTAATTGTAGTCGAATGAAAGTATATGACATTGTGAACATAGCCAATGTTGATTACATTTTGAACATGTAAAAGCTGTTAGGAAAATGGGTGCTGCGTATGTTGATAACGATTAAAAATGCATCTCATGGAAAAATCAAAAGAAATTGGATGAATTACTGAAAACTAATGCAGGTATTTTGGAGGACCTAAGAACTATAAAGATGGTATAATTCAATTTGAGAAATCATGGGCAACAAATTGCATTTTCTTACTCAGCGTCAACTGCCCTCGTTTAGCTTCTTTGCTAACAATTTTAGGTCAAAACTTTTTATTGGCTCTCCAATTGCAGTTTGATGGCCTACTTCAGAGCCTTATACACCCCTCACTCACATACATATAATTTGCATATAAATACGTTTGCCTAGTTGGAGGAGCTAATTGCACTTTAAACTATAGTTTACACAATGGATTCCACAAGTTCTACGAAATAATTGCCTAGCTTTAGGCGCAACAACAACACATTGCATGTGGTGGGAGGTGTGCAGCAGAGTAGGACAAGCTGAAAACACCATTAATTATAAGCCAAAAAGCACCGCAGCCAATTATTTAATATTGATTACGTTCGCTCGCTGGCTCGCTCACTCTCTCGCTCTGATGGGCGACCACTTTTATGCTCGTGTTAATTTCTTTAACATGTCACGAAAAATATTAGAACATGACGTTAAAATAACGATGCCATTGCCATGATAAAAACTATTGGCGTTGGCTATGATGAGAATATATAATCAACAGCAAAATATATGGTAGGAATATATACATATGTATGTATGTATGTACATATAGGTGCATATATGTAAGTATATTCGAACACGTCAAACCAAAGCTAATGATGATCAAGAAAGAAATGATGGACGGGCTGGACTACAAGCCATAGGAAACTAAATACATCATTATATCGTAGAAAATTGTGTGTGTGCGAGTGTGTGTGTTAAACATGAAAACATGGGGAGAAAATTGCGGCATTTTAACTTATTTTCTACATGAGTTGCATGTTCAAGTGGTCTTACACAATGCCAACCAGCAGCAGCAACGCCGATCCGAACACTGCTGCTGGTCAGCAATTGTCCTTCCATCGTCCACCCGTCCCCGGCCCACTACTCCAAATGGAACACGAATGATTGCTGCATTTAACACACACACACACCCAACATCGGACAGCGAGTTCGTTTCAGCTGTCTTGCCACAGCATTGGCTTGAACGTACATATGCGAGTATTAAGGGCAATTATAATTGGTCGAAGAAGAATCGGCGAAGGACGAGCAGCACCCCCGGAAAACGTGAGAAAATTAAAACGATGAACTTTGCGGGAGGGAGGCCAGCAAATGCCAGCGTTTAATTGAAAAATAGCAGCATTCTAACGGGCGGTAATTATACAAAATTTATGATTACCAATCAAAGGCAAGCAAAGAAAAAAAATCATTTTATTTTGGCTAAAATTTCAAAAATCTTTTGATCTGCCATAAAATTCGTTAAATGTGAAACGTTACAATTTGCCTCAAAGTATGCTTTCTTTCATGGGGCTCTTAAAGTTATCTCTTCTCCAAAATCCTTATGCGTTCAAATTACACATAATGGAGCGCTACAAGGAAACGTGAGAAAATGATGATGTCCGTGCGGCGGAGGAATATTAAACATGGCATTTGTATACATCTATAGGCAACATAAAGGACCATAGCATACTTTAGGGCAATTAAACGAATGCATAGTAATTAGAAATATTATATACTTACAAACATATGGATGGCTTAGGCCATCTTAATGTGCACTAATCAAGAAATTAGAACACGAACTCATTTTCCTCAGTCAGCTGGAGTGGGTAGGAAAGCAGAATGTAAAGGTAGCTTGCAACCAAATTACTTCTTGCAAAGGAATATCAGTATATTCTTTTGTATAGATTTTCAAGACGCATTCTGGAGTATTCTGTGAAAAGGCATCATAAAAAAATATATAACAGAAGTTGAAGTTGCCTAGCGTTAATTGGACATAACTATAATGAATTTAACATGACGATTGAAAACTAATAGGACCTTTACAACGGCTGAAAATATATAGTTCTGTGTCAAGATATAGTGGAATTACCTAAAGCATCTCTCATATCAAGTACAAGCTTTTCCTTGAAGGTGGGACATGCTCTGACCTAGTTCAACTTTCGTCAAAGCAAGTAAAATTTACTCAAACAAAGGAAATTTTTTCTTATAACAAAGTAAATTTTTTACTTACCATCAGTCTGTTGATATCATGTAAATGAAAAAATTTTCTTTGGACAAATATTAATTTTGTGATATTTTTATGAAAATATTTTTATTTTTTTTTACCAAAAATCAATTTTTGTCGAAGGTACTTAACTATCTTTTCACTCATTTTGGAAATATAAGTCCGAAAAATAAAACTAAAAATTAGAAGAAAAGAAAAAACATTTTAAATGCTTTTGTTTGATGAAACGAAAAAACATAAAAATAGAAAAAAATCTGTGAATTTAATTTTTTTTAACTTTTTATTAGCTAACATTCTCACAAAAAAAACAATGTCTACTTTTAAAAGATCTATGGATAAATGTATAAGTTGTGGCCCTCTTCCAGCTTATACATTTATCCATAGGTTAGAATGTTAGATTTTACAAAATAGAAAAAATATTTTTTTTCGTTTTTTATATTTTATAATACTTTTTTCCAAAAACAGGTTTACTTTTTTGGAGACTGTTCCTGGAAATTGGATTTTTTTATATTTATTTTATGTATTGATATTTTCTTGTTGCATAGTGTTATATTAAGAATCTGTAAAATGGAGGCTTACTTAAAAATAACAAGTAAAAATGGCGCTAAGTTCAGCCGGGTCGAACTTTATATACCCTTCACTATGGGTTGTACTCCACAGAGGCTGTAGATTCTAGTAGAAGTAACATTACAGGAAAATGACAATTCAAAATAGATATATAATGCAGACATTTTCGAAAGAGCTTAAATACCCTATATATTCGTTCCGTTTGGTTGGTTGTATTTCCATCCTATTTTAATTCCAAAAGTACAAATTTTGAAAAACCATTATCTCTCACATACACAATGAAAGATAACCTAACTTCATGATTCTACCCATTTTTGCCGGGAAAGTATGAATTTGGAAATAACTTTTTATATTGCGAGTCAGATGAATATACACTGAATTCCATGATTCTAGCTGCGGCCATTTGATTGGTACCATTTTAATCCCCTTCTCCCATTTTACCCCTTGAAAAGTACCACTTTCGAAAATCGTTTTCTTTTACGTGTCTAAGCAATTAGAGGTATGCAGAAACCGAATTTTATTATTCTAGCTGTTGCCGTTGGATTGAAAGTACGAATTTGCAAAAAAATACTTTTATATTATGTACTTAATCAAATTGAGGAATGTACACACATTTCGTGTTTCTAGCTGTTGACGTTTGATATGTACCATTTTTATCCTTTTTTTGACCAATTTCGCCCCCTACGAATTGTGCACGTTTAGTTATACGGGGAATGCGCATACCCAATATCAAGTAAGTACAATCAGAAATATTAAAAAAAAAAATGCTAAAATACTCTAAAATATTAGGGTTTTTTGACCTTGCGAGGGAAAAAATTTTCCGTTTGGACCTATTTCGCCCAGTTTCAATCCAAACCGATCTACGACTATAAGACGCATTTATGGAAATTTTGGGCGTCCTATCTCCTTTCGTTTAGATGCTAGCGTGCTTAGAACGATAAAAAAATATAAAGGGTGATTTTTTAGCTATTATCTTTTTGTCAACACAGGTTTAAACAGCTGACGCACGTTTCGTGCTTTGTTTCACTGTCAAACATCTTCAGATTGGTCTATAATTTAACCATGAATCGTCTTACAAACGAACAACGCTTGCAAATTATTGAATTTTATTATCAAAATGCGTGTTCTGCTAAGAAAGTTCATCGTGCGCTTCCATTTTATAGTCAGTTTAATCAACCCACTGAAGCGGCTATGGACATTAAACCACCAACACGATTACGTAGAATGCGAACTGGAGAAAATATCGCAGCTGTATCGGCCAGTGTTAATGATGACCATCAATTATCGATTCATCACCGTTCGCAGCAATTGGGCCTCTGTTACTCAAAAACGTGGAAATGCCAAAATGGGACTAAGCGGATGGACCATTTGAGGCGCAGTCAAGGTCAACATTTGCATGAAATAATCTTCAAACTTTAAATTATATGGACCGTACTATCGATTCAAATAAAGATTTCATGCATTTTTCTGAAATTTATGTGTTTTGTTTTGAAAAACTTTCCTATAGCTTATAAAACATCACATTTATATACTTTTTAGGGTCTCAGGTCGATATTTCAAGGTGTTACAGATGGAATTACAAATTTAGTATACCACCATCATGGAGGTTGAGGGTATAAAAACTTTGTGTCCGAGACAAAAAAATTATGTTAATTTTTTAACTAAAATTTCAAGGTATCTTTAAAATTTGTTCTCTCATTTTTGAAATATAAGCCCGTGTGCTTCCCTATAATAATAAATGTCAAATCATATGGAAGGATTAAAAATAAAATTGCTCACTCTGTCTGAAGGAAAATCTGATTTCTCCATGAAATTTCATTTAAATGAAACTCAAACATTTTTACAATAAATCACGAAATCAAGGCTGTACACTAGGGCGTACCTCAAAAAAAAGTTCGCCGTACACCTTCGAATATGAAGTATTATTGAAAGGTAGTTTCAAAAAAATTTTTTTATTTTTTTATGCCGAACGTAGGGGTCGCGCTTTTACATTTTTCTATATAACTTCTGCATTTATAAACGGATTTTAAAGTCTGATACATCGATGTTTTTGTCTCGACGAGGCCGATTTTTTTGTCTTTGAAGTCATTGAGCTCAAGCATGATTCATGATTTTATGCGAGCTTTAATTTTCTGATATTAGAGTGGTACATTAGGGTAGTAGCAACTGAGATATGATGGGTAAGTACCAGAAGGGGGTGCTTGAGCTCAATGACTTCAAAGACAAAAAAATCGGCCTCGTCGAGACAAAAACATCGATGTATCAGACTTTAAAATCCGTTTATAAATGCAGAAGTTATATAGAAAAATGTAAAAGCGCGACCCCTACGTTCGGCATAAAAAAAAATAAAAAATTTTTTTTTGAAACTACCTTTCAATAATACTTCATATTCGAAGGTGTACGGCGAACTTTTTTTTTTACTTGGAACCTGGTACGCTCTACTGTACACGAATCATTGAAAATAGAAAATTTTGAATTAATTTCTTCTACCAAAAACAAAAATTGAATCAATTCAAATGAATTTGACAACAATTAATTGCAGCTGATTTCCAATTTATTTAATTTATTTAAATTGAATTGATTTTTATTTAATGCCATTAATTTGCAATTCAAAATAACTAATACTTGAAGAAACAAACTCCAAACATTGTTTTTACTTTGATTGCTTGTAATTTATTTTTGATTTCATTAATATGAATAGCAATTAATTTTACTAATTAATTTGAATTAATAAACAGTCTATTTAATTCAGCTAATTTGGAAATTGATTGCAAATCATTTTACCAAATTCATTTGAGTTCAAAATGTAACTAATTCGTAATGAATTGATATCAAAGAAGAATGATTCCAGAAATGTATTTAGATACTTTTGAAAAATTATATTTTACATTGCACCATCTAAAGATAAATTGTCGTTCTTATTCCACGCTATTTATTTCACTACAGTGACTCAGACGTATTCCAAAAGAACATTATTTGAAAGTGTAGATAGTTCTTCTCGCAGTGGTTTAGGAACAGTCGCCAAAATATTTGATAAAAAACGATTGGTTTTCGAAACAAAATATTTTGCTTTATTCTTAATAATTCTTGTTGCATGTAAAAAAATTATATTTGGTACAACATTTTATATACAGGGTGGGATATTTAAAATTTTAAATTTGAACTAACATTCATTTTTATTTTCGGGCTCATGTTTGACATTTGCAAAATGGGACGCTAAACGCTCAACCAAAATTGGGAAATATAGAAGCGAGTCTTTAACGCAACCTGTAAGAAATTTACGAGGAAATTTTTCGAGAAGAGATTCGCCTTCAGTCCAGCCATCATGAAGCTCATTTTCATCTCGGTGGTTATGTCAATAATCAAAATTGAGAAACTAATGAATCCACAATGAGTCATTTGGGGCTGTACTGAAAAATTTTACTGAAAATTGCCGAGCCAGTCGTGGTAATCATATGAACGATATTGTGTTCCATTATTAAATGACAAAGTTCAACCTTTCCAATAAAACCAGAAATTTGAAAAAATTATCTGTAGATTATTCAATTTTTTAATTTCTTACAACCCTCTGAATCGTTTGTCTCTATCCCAATTTCGAATACTTTGCCTTTGAGTTTGCAAGACACCTTTGCGTGTTGCATAAAAATGTAAATTTAAAATTTAAATATCGTGTCATTATTAAATGCAACAAATAAAGAAATTGCGCGCACACACAAGCAGGCCTAGCGTTGAGCAAGCTATACGTCAAATAAATGTCAGAAAATGACGGCGACGATGATGACAACAGCAATTGCAACAGCAACAGCTAAAGCTACAGCTACAATAACAATAAAAGCAGAGTGCCTTTGACTTATTCCCCGAGCAGCCATAAATATTGCCAAGAGGCAGATATTCACATAAACATAAATAAAAATTGCAGCAAATTTCGCACCAGATATTATTATTACTATTGTTGTTGTTGCTGCTGCAATTGTTGTTGCCGCTGTAGTGTTGAGTATAAATTTAATGAATTTTCACGCCATTCGAGTGTAAAATGTGGCAACATTTTATGCAACTGCCACACGGAATGCCGGACGAATTGCCACTGCCACTACGGCTGCCGGTGATGTTGACGATTTCGTTTTGTTGCGGGATTGAAGAGAAGTTTTTTTTCTGTTCCAAAACAACAGAAAAAGAAGAACGCCTCATCCTATTATATGGGACTTTAATGTAAAATGGCTCACACCAGGCTGAACACAGAGATCCACTCCACTCCGCGGGTCTTCGGAATTTGAGTTTAATGTTAAAGTTCAGCTGTGTCTAGGCGAACAATTAAAAAGCGCGGCAGGCGAAACAACAAAAAAAGATATTCAAATAAATGTATGGACAAACATACACACATACATACATTCATGCCGCGAGGAAAAAAGTGAAAGAAATGAAATTTTATTGCTCTGTTCAACGATTTGACTTAATGGCGGTGAAAATGATTTTTCCCCAAAGTAGCAGCAGCGGAAGTAGAAGCAGCAAACACGACCACCACCATCGTCATCACACCACCCTGTCCAACAATAATGCTTAATATTCACTTATGGCAGAGATAAAGGATCTTTTTTCGTTGGCTCTTTTAATAAAATCCAATACATCGGCCAACATGGATACGGACATTACACTTGAAAAGACCCGAGAAATAAAAGAAAGAAACGTTTCGGAAATCACATAAAAAGATTAATGCCACATGGAGTGGAAATTATTGCTTGAAAGAATGAAATAAAGCGGTTTACACAGAAGTGCTTTTCGGAAAGGGCCGCCAAATGCTGCCAATTCACACTCAAGCTCATTTGTGTTTCGAATCCCTAATGTATGCAACAACACCCTAAAGTATGCAACAAATTGTATACACCGAACAGCTATGCAATGCATTAAATTATGTAAAGATTGATAAAATTGGTATTAAGGGAAAACATCAAAATTGAGCTGATCTCTAATTGACATTTTAACGATTAAAAATACTAGACAAGAAGGCAAAACATATGACCTAGCAGTCACTTAAATAATAAATATCAACAAATATAAAATGAATGGACTCAGATAGATAACTTGGAAATGATGTATTATGGACCATTCACTCACAAATTAGTCGAGACTTTAAACTCTATGTTTAAGTTTATTTATTTCTGTTTGTATAATTTCTTAAAAGCTAGTTTAACAGATTTTAATATAACTTTAATATAATATAACTAATCGACTATGTCTATAAAAATATCTGAAAGCTCAACTATCTCCCACCTTTATTATTATTATTTGTATACCCTAAATTGTTTGTAACACCAAGAAACCCACATTTTACTTCAGATTTTAATTTTATTTTTTAATATAACCAAACCAAAACCAATATTGAAAAAATAATTTTATATATAAATATAATAGTTTTATTATTTCAAACCACGATTATAAGGCAAGGCTACCAATACGTTTACATATCGAAATAATATTTCAAGTCAATTCAAAAAATAAATATTCTTATATTTATATTCTCAAAAAGTTTAAATGCCATAAATATTGGTAGATAGTGAGTGCTACAGTTGGTTGTATTTCCATTCTATTTTAATTCCAAAAGTACAAATTTTGAAAATCCATTATCTCAGGTACATAGTGCAAAATAACCTATCTTCATGATTCAATCAATTTTTGCCGTAAAAGTGAAAAAGTACGAATTTGGAAAAAAAAATTATTTTGTGAGTTTATGAAGTCAGAGGCATGTAAACAACGAATTTCATCATTCTAGATGTAGTCGTTTAATTTTTATCCATTGTACCCATCGGAAGTACGAATTTAAAAAAAAAAAAACTTTTATTTTTTGTGTCTACGCAGTCAGGGGAATGTACACTCCAAATTTCATGACTCTATCTCATCTAGTCATTTGGTTGGTACTAGGGTTTGGATCCCGGGATTTCCCGCGGGAAAATTCCCGGGAATTCGCACATTTTTCATTTCCCGTATCCCGGGAAATTCGCACGGGAATCCCGCGAGAATTCAGTAGAAAATGTTACATATTTCTTCGCATATTTTTTTCCATAATTTCCACAATAAAATTAAAAATGTTGTATAAAAATTTAGATCACATAGCTTTTAATCAGGTATGTCAAATATTGCAGTTGGATGACAAAATATTTTTCGGATTTCGTTCGGATGTAGACTCAAAGTCCACTTTTTCGGATTTTTCCTTTCAAGCTCCATATGAAAAAAAATTAAAATCCGAGAAAAATAGATTTTGGACAAAGTACCAACAATTCATTTAAGGCTCTACTCACTATTTCCAATAAAATAAGAAATATATGATCTTTAATTAATTTTGAAAAGCTGTTTGAATTGATCTCGCATTTTTTTATGAATTCTGTACCAGGTTCGTTGTAAAATATATATTTATTTTACTTTAATAAAATGTGAATGTTTCATTGGAAAAAATAAACTTAACTCATGGTAAACAGTATGGTGACGATTTCCCGTGCTGTCCCGGGATCCCGGGAAAATGAAAAAATAATTCCCGTTTCCCGGGAAATAAAAAGTACGGGAAAATGCAAACTCTAGTTGGTACTATTTTTATCCTCTTTTTCCAACCCCAAATATTATGAATTTCGAAAAATTCGTTTATTTTACGTATCTACATAATCAGAGAAATGTATACACCGAATTTCATTATGCCAGGTGCAGCCGTTGTGTTGGTACCATTTTTATCCCTATATTCCCATTTTACCCCTCAAAAGTACAATTTAGGAAAAATATATTTTTTAATATTATGTATCTTCTCAATCAGAATTACGAGAAGGAAAATTAAATAGATATGAGTACACCTTCTTTATTTCAAAGCCAGAAAAAATAGTACATATACTCAAAAAAGTGTAGTAAACTTACTTAAAAACATTTTTTTGGATCTAGTAAAAACTTCTTACAATTAATTATAATCATACTTGTGCGGAAGAAAATTTACTAGCGTTTAAGAAAGTAGATAATGCAGAATTTTTTGGTATGGAAAAATTCCAGTTATGATGTTTTTACTTAAAAATGTGTTTATTACTTCAAATAAAGTAAATAAATGTAATTAAATTTATGTCATGTTCCTCATACATTCAAGTATAAATGAACTCATAAAAAATACTTCAGAGTGTTTAGAAAAATACATGAATAGTAGTCTAAGAAGCAATTCTCGTTCGTTAACCGAGACTTTCTTTATAAGTACTTCAAATTTTACTCTAAACAATCACTGCGAACGCGCTTACCTAGCCTCCGCAGCAGTCATGGTGAAATATCTCAACTCTTTATGGTATAAGTAAGATGAAACGTTTGAGAACTATACCATGTTGTCATTTTTCATATAAGTGTTGCATACTCTGAAGCGAAAGAATTTATTTCAATTATCAAGTATAGTCGTAGTCAGGCTGAATACAAATTTACTTGGTTTAGGAAAATGTTAGTCAGTACAAATTTACTTGATTTAAGGAAAAAAAATCTGAAAATTTCCCTCAGATTGAGTATAAATTTACTTGACATGACTACAAATTTACTTAGTTTGAGTAACAATTTACTTTGATTAAGGAAAAAAATCGGAATATTTTCCTCAGTTTGAGTATAAATGTATTTGATTTGAGTAAAATTTCTTAAAAATTTTCCTCAGATTAAGTAAAGATTTACTTGATTTGAAGAAAAAATGTCCTCAATTTGAGTAAATTTTACTTACTTTGAGGAAAAGTTGAACTGGGATCAAGTACAAAGCATGTCTTATTTTCAAGGAAAAGTTTGTACTTGTTGTGAGAAATTTTTGCCTTAGCGCTATATGAAGTTCAATTTTTCTCAGTTTTAGTACATATTTACTTAATCCGTGGCATACTTTTTCCCCCTATAGGGGGAATGCTCATAGCCAATATAAAGTAATTACAAGCAGATGTATTGTAAAAACATGTCTAAATACTCTAAAATATTAGGTATTATTATTAGGGGTTGCATTTTCCCGTACTTTCTATTTCCCGAGAAACGGGAATTATTTTTTCGATTTCCCGGGATCCCGGGACAGGACGGGAAATCGTCTACATATTGTTTTCTATATAAAAACTTATTTTTTCCGAATTAAACATTCGAACTTTAGTAAAGCAAATTATTATATTTCTGTATTACAAACACTTGTCGTGGAACAAACTTATAATGCCCTATTCCATGAAGTGACATCACTGTATGAAATGTAGGCATATTTTTTAAATTAAGAGGTTTTTTGAAATATAAAATTTTTTAAAGCAGACAACCCATTTAAGGACTCATAAGATAGTCTATTTCTCATTTTATGGGAGAAAGTGAGCGCGATAGAGAATTATATTATATACTTGTTAGTAAATCGTTAATTATCAGTTCCCTTTCCTGTAGCTTCAAAAACCTAAATTTATATTTTGATAATACATATTTGTTACTTTATATGTATATAAAGCCTTTTTTTAAATTTTCTGATTTGGCTGTCAACTCACACGTTAGTTTGTGACTGCAAAAGTGGCTATGAACATAAAAATAATATAAATAATATAAAGAGTGATTTTTTTGAGGTTAGGATTTTCATGCATTAGTATTTGACAGATAACGTGGGATTTCAGACATGGTGTCAAAGAGAAAGATGCTCAGTATGCTTTGACATTTCATCATGAATAGACTTACTAACGAGCAACGCTTGCAAATCATTGAATTTTATTACCAAAATCAGTGTTCGGTTCGAAATGTGTTTCGCGCTTTACGTCCGATTTATGGTCTACATAATCGACCAAGTGAGCAAACAATTAATGCGATTGTGACCAAGTTTCGCACTCAGTTTACTTTATTGGACATTAAACCAACCACACGAATGCGTACAGTGCGTACAGAAGAGAATATTGCGTCTGTTTCTGAGAGTGTTGCTGAAGACCGTGAAATGTCGATTCGTCGCCGTTCGCAGCAATTGGGTTTGTGTTATTCGACCACATGGAAGATTTTACGCAAAGATCTTGGTGTAAAACCGTATAAAATACAGCTCGTGCAAGAACTGAAGCCAAACGATCTGCCACAACGTCGAATTTTCAGTGAATGGGCCCTAGAAAAGTTGGCAGAAAATCCGCTTTTTTATCGACAAATTTTGTTCAGCGATGAGGCTCATTTCTGGTTGAATGGCTACGTAAATAAACAAAATTGCCGCATTTGGAGTGAAGAGCAACCAGAAGCCGTTCAAGAACTGCCCATGCATCCCGAAAAATGCACTGTTTGGTGTGGTTTGTACGCTGGTGGAATCATTGGACCGTATTTTTTCAAAGATGCTGTTGGACGCAACGTTACGGTGAATGGCGATCGCTATCGTTCGATGCTAACAAACTTTTTGTTGCCAAAAATGGAAGAACTGAACTTGGTTGACATGTGGTTTCAACAAGATGGCGCTACATGCCACACAGCTCGCGATTCTATGGCCATTTTGAGGGAAAACTTCGGAGAACAATTCATCTCAAGAAATGGACCGGTAAGTTGGCCACCAAGATCATGCGATTTGACGCCTTTAGACTATTTTTTGTGGGGCTACGTCAAGTCTAAAGTCTACAGAAATAAGCCAGCAACTATTCCAGCTTTGGAAGACAACATTTCCGAAGAAATTCGGGCTATTCCGGCCGAAATGCTCGAAAAAGTTGCCCAAAATTGGACTTTCCGAATGGACCACCTAAGACGCAGCCGCGGTCAACATTTAAATGAAATTATCTTCAAAAAGTAAATGTCATGGACCAATCTAACGTTTCAAATAAAGAACCGATGAGATTTTGCAAATTTTATGCGTTTTTTTAAAAAAAAAGTTATCAAGCTCTTAAAAAATCACCCTTTACTAATATTCTTGTGATCTGTGCATAAGATGATTATATTCCACAAACTAGATTTTATCGTTCATACATTCTTATGAGCGATAATCGAAATTGACGTTGAAAGCAAGAAAACTATGAATTTTTTGCACCCAATTAAAGCTCTAACATCTGGAGTTAGAGCATATCAACATCACAGTAAGCTCAGCATCTCGGTTTTCCCATTTCATCGCATCCCATTCCATAGTTCTTCTTCATACTTTCGCCTTTATGAAATTGCATTATTGTTCCTGACTTATAAGACTAATTAATCCCATGGTAAGCTCGAGCATGTTGGCCAACATTACACCCAAATATGACAGACCAGCAGACAGACAAAAAGGACACAGAGAGACAGGGATACAACAACAGCAGCAGCAGCTTAAGTTTCCCAATAAAAGTTGCCTCTCGAGCAGCAGCATTTGCTTCATATTAATGCCAACCAAAATGCAAACAAAGAGAACCATAACAGTTTAGCATATGAAAAGTACAACAGAAAAAAAACAGAAAACTAACATTAAACGCAATAACTTGCTTACCATACCGGTTAGGTTTTTTGTGCGCTTTTAGTTGACCACAAATGCAGCATAACAAGGACCAACACTTGTCGGTTTTTCCGCAAAAAAAGCCAGCTGCCATAATAACAATAATAATAAAGGACACTAAACATTTCCTCCCTACCGAACTGCCGCCCGCCCGCCGAAAAACAAATATCATATTCCAAAAGCGGAAACATAAGGAAACAGAAAAACAACATACCCATACTCACACACACTCGCCTCAACAGGGACACTCACCGAACACACACGCACAACACATGCAGCGCGCTGTCGAAATATTTGGAAAAACAACACCAACACCAAGTAAGGCTTGAAAAGTTTGCCGAGTTTGTAGCACTAATTACTAAAGATTAGTATCATATTTGTTTGTCAGCAACTTTGGCCAAAAGGCTGGGCTAAGTGTGAATGTGTTAGTCACAGGATTCGCATATGCACGCACGCAGCCATACACACACACGGACAGGACATCACCGCACATATTCGTTTTGGGTACAGGCAGCATATGTGCCTTTCGTGATGATGGGTGGGGATGGTGGCTGGAAGGCGAAGGGGGGGGGGGTTATTTAATGGCAAACTAACTTAAAGATTATTTATGTCTTTTTAAAAACTTTATTTAGCAGCAGTACATATAATATGGACAATAGGGTGGTGTGAAATAATTAAAGGCCATATGTTGTACAAAAAAGGCAGCATATATATGTGATTGGACCTACATTTCCAGAATAACAGTACAAATATGAAACAATGAAACAGAAACAATAAGTCTCATTAATATTCGACTTTCGCATTGGTGAAATTTATTTTATAATCTTAATTCACCATTAGATGAGCTTCAAAATCCGCGAAGAAAATAATCATTAACAGATTACAAATAATAAAAAAACATCGCATTAGTTCATTTACATCAAATATTACGTCAAATATTAATGAGATTCACTGTACTTTCAACGAAAATATGAATTTTAGTTACTTTTTTAATCGAAATTTACAGCGCGGTAATTATGCAACTGTCGAATTATCGTATCGTTTTGACGATACAAACAAAAACAATTTCAAATGTTCAAATCCAAAATTTTGTTGATAACACTAGTCAACAGTCAAAATGTACTCGGGATGCGATAATTTTTTCTGTGTAGATAACATTGACATGAGCTCGAAAAACGCAATAAAAATTTTTTTTTCGTTTGGTTTTTGTTTTATTTTTTTTTTTAATTTTAAAATTTTTTTTTGGTTAATTTGTTTCGTCCGGCATAACTCGGGAACCACTAGCCCGATTTAATTGAATTAAATTTTAAAAAATTTAAAATTACAATTCCCTTAATCTGTTCATATATTGTTTTCCTATACAAGCAACAGTTTCCAAGTTAAAAATGAATATATAAAGGAAAAAAACTTATTTTTTGCCTAAAGATTAAAAATTTTTTTTTTTAAATCCATAAAAAATCCAATATGAAAAAAATTTCAAATATTATTACTTTTACGTAAAGTCACATAACCTATGAGCAAAATGAGACAAAGATCATGAAAATCGATGCACGCGTTTCGCGTTTATTCGCAATTGAGTAAAGGTATGAATTTCAAAAATTTGCTCGACATATGCACAACTTTGTCTATGGTAAGGTTTTTTCTTTTTTTTATTCTCAGAATTAACAAAACGGAATAAACAAAGGGTTATTTAATTTTTATGATTGCGTAAGCAAAGTAATAAACGCTAATAAATGTGCGTGAACAATTAAAAGGAAAAAAGGAAAGGGGACTTTTTTAATTATTTGGGTTTTCCGTTGGCTACCTGTATGATTTTTTTACAGAAATGCAACCCACATTTAAGGGTGGTCATTATTCGGAAAATTTAAGACTCACACATGGTGAAACAGGTATGTAGCCACCGTAAAAAAATATACACCCATTTATAAGTACCTGTCAGTAAAATACTAAACAATACACAGTATAAATAGGTCTTCATTGATCGATTTTACTCATTCAACAAGTGTCGACGAACGCGATAGTTAAAATGAGCAAACGTTCGCGAGGATTTGAATGCAATACCAATCCAAGTAATTTTTGTTACATGTGCGGAGAATACGTTTCTGAAAAAAACAATCGTTGCTTTTCACCTAAATTGAGAGATTCATTTGAAGAGAGCTTCAATTTAAAGGTCTCAAACATAGATGAGCGGTGGACACCAAGTGCTCTATGTCCAAGGTGCTACGTACAGCTAGCTGACTCAAGGTAAGTGTAGATTACGAAATTCAAGAACATATATAACTTATTATTGAAATTCTTTCAGACGACAGCCGAGAATCATCATGCCAATGCTTTGGAGAGCTCCGCTTTGCCATGTAACAGATTGCTACTTCTGTCTTAGCAAAAAAACAGGCGTGGGAAAAAATATACGATGGACTTACGCTGCTGTTTCAACAGTGAATTTTCCAGTGCCATTTTCCGAAGAACCAGTGGACCCGCAACCGTCCGTTTCAAGATGGGCATCTAATAATGAGGCGATACATCCAACATCAGATCCGGAGACAGTAGAAACCACATCAGAATGCGAGTCAACATATACATTGCATGGAGGTCAACGCTTATGTTCCCCAGCAGAACTGAACGATTGGGTTAGAGAATTGAAACTCTCCAAGGAAGATGCAGAGTTGCATGCATCGCGCATGCAACAGTTCGGTTTCTTGGCTCCTGGTGTGGTGACAACAATCTACAGGAAGCGTCATGAACCATACGCAAGGTACTACACAAAAAAAGACAACATCTGTTTTTGTAAGGACATTCCCGGATTATTTGGTGAACTCGGGTACTCTTACGATCCAGGAGAGTGGCGTCTTTTCATCGACAGCAACAAGCAGAGCCTTAAAGCAATTTTACTGCACAACGGCAACGAGAAACCTTCGATTCCAATTGCTCATGCCGTTGACACCAAGGAAACATACGAAGTCATGGACAATCTACTAAAGTGCCTTAACTATGAGAGGCACGATTGGAAAGTTTGTGCCGACCTTAAGGTTATCGGTATCCTTTGTGGATTACAAGGTGGATTCACAAAGTACTGTTGTTTTCTCTGCCTTTGGGACAGCCGCGATCGTCAACATCATTACACCAGGAGGAGTTGGACAGAAAGAGTTAACTTCATCCCCGGCAGCGACAACGTGAAATATACACCACTCATAAAAAAGGAAAATGTTTTTCTCCCACCTCTTCACATAAAGCTCGGACTCATAAAAAACTTCGTGAAAGCTATCAACAAAGATGGCGAAGCGTTCGCCTATTTAAAAACCATTTTTCCTCACCTTTCATCGGCAAAGATTAAGGAAGGCGTTTTCGACGGTCCGCAAATTAAAAAGTTGTTGCAAGACCAACAGTTTGAGCACATTTTATCACCAAATGAAGCTGCAGCTCATTTCGGCAAATTGTTTCCGGATTTCTTGGAAACAACAAAAGCTCAAATTACAGAGAGATCGTCGAACAACTACTCCAAAATTATAAAAAAATTAGAGCAAATATGTCGCTTAAGATACATTTTCTACACTCGCACTTGGACTTCTTTCCGGACAACCTGGGCGATGTGAGTGACGAGCATGGTGAGCGTTTTCATCAGCAAATGAAAGAAATTGAGCACCGATACCAAGGATTTTGGAACGAAGCTATGATGGGGGACTATATCTGGTTCCTGATAAGAGAAACAGACCCACAACAATATAAAAGATGTTTAGATATTTTTTTTAAAACTTTTTTATAATTAATTAATGTTGATATCCTTAGGATAATTTCTTGTACATATATCGAATTGTTTTTTAATTTAAAGTTTGTCACCCAACAAATTTTAATTTTTTTTGTAATAAAAAAGAAAAAACCTTACCATAGACAAAGTTGTGCATATGTCGAGCAAATTTTTGAAATTCATACCTTTACTCAATTGCGAATAAAAGCGAAACGCGTGCATCGATTTTCATGATCTTTGTCTCATTTTGCTCATAGGTTATGTGACTTTACGTAAAAGTAATAAGATTTGACATTTTTTTTCATTTTGGATTTTTTATGGATTTAAAAAAAAAAATTTAAATCTTTAGGCAAAAAATAAGTTTTTTCCTTTATATATTCATTTTTAACTTGGAAACTGTTGCTTGTATAGGAAAACAATATATGAACAGATTAAGGGAATTGTAATTTTAAATTTTTTAAAATTTAATTCAATTAAATCGGGCTAGTGGTTCCCGAGTTATGCCGGACGAAACAAATTAACCAAAAAAAAAATTAAAAATTTAAAAAAAAAAAAAATAAAACAAAAACCAAACGAAAAAAAATTTTTATTGCGTTTTTCGAGCTCATGTCAAGGTTATCTACACAGAAAAAATTATCGCATCCGGAGTACATGAAATTTTTTTCATTTTGTTGAGTAGTTTAATGAGCGATATTTGAAACAATATTGATATTCTGTCGTATCAAGTATCGTTCAGTATCACGATCGAAAACAGAATTTTGAATTTAAACGGGAAAAAAATTTAAATTTCCCGGGAATACGGGAAATATCAAAAAATATGTTATTGATTATTTTGAGCACTAATTCAGTTATACTATATAAACAGAAAATTGCGAAAATCAGATAGGGGAATACACACTTTTTGTGAAGATATTTGCAAGATTTTATCGTGAAATAAAAACATCATACTATGGCTGATATTAAACTTCTTGTTTTCAAAAAGTCGATGAAATAAAAGGTGCAATGGCTATGCAGACGAGCTACAAATATGGATTTTTCGAAAAAGGAGGAAAGAGACAAAAAGGGATACAATTAGTACCAATTTAAGTATTGCAGCTATAATGGTGAAAGTCGGTATCTATATTTCTCTGACAACTTAGACTTACAATATAGATGGATTTTTCGAAATTTGTACTTATAAGGGGTGATCGGGACAAAAAGGAATAAAAAATGGTGCCAACGTAAATTTGATATGTAAATTCCTCTGACCATGTAGCAGCGCAGTCAAATTGGATTTGTCGAATTTTGTACTTTTTAAGTGCGCTCGGGACAAAAAGGGATAAAAATGGTGTACAACCCATTAATTACGTAAACGCGGAACATAAATGGATATTACAAAATTTGTACTTATAAGGAGGATGCGGGACGACAAGGGATAAACATGGTACCAAATAAAGTACATGTTTTAGGGGAAGCAAAAACACATGTTACCTTTAATGTTTTTTTCAAAGTGTGTACTTTTTGGGAAAGAGGTGCAAAAAGTTATGAAGTCATCTAGAAACATGAGATCGAGGTTATAAAAGGCTCTGCGGTTGTAATTTTTTCTTTTCTATCCAATTGAAACGACAAGTACATTCCTTTGACTCTGTATGAGAGTTATCTAATAAGAGGTTTCCAAATTATTGTTATAGATTTTTGATGCGAAGCAGCGGGTACTGCTAGTGTCCAATATTATGAATTCTCCAATCCTTTCTAAGTAAAATATTTTTAAAATGGAAAATAATTTCTTAAATATTTTAACAAAAAATTTATTTTTTAATTTGTAATATGTCAGCATTTTAAACCCTAATGTTATTTTCATTTATTAATTTTCTTTTCAATTGTTTTCGAATAACTACTACAATGAAATATATTTTTAGATTATTATTATTTTGTTCTGTTCTTCGCGATTCTTTGTGCTATAGTTTTTTTTTAAAAGTGCATTCATATTGAAAATTATCATAAATGTACGAAAACCTTTAAACAGTGTACACGGGCGTGTACGGTGTACTTTAATGGGTTAAAAAGCACGCAGATGTTGATATTTTAAACCATATTGGACGTACCTAAAATAAATCATGTTTTCCCGGGAATGAAACTTTTCATTCCCGTTTTCCCGGAAAATGAAAAAAGTCCGGGAAACCAAAAACCCTAATTCCATGCACAAGTATAGATGTTATGAAGGATAGATAGAGTCAATTGTGTGGGACGTACAAGAAGGGGCTTGGCTAAAGTGTAAATATTTTTGTGTTTAAAGTTATTATAAAAAGATTTTTAAATATCAAATTTCAAATGATTTTGGCTACCCGTATAGATGTTATATCGGTTTTATTGTAACCAAAGTTTATTCCACTTTGTGTGGGATAAATATAACCACTATAAAAGCATTGCTAAATATCAAATTTCACAGTATTTCGATCACCTGTATAGAAGTTATAAAAGCTTTAATTTTACGTAGTTTTGGGTGATTTGTGTGAGAGATACTGGAAGGAGCGTGGCAAAACCCGTCGTATTTAGTACACTCGAAGTGATTACAAAACCATTATCAAATACCAAAATATAGCTGATTCCGAATATCCGTGTGGAGGTTACATGGCTTTTAATTTAACATTGGAATATGGGCTATTTGTGTGGGAGGTACCAGAAGGGGCGTGCCAATTTCGCCCATCTTCCAACTTAAACTAAGTTTGGGAAAAATATTACGATGTGCAAAGTTTGAATCGATTCCTTAACTCCTTTTGAGAGTTATCGTGTCCACCAGCCAGACGGACGGACGGACGGATATGGTTCAAACACCTTAAAAAGTAGTGAAACGAGTTTGGTCCAAACATACTTAGGGTCTTAAGTCACTCCTTCAATGTATTACACTTTTTTTCTGTCCCAAATGATATACTCAGTGAGGGTATAATAAATATAAATTGGCATTAGGCATGGCACCGGCTATTTTCATATAACTGTGAAGTCAAATAGCTTCACTGGTAAATATCAAACAATAAATAAATAAAGATTATTTTTTGATAGACCATCGTGTATAGATTGTGTAGCATATCGAGGGCTTATATTCATAAGTGGCTATGAACCATTTTCTCGAAAATGAGTTTTTGGTGCCAAACTATTCTCAGATTTGACTTTTTATCATATTGAGAATACCAAAATATTTTTTTGGCATATGATTGCTTTCAGAATCCTGAACAGAAAAAGTTTAAATATAATCAAATGCAAACGCGAATTTTGGATTTTCCAACAATTGCAGCGATCTGGCTACATATATGTTACAAGCGACATTGGTTCTTAATAGACAAACAAAAATTCAGTCGGATCCGTTGGCTAGATCGCGAGAAAATCATTAAACAAAAATGTCATGTGTGAAAATCATTTTAGCCATATTTGCAGCGAAAATGAAAATTTTCCAAAAAGTATCCAATTTGTATTTTTTGTTTACCGTGCCCTACCGCAGTATCCACTTTTTGTAAAAAGTTGGAAAAAGGGATAAAAATGTTACCAATCTGACGGATGAAGCTGAAATCTTTAAATTCGCTGTGTACATCGCAGAAAATTCGTTTTCTATACAACATTGCCAAGATTTCATGAAAAACGTTATCGAGTTTACAAAAAATCTTATTTATAAAATGTCTATGTGCTTATTTCAAAATGCATAGTGCTCAATTTTAAACGTGCAAAATTGGCTATGAACCATAAAACCGCGAATAATAGGAAATTTCGAAAACTTTTTAATCGTAGCAATTAGTAATCCTCTTTAGATTAAACTGTAGAAGAATTATTCATAATTACTCTTTCTTACTCTTTCGCTCTCCTGAAAAGTTGTGTTTTGGTTCATAGCCACTTATGAATATAAGCCCTGGATATTGTCCCGATTATGAATACTTGTACAGTCGAAATCACTTATACATATAACCGATTATCGTTAAAAGCAATGCCATCCTACTCAATATGACAGTGCCTAACAAATCTGACTGCGTAGGCCAAAAATAACATGATTTTTTTCTAAATTCGTACTTTTAGGGTAAAAAAGGTAGGCAACTTTTACTAACTTAAACTAAACTTATACTAAGTATGTACTTTCCACGATGATAACAACTGATTATTGATTTTCGAAATTCGTACTTTTAGGATCAACTGATATTTATGGCAAATTTTCGACGAGTTCTGCCTTATATACCATTTAATTACACTTGATTATATTATATTTAGTAGAGGACTACCACTCTGTATAAATATTTTAGTAGTCAAAATTATTTAATTTTTATTTTATTTTTCGCTTGTTTTATTTTGGTCTGTAATACCGTGAAACAATTTTACATTTTTATTGGGTTATTCAGACCCAATAAACATATGGAATTACAGATAGAATGTGTGTTTAGTTTTTCGTTTGTGATCTTTTCTCCTTTTTAAAAGTATTTTAATTTCCTAGGGATTCAGATATTTTAATAATTTATTTTTGTGGACATCAAATGGACGAGAAGAATATCTATTAAAAATACTTCAAACTTCATGCTTCTAACATTATTAGTTTATTACTAACAACCATTTGAAGTTTCCCTCATTTATTTATTCAAGTTTTAGTTATAAAGGGGAAAACTTGAAACCATTGTTAATGCTTAACCAATACAGATAGAAACAAGAAATTTATATTATTTTTAACAAATTATTTTCTCTTTAATTTGATATCGATATCAAACACAAAAGTATGAAAATAAATTATAAACTAATATATTAAATTATTAAATACATACATAACATTGAATTGGCAAAGTGAGATTTTTAGTGTGTCGACTTAGTTCGGTGGAATATTTTGTTTATCAGCGCTTCTCATTTGTCGTATGTGACCGCTGGTACTAATATGAACCCTGATTTATGTCAAAGACATACATTCGTTGCGAAAGTTCTGACGAGATGGGGTAGCGCCCATCGAAACTGCGCAGTCAACTTTTAGCTGCAACAGTAAAGGTCTCACTTTGCCTTTTTGCTAATTTTGGGTTCTGCTGAAGACTTCAGCACAACCTTCGGTCTTAAACCAAAATAAATGACAACACATTATTAAATACATTTATATATTTTAAAAATTAAAAGCCCTGTGAAAAGGAGGAAAGACCACCAAATGAACTGAGTACACAGTTTTTTCACACAGTCTACTTTCAGGTCCAACAAAAAAATTTAATTATTTCATAACCATTTTTTCATCTATAAATTTGATTTGAACTGGGACCGAATCCACAACATGCCACAGTTTGATGGAGATTTTAGGATGGAATGCAGTTTACTGAATGCTGAGTTTTGGAACAGAATCAGATACAAGTCAATTTCTGCTGGGTGGCTTTGTCAATCGTCAAAATTGTGGCATTTGCGATATAGCAATTGATTGCTGAGAGTTAAATTTATCCACACTTTAATGGGAATTTCTTAAATGCCGTTGATCAATTGCAACTGTTGATAGTGCTCACTATAGGGACCAGGTACATCATTTTGAGTGCCTAAATTGCATGAAATGAAATTTTATGTATCAATCATTTCCCAGATGTGACTCTCAAGATCATAATTTTGCAGACGTTGTACCTTTCTCATTGTGCCTGTTTGAAGCTTAAGGTTTCTCACGATAAGCAACGCCTCGAAGAAGTACTGTGAACTTTAGCATTAGCCGGATTTAGGCAAATTCGAGAAAAGTCTGACAAAAGGCAAAAATTCTAATAAATTCTTCACTGTATACTTTAAGAGTCTTTAAAAAATCTATTCTATTAAAATTCCTTTTTGATTAAATATGGGACGCCACTTCTAAAAGCTCTCATTCTAAAAGCTAAACCACGCAATATTTACTACACTCTATTTAATTTTTCCTAATATTTGTGTAGTGTGGGACAGTTGCAGATTTTCTCCAACTGCGTCTTTGACTTTTACCCAATCCTAAAAATTTTACGCCTGCTATCTCATAGACTGAGCGAGATATTTGAAACCTTGTATGTCTGTTTACCATCGCAACTTCGCTCCACATTAATGTACATCCCAACATATGTACGTATGCGGGGACATATGTACTTTCAACCCGAAATTGTTGCAATAGTTTGCCACACCAAACCAAGCTGAAAGTCCAAAGAGTAACTTTTTTGTGTTCATGTTCCGTGTTTCGTTAGCAAAGTTTGCAAATAGTAATCAATGTTTTTGGCAAAAACATATCTACTAACATAAACCAAAATACATACATCCCATACATACATATACGTTTAGCTAAACAAGCAAATAAAGTAAGCGACCAACAACAAGAACAAATTATCCGACGACATCTGAGTGCAACTCTGCTAACGAACATGAAATGATAACGATTATAATTGAAAACCTGGAGCCTAAATATAGGCTTTAGGAAATTGCGGTTATTGTGAAGGCCTTCACGTAGGCAGTGGGTTGGATAAAGTTGGGGTCAAGAAGAATATAAAAGGTGGCTCAAAATTTAGCCCATATTTGCTTCAATGAGAAGACACTTGGTTGTAAATAATAAAAATTTTTAAGATATGAAAATAGTTCCAACTCCAATAAAATTGTGTTTTGCGTGGGTTCTCATTTCTAAATTTACCGTCTATCTCTGGGAAAAGGGCTCGGATTAATTCTTTTAAATTGTTTACATGTTCCGTCCATAAAAAACTGAATATATCTACCCTCATGTGTTTGTATATTTCCAGTGTCTCCACGATTATACATATGTAGAGTTTTAATTCGTATTTTAAAAATATTGTTGCACTCATGTTTGCAACAAGCACCAAAAAAAATAGAGAAAATTTTAGCAACACTAAATTTATAGTTCTTTTTTTCTTTGGTTTGCTGTGTTCAAACAATTTTCGCCAAATAATTTACGTTACGGTAAATGAATACAGATTTTTTGCTGTGAATGCACGCAACATGGACGTAGTCGTTGCCCAATTTGTCACCATGGGTGGGTACTTCGAGCAGGGAGACTAGTTACCTCTGGTATATATGAAATAGGGAAGATCTGTTTTAGTTTTTTCGTTTGTATTTTTTGGTCTGTAATCAATATTTGATTTGAACTGGGACATTGTCCTGGCTCAAGACCATTTTGCATCTATATATATAAAATAATGCAAATTTATTTACAAATGATATGGTGACATTTATTACTTGGTCTTGAGCCAGGACAATGTTCCAGTTCAAATCAAATATTGATTACATACCAAAAAAACTAAAACAAATGAGCGTTGGCACGGCAGAAGTATTGCTGGGTAACTATTCACTAATAATCTGATAACAATTGAAAATATTTACAATAGCGCCAAAAAGTAATATTATTATTTCTTCTCATGGTCCATACTTTCAGAGCTATTTAAAAAGTTGTGGCTAAAAGAAAATATTATGGAAAAATTTAAAGAAATCAAATTTTTAAAATTCACGAAAAGTCAGAAATAGAAAAAAAGTTTTGGTTTTAGAACTTTGCCCATGAATTCTGATGGGTTATGAATAAAATGTGGCATTTCCAAGACATTTTTCCAATCCCAAGGATATATTTTCATATTACTCCCAATTAAAAGAATGTTTGTCATTTTTAATAATAAATCATAAAACATAGATAAGCATTTTTATTATTTGCACCTTACCTTATTATATAATGAGTGATTTTTTTGAGGTTAGGATTTTCATGCATTAGTATTTGACAGATCACGTGGGATTTCAGACATGGTGTCAAAGAGAAAGATGCTCAGTATGCTTTGACATTTCATCATGAATCGTCTTACAAACGAACAACGCTTGCAAATTATTGAATTTTATTATCAAAATGCGTGCTCTGTTAAGAAAGTTCATCGCGCGCTTCCATTTTATGGTCAGTTTAATCGACCCACTGTAGCGGCTATTCGGGCTATTGTGACTAAATTTCGCACCAAATTTACATTGTTGGACATTAAACCACCAACACGCTTACGTAGAGTGCGAACTGAAGAAAATATCGCAGCTGTATCGGCCAGTGTTAATGATGACCACCAATTTTCGATTCGTCGCCGTTCGCACCAATTGGGTCTCTGTTACTCAAAAACGTGGAAATGCCAAAATTGGACTAAGCGGATGGACCACCTAAGACGCAGCCGCGGTCAACATTTAAATGAAATTATCTTCAAAAAGTAAATGTCATGGACCAATCTAACGTTTCAAATAAAGAACCGATGAGATTTTGCAAATTTTATGCGTTTTTTTTTAAAAAAAGTTATCAATCTCTTAAAAAATCAAATTCATATATGTATTTACATTACTGACAATAATGAGTATTTGCTTATATTATATTACTACAAACAAAACTTTTTAAATTCGCTAAATAGTCATTTTATGCGAAACCCAGCTAGGGGAATAAAAACTTTTTGTGAGGCTATTTGCAGGACCTTTATTGTGAAATAAAATTATCATGCCGACAATACTATGGCTTACATAATGTAAATTTTCTTGTTTTCCTAGAAGAATCGATGTGAATATCTTCATCAAGAACAATTTACTTTACATATGTAGCCAGAAAGAAATGGTCTAAAAATAGGAATACAATAAAAATTGTTCGCCTGGAAACTTTCAAGAGAAATCTAATAGGAATATAAATATATGCTACGGTGTATTTAAATGGGCCTTTGTAAGAATTAATGACTGGACTGGATTTCAATATTTTTATTTTTTATGAATTTATTAAATTAATATTAATTTTTTATGTTTCTATAGTTTTTACAGTTTAGAATATTCCCCCCTGTTTCTATAAAATATTTTTGTCTCCAGACGAATGAATATTCTAAATTAAATGCGTCATAACATTCTCCGTAAATTAGTTATTTGTTTCCTTAATCGTTTTCAATTTTTAATCTACCTGCGTTATAAATGTCCAATTCTGACGATTAGTCTACAACTTTTCAAGTTTATAATGAGAAAATGTAATTTATAATCGGAATATGTAAGTTCACGATGAGAAATGTAAATTCATAACAGGAAATGTAAATTCATAATAGGAGCATGATAATTAATAATCAGCTCTGTAAATTCGTAATGTGATAATGAGATATATAACTACAAAATGAGAAAATCCAAATTGACAATGAGGAAATATAAATTCTTATTCAGGAATATATATTCATAAAATATAAATTCATAATCAGGAACTCTAAAATTTATAATCGAAGCTATGTATGTACGTTTTTCTATGGATATTTTCTTAGAAACACATATTTTATCAATGTTCTCATTATAAATTTACATTTTCTCAATACGATTTTATATTTTCTCATTATGAATTCATATTTTCTGAATATGAAAACGTATTTTCTGATTATGAATTTGGATCATAAAATCCAAACTTGTATATTTCAATATGAATTGGTATGTTCCTATTATGAATTAATTGTTCTCAATGAATTATGATTTATATATCTCATTATGAATTAACATGTTCCTATTATAAATTTACATTACCCATTATGAATTTATATGTCCCTAATATGAATTTACATTTCCCAATATAAATTTGTTTGTTCCGAATACAATCTTGAAAAGGTGTAGAGTAACATATTTGTAAAATGAAAAATAATTTGTAAAATATTTTGACATTAGCATTCGTTTTTAACTTGTAATATGACAGTATTGAAAAAACACACCAGTTATTAAATGTTGATATTTTAAACCATATTGAACATACCTATAAATAAATTACTTTTTCCCGGGAATGAAATTTTTCATTAATTTTTATACAATAATTATGTAACAAAATTAAACTTTTTCGAAAATAACAAGGTTCTGACAACGGATTCTGATAGTGGGGGTAAAAAAAGAATATATGTGTATCGGCGTACATATGGTGGTCATATTAGATGGGGTGAATATTCGGCTGCATCTTAAATTTTGTTGTTATAGCCCATAGTGTGATATTTGACGTAGAATATTTTTCCATTCACACCAACCCCCTAAAATTCGGTTTTGTACAGCAAGTTAGCACCAAAAAAAAATAGGAAAATAACCCTAAAATGAGTTTTAAGGTTAATTTCTGGCATTCAAGATGACTTCTGAGTTTTGGTGTATGCAAAGACTTATAGAAGAATTTTATGGAAAATTGTTTTTGCACAAAAGGGATCAAAAGGAAGATAAAGAATTAAAATGTTCCACAAAACTGTTTCTCGTACTGTTTTAAGTAATATTGCTGAACACATCAAAAGCCTAAAATGGCAGAGTTACAAGGTTTCCTATAACGATTCATCATAAGAATGTGTGCTGCGCCCTCCTCTGAAGTGGTGGCTATATAAGGTTCAGGGCGGCCGAGCTTAGCGCCTTTTTCATGTTTTTTTCTTTTTTTTAATTTGTGTTGAAGTGAACTTTAATATTTCGAATTTTTTATTGTAATCCGGTCTAAAAAATATTATTAACTAGGCCTTGCCTGCATTATGTCAATTGACAAAGAACGTTATTGGTTGCGATTTATAACCCACCCCCTTTTTTCGGAGACGCTCCTGCCTTGCCATCGAACCTGCTCTCGCCTGTACATCCGCATAGTATATACATCAAGTGGAATAAAATATAAAAGTTCCACAATTAATGTGGCGTCAGTTCTGGGAAACAGAATTGTTCATACCTTTTGTGCAATTTGTAAATTTTGGCTAAACTTAATTATTTTAATTATTTAAAGTGCTATGAAATATATTTTGCAAATAAATAACGAAATTTCTCTAATGAAAACTACAGCAATTTTAAGTGGAAATTTTATAAAATACTAGGGAAGTTTTAGAGTGAATTTATATTGTAAACAGTTTAACATGTAAGTGGAACTTAATAAGTGGAATTAAAATGTTCAAGTGTTTTTACACCCTCTACCATAGGTACGAATCAAACGACAAAAGCTAGAAGCCTGAAATTTCTAATAAACATACCTTTCAATATTTAGGGATTTTTAGAAACTCCCGTCTTTAAGGAGTAAAATGGGAACAGAGGGATAACAAGTAGTAACAACCAAACACATTACTCACTTATACTTACCACATTTGCGAGCAAAAGCTCTAGTAAATATCATTGAGCAGAATTGCCCGCCTAGATGATGGAATTTAAAACCATGGGCTTTATTTCCTCGAGAGTTATTTGAAGTCATTGCTCTAAGCCCACAAACCCTTATCCATCCATGCACTGAAGAAGGATATTCAAAACAAACAAGCGCAACATTTCCTCTCATAAATACAATTTCTATTAGCCCCAAAGCTATTTAAGGAACCCTGGTGGTCTTTTAAATGATTCTGCATTGTTATTTTTTCTTGTTCATTTTTTTTTCTCTTTCACTAGTGTCAGTCAACAACCTTAGATGGATGCATGTAACCAACCATATGTACGCATGATGAAGATTTGCTCACATAAACCCAGGCAAAAAAACAAGGACCTCCACCCAACCAACTATTGTGTCAGGGCGCAGAAGGGACCACACGGCCGTGTGTGTGTGTGTGAAAGGACCGAGTGGTGGGGGGGCTAAAGTGTTGGTGCTCTGGAAGCTAATCAAATAAATATGTCTCTGCGGTATTTAATGGACAAACCAAAATAACCACAATGGCAAATGTTTACAACTGACGCAACATAATTTCTAATTAAAACGTTAAAATGTATTAAAATGCGCGTGAATAGTAGTAGTCGTAGTAGTATACCCGCAATGAGCACAACAGCACCAGCAACAACAGCAGCAGCAGCAATAACCACCGGATCAGCAACAAGGACAACAAAATCGCCAAATACCAGCAGCAGTAGAACCTGGAAAAAAAGAAGCAGCATCACTAGATATTGTGTTGCGGAATATAATCTCGCATAAAGTCAGAATAGAAATTTAAAAATTACACTCAGAAAAATGATTTATCTGCAATGTCCTGTCCTAGGCCATTTAAACATTTAAATTAGAATCGGCTGTAAAAAAGCACTGTTTTTCAAATTTCTGGTTTAATTTTGGAACACAATATAATTCATACGCCTACCACGACAGTACCTCATCCGATCAACACAATTTTTCAGTACAGGGCCCGATGATGCACTTAGCCCAAAATCTAAATAGTAACGTGTGAGTTCTTTGAACCCCATATGCGGCAATTTTGCTTATTGACATATCCACCGAGATGAATATGAACTTCATGAAGGCTGAACTAAAGGTCGATTTCTTCTCGAAAAGACTGACTGACTGAATATTTCCCAATAGCGTCCCATTTCGAAAATATCAAACATAAACTTGAAAATAACAAGTAAGGAAAGGCTAAAGTCGGGCGGGCCGACTATATGATACACTCCACTTTCTATCCGAATACAATTCAATTCGGTAGAAAATTGAAAACGGGAAGAATTTTTGTATATTTCCTAATCATAGGCTGATATGAACTGACCCAGTTTGTCAAATCGATAAGAATATTTGTATCGGGGCTATATCCAAGCATGGAATGTGACCCACTTATACAATATGTTCTTCTAGTTCAAGTATAACCTGTTATGGTCAATTTGAAGAAATTCTCTGAAAATAAGTGGTTCCTGGGTCGGAAAAAGTCAATCCGGGAGCGAAATTTGTATGGGAGCTATATACAAATCTGAACCGATCTGACCTATTTTCACAACAGGTGTTCCTAGTTTAAATGTAAGATGTTTTGGCACATTTGAAAACAATCTGATAAAATTTGTGGTTTCTAGAGCGGAAAAATTGGGAACGAAATTTGTATAGGAGCTATATATAAATCTGAACCGATCTGAACTATTTGCACCACGGGTGTTTCTAGTGAAAACCTAAGATATTTTGCCAAATATGAAGAAGATCTGTTAAAATATATGGTTTCTACAGCAGAAAAAGTCAAATCAGGAGCGAAATTTGAATGGGTGGGAGCTATATATAAATCTGAACCGATCTGAACTATTTTCACCACAGGTGTTCTTAGTTTTAATATAAGATGTTTTGCCTAATCTGAAGACAATATCAGACCATATCAAATTGGGAGCGAAATTTGTATGGCAGCTATATATAAATCTGAACCGATCTGCACCACTTTCGTCATGGGTGTTTCCAGTTGAAATATAAGGTATTTTGCTAGATTTGAAGAAAATCTGTTAAAATATGTGGTTTATAGAGTGGAAAAAGTCAAATCGGGAGTGAAATTTGTGTGAGAGCTATATATAAATCTGAACCGCTCTTACCCATTTTCACCATGGGTCTTCCTAGTGGAAGTATAAGATATTTAAGCAAATTTGAAGAAGATCCGGTAAAATGTGTGATGTCTAGAACAGAAAAAGTCAAATCGTTGGCCGAAATTTGAATGGGAGCAATATATAAATCTGAACCGATCTGACCTATTTTCACCATAGGTGTTCCTAGTTAAAATATATGATGTTTTGCTAAATCTGAAGACAAGCCGATGCAATATGTGGTTTCTAGAGCGGAAAAAGTCAAATCGGGAGTGAAATTTGTGTTGGAGCTATATATAAATCTGAACCGCTCTTACCCATTTTCACCATGGGCCTTCCTAGAGAAAGTATAAGATATTTTAGCAAATTTGAAGAAGATCCGGTAAAATGTGTGATGTCTAGAGCAGAAAAAGTCAAATCGTGGGCCGAAATTTGAATGGGAGCTATACATAAATCTGAACCAATCTGACCTATTTTCACCATAGGTGTTCCTAGTTAAAATATAAGATGTTTTGTCAAATCTGAAGACAAGCCGATACAATATGTGGTTTCTAGAGCGGAAAAATTTAAATCGGGAGCGAAATTTGTATGGGAGCTATATATAAATCTGAACCGATCTGACCTATTTTCACCACAGGTGTTCCTAGTTAAAATATAAGATGTTTTGCCAAATGTGAAGACAAGCCGATGCAATATGTGGTTTCTAGAGCGGAAAAAATCAAATCGGGAGCGAAATTTGTATGGGAGCTATATATAAATCTGAACCGATCTGATCTATTTTCACCACAGGTGTACCTAGTTAAAATATAAGATGTTTTGTCAAATCTGAAGACAAACAACAGAAAAAGTCAAATCGTGAGCGAAATTTGTATGGGAGCTATATATAAATCTGAACCGATCTAACACAGTTTTACCACAGGTATTTCTAGTTCAAATATAAGATGGTTTGCTAATTTTGAAGAAAATGTGTTAAAATATGTGGTATCTAGAGGGAAAAGAGTCAAATCGGGAGTGAAATTCGTATGGGGGCTATATCTAAATCTGAACCGATTTTCTTTAAGATCTATAGCGTTCGTCCTTACCCCGAAAAACTTCGCTGTGCAAAGCTTCATTTGGTTCTGTCTACATTTGCGACCTGTATCGTGATTACAAGAATAGATGGACGGACAGACAGACGGACAAATTTTTTAAAAAATAATGATAGCTTAGTTTCATATGAAACATTATATTGTCTTAAACAAATTACTTAATTATAAACTCGGTTACTTCCCTCAATCATTTAAAAAAACGATAGTCAGTCATCCCAATTAGGAAACCCAATAAACCTCCCGATTCTCCATCGTCTTATCTGCCAATTAGTCTTTTGTCATCTGTCGGTAAAGTCCTTGAGAGAGTTCTTAAAGATAAATTATTTAATTTTATTGAAAATCATAACATTTTACCTGCACAACAATTTGGATTTAGACGCGAATACAACACTACCCACCCACTTCTTCGAATTCGGAATATAGTTCATTCGAACTTCCAGCAGCAAAAGTCAATGGGGAATTTGAATCTGAATTTTTTAATTTTTTCGCTGAATCCATTACATTACAAATTACATACGCTCGAATCCTAGCTTTGAATCCAGTTTTTTTTTAACATTTCAACCTATGTTAGTTGCCATTCCTTATCCAGGAATGATGAAAATACACCATCATTTTGGAAAAGTCTCAGTTTTGCTAAAGTTGGGCCTGTTTTCTGATTTTTACCAATGTTGGGCTCGTTTTCTGATTTTTGATTTCTTAAGTTTTCATCGCAGAATGCAAAATCATCCCCAAAAAGTGAATATCGTGTTATGTTTTAACCAGCCAAAACTCTCATTACGAAAGTAATGTGGGGAATAAGGCAAAACCAAAAACCTTCACTACTAATTATTCGGATCCGTTTCTAATTATCTTTATAAAGGGATTGTAAAAAAATAAGTACTTCCACGCACGCTTACAAAAAGTTAATATATAAGTACTGGTTGGTAAGTATGTTGGTTGACGTGGCAAGCGAACGTATACACAAAAAATACAGTTTCGTTGTCGTAACAAAAGGTACGGAATAATAAGAAGAATGGGAAATGCATTTTCCATTCTTCTTATTGTGTTATTTAAGATAGTATTATAATCCTATTTTAGCAATAAAATAAAACATTTTTTTAAATTCCAATATTGCTCTACCAGTTAAATTTATGATTCTGCAAAGAAATAACAGGCATTCCGCGTAACATGTGCACACTTCGATTGACAAGAAGCAACTAAATTTTCTTCGGCAACATCGAAATGACTGGATGACAAAGCTACACACAACTCTTTGTGTAGCAAAACATGGATGTGTTGGAGTTAATTATTTCATACTTCAAAATAATGCAGGGCGTAATGGGCTGTCATTACTAGGTAATGCAAATAATAATGAGGTGACATTACCGAGTTTTTGCTGGGTACATTGCAACCCAGTTTATAAAACATATTTGTAGAGTTTCGACACCCCAAACCATAAACGACGAGGAGGCACCATCATCTGTAGTCGTAGTTCTTTGTTTATTTTATCTAATTTTTGGGACTTGTCCTTATCTTATTTTTTGCAGTCTGAAATTTTGGTTTATTAAATTTCGATCGATGAATCCATCTGAAACATAGCTTTGAATCCAGTTTTTTGTACAACTCAACTCGTTTTTCTAAAAATATTCCCAGAGGTTGATCATCTCCTGTACATACATAAGAAAATTACAAATTCATTTCCGAAAAATCTCAGTTAAGGGAATTTTTGTGAATTATGGGCTAAATTTTGAATTTTTTTTGGTTTATTAAATTTTAATTGCTGACTCAAAATCTATCCGCATAAAGTGTCACATTTGCGAGAAATTTTTTGACGGTATATTTGCGGATTGCTATGAATGCTTTATAAACCCAAATTCATTTATATTCATAAATATTTTTTTCTATGTATATTATTATTATAAGTGTACCATCTTTTAGTAACTATTATTCTGGAAATTTATTAATTAATAAAGGTGTGAGATTTTTCTTATAATATTGTTTTTATTTATTCAATATTTCGTCAATCGTTGAGGAACATAATTAATAAATTTTCAGAAAAGGATATTCCCTTTTATTTTATATTCTGGAAACCAGCGAAACTTAAACCAACTTTACGAATTTTTCTTCCTTCACTGATTATTGAATTAAATTCCATTGAATTAGTCGAATGGGGGATCCCCATATACTATGTACCAATGTTTTGCCACCCTTGCTAAGAGCGAACAGACATTTTTCTTCGAGCGTTCGACCATTGCATTGGATGGACATTAAATGTCTGAATAATAAGCAACATTACACTGAAAGCAACAACAACAACAGCTACAAAACTGAGAATGTGGATTTCCTTTCCTAAAACGCAAAACAAACGCGCGCACACACACACTCACAAACATAATGAAAAATATTAAATTACTTAATAAAGTTAGTGCGAAATGAAAATTTCAACTTAAGAAGGTGGATTTTTTTTCTGTCGTGGAAAAAGATGAAGGCACAAGCAAAAGACCAGAAAAATTAATTAAAATAAATGAATCAAGATTAGAACACAGCACTGAGCAACAACAAAAAAAACACTGTGTAAAGAAGACGAGGATACAAATAAAAAATATATAATTTTGTAATGTGCTACCCTCCCCCATACAGCAGCCAGTGATCCTAGTAGGAACAGAACACATGGTGCTCGGAAGGATGAATATAAGACTCGAGAAATAAGTACAAAAAGGACTACAAGATAATGCACTCAAAGAGGGCCACACTAAGAAGATGACACTGGTCGTAATGAAATGTGAAAAGGATTAAACAGCGGCTGTCCGTTAGTAGGCTCTGCACAGAGATTGGTCTTAATTTGTGCTCAAGGTGTGGGATAGACGTCGTAAGAGTGGACATTTTTAAAGTTTTTTCAAGTTATACCATACCAAGAAAATGTTATAATTAAACATTAAATGCAAGATGTTTTCAAAAATAAAAAACTTTTCAATAATCCAACATTTTAATAAATAAATAAATAAATAAATAACCAGTTCTAATGAAATCACGAAATCGTCTGAACAGGCTCCAATCAGTATGGTGGCCCTGTTGGTCTCCCCTTTTATAAAATTTATAAAAACAACACAAATTTGGATTTTTTAATATTTTATTTGAGCAAGTGTTGCTGCTTCGTACGGAGTACACAAAACTACTACTCATTTGACAACCATAACAAAAACGATAACGCCATCTATCGGCTTTATCTATTATATATTTTATATCATTGCCATAAATTCAACAGTTGAGGTCGACCATATGATCGATCTGCAACATCGTCTATAAATTGCGAGAATCGATGACTGCTTTTGAAAGTAAACTTCAACAATTTGGCAGCGTTGTTGATGCGGGAGTCTATAGATTTTCTATATTTGTTTATATATCTCCTTATTGTGAGCGTTAAAAGAGCCACACGTCTCACAGTGTATTATCAGCGGCAAAAAGTCCACAATGGCATGCTCCCAAATCTCAACTTTACTGATTGAATTTTTGAAAGAACACTGATATTAAGCATATTCTAAAATATTTTGCCCAATATCGCGGCCAAATATAGCTGTCTATGCTATTAAAGTTAATAAATGCTAAAATAGTTGAGAATTTCATCAAAATAGAGGTTATTTTATTAGGATGTATCTAAGAAACCATGTATCGTATTGGAATTCTGTTTAGTTCGTAGAACACAGGAGATGTTGAGGTGTTTTTTCCATTTAAAAAAGTGTAATTACGTTTTCGCTTTCCTTTTCAGACAGTGGTTTGCCTAGTTGTTGTATTTATTTGGAATTGTTAATTTTATACAGTATAAAACAATATTTGCGAGGCCGACCGATGCCTCGGCATTGACAAATATTGTTAAGCTATTGTCCTATTTATTCATTTTAAAAAGAATATTCTGCTTATAGTTGTCAACATCGATTTAATTACAGAAATGCCAAAACCTTCTAAGACAAAAATAAAGCAATACTTTCTTCGTTGTCCTCTGTTAATGTATTTTGGAAAATTTATTTAAAGCATACTTTAGGGACGTAAGGTTTGATGGCATGCGATCGCATGTAAATATTGTGCCGATATATTAATCTTATGTTATTTATTAAGTCATAATAGCCGTTTGTCATCGATGAAAATATAATATTTATACCCTCCACTAGGGTGTTATGTCTTTGTACAGTTGTTTGTAACACCCAAAAGGAAACGAGGTAGATCCATAGTTTATTATACTGATCGGCTTAGAATCACTTTCTGAGCCGATTTAGCAATGTCCATCTGTCCGTCAGTCTGTCTGTTAGTCCGTCTGTTAGTCCGTCTGTTCATCTATTCTTGTAATCAAAGTTCATGTCCGATTTTAACAACAATTGGAACCAACAAGTTTTGCAGGCCAAGGACAAATGCTATTTAATTTATCACCTTTTCCACTCTAGAAACCACATAATTTACTCGATTTACCTAAAATTTCGTACGGTACCAACATGAAATATGAAAGTGGGTCAAATCGGTTCATATTTAGATATAGCTCTCATACAAAATTTGCTCTCGATTTGACTGTTTCCGTTATAGAGACAATATATTTTTACCGATCTTCTTCAAATTTGGCACAACACCTTATATTTCAACTGGAAACATCTATGGTGAAAGTGGGTCGGATCGGTTTAGCTATAGCTCCCATACAAATTTCGCTGCTGATTTGACTTTTTCCGCTCTAGAGACCACAAATATATTTACCGATTAATTTGACTTTGAAAGGTGGAATAACATTTATTATACCCTCCACCTCCTGGATGGGGGTATACTAACTTTGTTATTCCGTTTGTAACACCTTGAAATATCGACCTGAGACCCTATAAAATATATATATTCTTGATCGTCATAAAATTCTAAGACGATCTAGCCATGTATGTTGAAAGCACGCTAGCATCTAAACGAAAGGAGCTAGAACGTTCAAATTAAGCGTTTTATAGTCGTAGATCGGTTGGGATTGAAACGGGGCGAAATAGACCCAAAGGGAAAACTTTTTCCCTCACAAGGACTAAAAATGCCCACAATAATCCCTAATATTTTATAGTATTTAAGCATATTTTTTCAATACGTCTGCATGTACTTACTTGATATTGGGTATGCGCATTCCCCCGATAACAGAAACGTGTATCATAAAGTGATTTTTATTTGTAGGTGGTGAAATGGGGCAAAAACGGGATAAAAATGGTACCTATTAAACGACAACAGCTAGAAACACGAAATTCGGTGCGTACATTCCTCTAATAGAGTAGATACATAATATACAAGTAGTTTTTCCAAATTAGTACTTTTAAGGGGTAAAATGGGAATTGAGGAATAAAAATGGTACAAAAAAATACGCGGATTTTTCAAAATTCGTACTTTTTGGGGATAAATGGAAAAAGGGAAGAAAAATAATACCAACCAAATGACCGCAGCTAGAGTTATGAAATTCGGAGTAAACATTCCTCTGACTGCGTAGACACGGAAAATAAACGGATTTTTCGAAATTTATACTTTCAATGGTACAGAGGGATAAAAAATAGTACTAACTAAACGACTACTGCTAGAATGATGAAATTCTAGTTGGGTAAAAATTTCAAATAAAGAAATTTTTGATAGTCGTACTCTTAAGGCAGTAAAAATGGTACCAAACAAATGGCCGCAGATGGAATCATGGAATTCGGTGTATACATTCCTCTGACTGCATAGACACGCAAAATAAAAAGTTTTTTCTAAATTCGTTTTCTTTTACGGCAAAAATTGGTTGAATCATGAAGTTAGGTTATTTTGCACTATGTACGTCTGATAATGGATTTTCAAAATTTGTACTTTTGGAATTAAAATATAATCTATTCTACCAATCCAATATCTATCAAATTTATGGTATTTAAGCTTTTTGAAAATATAAATAGAAGAATATTTATTTTTTGATTTGACGTATTGCTAGCCTTGCCTTATATGCGTGGTGTGAAATAATTAAAATATTATATTTATTTATAAAACAAGTAAGGAAAGGCTAAAGTCGGGCGTGGCCGACTATATGATACACTCCACTTTCCAACCGAATACAGTCCAACTCGGTAAAAAAGTGAAAACGGGAAGAATAGGCTAATACGACCTGGTTCGATTTGTCAAATCGATAAGAATATTTGTATCGCGCTATATCCAAACATGGAAAAATGTGACTAACTTTCACAATATGTTCTTCCAGTTCAAATATAAGGTGTTATGCTCACATTGAAGCAATTCGGTGAAAATTCGTAGTTTCTGGGGCGGAAAAAATTAAATCGGGAGCGAAATTGTATGGGAGCTATATATTAATCTGAACCGATCTAACACATTTTTACCACAGGTGTTTCCAGTTGAAATATTAGATGTTTTTTCCAATTTTGAAGAAAATCTCTTGTAATATATGGTATCTAGAGTGAAAAGATGAAAATCGGGAGAGAAATTCGTATGGAGGCTATATCTAAATCTGAACCGATTTTCTTCAAATTAAGTAGCGTTCGTTCTTATCCCGAAAAACTTCGTTGTTCAAAGTTTAATTTGGTTCTGTCTACAATTGCGACCTGTATCGTAATTACAAGAATAGATGGACAGACAGACGGACAGATTTTCTTTAAATTTGGCACATCTTATAACACTGTGCAACATTTTTGAAGTCATTTCAAAATAACCATATACGGACACCGCTACATGATAAAAGACCAAAAAAAAAAGACCCGTGTTTTTTTCCCCCAAAGTCATGCACTTTTTTTTATGGGCCCTCAGAGATTTGAGGCCTCGGTGTAATTTTTGGAAAAAAGTGATCATATTCTCAGGCTCATATCTTGCAAACCGTTCGGAATTTTGATTTACTCTCTTGAAGATGAAGTTTTTTTGATTTTATATGTTCAAAATTTTTGTTCTTTATGACAAGAGCTAGAACTTTGCCTCAGAGAGTAAATCAAAATTCCGAACGGTTTGCAAGATATGAGCCTGAGAATATGATCACTTTTTTCCAAAAATTACACCGAGGCCTCAAATCTCTGGGGGCCCATAAAAAAAAAGTGCATGACTTTGGGGAAAAAAAAACACGGGTCTTTTTTTTTTTGTCTTTTATCATGTAGCGGTGTCCGTATATGGTTATTTTTTTCGTGTTGCACTGTGTAATCCAACTAGAAACACCTACACAGAAAGTGGGTAAGATCGGTTCAGATTTAGATATAGCCCCCATACAAATGTCGCTCCCGATTTGACATTTTCCGCTCTAGAAACGACATATTGTACCCGATTTTCTTTAAATTTGGCACAACATTTTATAGTCCAACTAGAAACACGTGTGGCTAAAGTGGACTAGATCGGTTCAGACTTAGACTTAGCCCCCATACAAATGTCGGTCCCGATTTGGCATTTTTCACTCTAGAAACCACATATTGTACCCGATATTCTTTAAATTTGCCAAAACATCTTATAATCCAACTAGAAACACCTATGCAGAAGGTGTGTAAGATCGGTTCAGATTTAGATTAGCCCCCATACAAATGTCGGTCCCGATTTGGCATTTTCCACTCTAGAAACCACATATTGTACCCGATTTTCTTTAAATTTGGTACAACATATTATCATCCAACCAGAAACACCTGTGGCTGAAGCGGGCTAGATCGGTTTAGATTTAGATATAGCCCCCATACAAATGTCGCTCCCGATTTGACTTTTGCCGCTCTAGAAATCATATATTTTCTTTAAAATTGGCACAACGTTTTATAATCAACCTAAAAACAACTATGGTGAAAGTGGGTAAGATCGGTTCAGATTTAGATATATCCCCAATACAAATGTTGCTCCCAAATGTTTAACCGATTTGGCCAAACTATACATATTATATTTCACCTATTTCGTTCCAGATTTCAATATACCCCCATACAAATGTCCTTTCCGATTTAACATTTTTTGTCAAACACATAAATTTACAGGATACAAAAATCTTTCTCGTTTTCACTTTTTCACCGAATTAAATTGTATTCGGATTGAAAGTGGAGTGTATCATAGAGTCGGTCCCGCCCGACTTTAGTCTTTCCTTACTTGTTTTAATATTTGTATTTGTTTTGATTTGGCTATATAAAAAATAATTATATTTTCTAATCGATCAGATTAGAATTTTCTAAGGATTCATATAATACCTATTTTCTAGGACCCCTGTCAAAAAAATTAAATTTCAAAAGTGATTCATATGCAAGTCATCAGCTGAGAATCAGTTAAAGTTTTACAGAAATAAACACGAATTTTAAGTTGCCCCAACTTCTTGTTTGACAACTTCCAACTTGTTTTTTTTTTCTTCGTCTGTGGCCCGCTAAAAACTGAGCCCTTTTCTCGATTGTTTTATCGCAAAACCAAACGTTTAATTTGAAATTTCTCCCTGCCCACACACACACACAGAGCTGCCAAGATAAACATACACGAAACCACAGCAGAGGAAAAACCCACTCTCATCCATGTGAACGTTCGCCGTTTTCCGTTGTTGGTGTTGGTGTTTTTTGTGCCTTGGAGTCCTCTAGCCACAGTTTGACATTTTGCGCCGCATGGTCTTAACTTAACTTTTGCCCCTGCTCCTGCCCGCTCTTCCTAAACCCTAATTCACAACTTTGATTCCATATTGCTGTTGTTGTTGTTGATGATTTTTTGTTAAGGATGTGTTTTTTTCGCTGGGTTCCTCTATAGCTCTGCTAGTGGATTTCAAATTCACTCGTTCGTTCGTTCGTTTTTATCACAACAGTCAACGTACAACATGTGGGGGGGGACCAGCGCCAGAGCGCACAAAACTCCGCCATTGACGTGAACTTTAGAGAATTCTCGTTGCACTCGGCTGCCAATTGCAACTGTCATTTTGCATGGCAACATGGTTAGGAATACCCAATACCCGGTCCCTGGTCCCCGCACACTCGGGAGAAAAGCAACGTGAGTTTCACATACGAATTTGGTTGCGGTAGTTTTTTTGCCTCCGTTTTTTGCTTTTTGGTGGGTTCCTTTGTTTAATTCTTGGCATTTTTAGTTGGATGTTTGTTCAAATTATTGAACATCCAAAGTTAATAATGTCATTAAAAGAACAATAAATCTTTTGAAGTTTTGCATTCGCAGAACTTTAGGAATAGCACTAAAGAGTCTTGTTAAGGTAAAAAAACATTTCTCAAAGGACAATTTAGGACAAAAAGGGGTGAGTGGTAACTGAGGTATTTTAGAATGTTCTTTGTCAATATCAAACGTCAGTTGTGTGTTACAGAAGGAATATCCAAAGGGACATCTTGTTATTCGGTAAAGCTAAAGATGAAAAATTGTTATTAGGGTGGAAGTATGTTTGGTTGTAGTCTTAGTTTATGTCTTAAATATAGGTTGTTCGAAAGCATCATCAGATTTTTGTGAAATTTTGCTATTTTAGCGTGAAGAGCTTTATTTGCAACTTTGGTGTCTTTGGTGATCCCAATGAAATTTTCCAACAAATTTCTTCGTAGAATAATTTAATCCATAAATGTCCTTTTTGAAAGGACTTTTTTGATTTTCTCTAAAAAAGTGGTCAAATTGACCCATTAAGAGAGTAGATAGAGGGTTAAGATCGTCCACAAAAAATAATCCTCATAATATCCCACAATATGGTTCTGACAATAAGAATTCTCTCAGACATTAACTTACAACACTTTTTATTTACACTTCAACGTTCGACAAAAAATGAAAACATTACCCCCTGTTTATTATACACAATTCGCTATTCTGTTCCAATCAAAAAATCTTAATTTGTTCGACAGTGTAATTGAAAATAAGTAAATATTTGAATAATGGCATAGATCAATTCCATGTGAATCGATGACATAATATTTTTTCAAAATATGTACATTTTTATGTGGCGAATAAAGCTGCATTTTTTGAATGGATTAAAAATTAAGTATTTTAGGGGGTCGGGAATAATCACAACATTTTTGAAGTCAACTTAATGTAAGTTGTTTTAATTATTTTCTCTAAAATGTTTTTTATTACGACTGCAAACTCGTTTATACTTTTTGTAGAGTAAGTACCGGGCACTCCACCATAAAACTTAAGAAGCATCTTAGTGAACACCATGTACTAATAAAATGTATTTTACAAAAATCGAAGTCGTATTTATACACTCACGAGAGTATTATGTCTTTGTGCATTTGTTTGTAACACCAAAAAGGAAACGAGATGGACCCATTGTTAATTATACCGACCGACTTTTTGAGTCGATTTAGCAATGTCCGTCCGTCCGTCTGTCCATCCATTCTTGTAATCACGATACAGGTCGCAATTGTAGACATAAATAAATGAAACTTTGCACAATGAAGTTTTTCGGGACAAGGACGAATGCTATTTAATTTGAAGAAAATCGGTTAAGATTTATATATAGCTCCAATACAAATTTCGCTTCCGATTTGACTTTTTCCGCTCTAGAGACCACATATTTCACTTGATTTGCTTCAAATTACCTTGTATTACCTTATAATTCTACTAGAAACATCTGTGTTGAAAACGGATTAAACCGGTTCAGATTTAGATATAGCCCAATCAAATTACGCTCCCGATTTGACTTTTTCCGCTCTAGAATTCTATTGTATCAGGTTGCCTTCAGATTTGGTAAACCACATATTGTACTCGATTTTCTTTAAATTTGGCACAGCATCTTATAATCTTACTAGAAACACCTGTGGCTAAAGCGGGCTAGATCGGTTCAGATTTAGATATAGCCCCCATACAAATGTCGTTCCCGATTTGACTTTTGCTAAAGCGGGCTAGATCGGTTCAGATTTAGATATAGCCCCCATACAAATGTCGTTCCCGATTTGACTTTTGCTATAGAAACCACATATTGTACCTGATTTTCTTTAAAATTGACACAACATCTTATAGTCCAACTAAACTAAACTATAGTGAAAGTGGGTAAGATCGGTTCAGATTTAAATATAGCCCAAATACAAATGTTGCTCCCAAAAGTAAAACCGATTTTGGCCAAACTATACATTTTATATTTCACCTATTTCGTTCCAGGTTTCAATATATCCTCATACAAATGTCCTTTCCGATTTAAATTTTTTTTTTTTCAAACACTTACATCTACAAGATACAAAAAACCTTCCCGTTTTCACCGAATATTCCTCCCCGCCGAGTCTATGATACACTCCTTACTTGTTTTTGTTTATAAAATAAATAAACAAGTAAGGAAAGGCTAAAGTCGGGCGGGACTCTATGATACACTCCACTTTCAATCCGAATACAATTTAATTCGGTGAAAAAGTGAAAATGGGAAGGATTATTTTATCCTGTAAATGTATGTGTTTGAAAAAAAATGTTAAATCGGAAAGGACATTTGTATGAGGGTATATTGAAATCTGGAACGAAATAGGTGAAATATACTATGTATAGTTTGGCCAAAATCGGTTAAACATTTGGGAGCAACATTTGTATTTGCGCTATATCTAAATCTGAACCGATCTTACCCACTTTCTGCATAGGTGTTTCTAGTTGGATAATAAGATATTGTGCCAAATTTAAAGAAAATCGGGTAGAATATGTGGTTAACAGCGCGGGAAATGTCAAATCGGGAGCGACATTTGTATGGAGGCTATATCAAAATCTGAACCGATCTTACCCACTTTCTGCATAGGTGTTTCTAGTTGGATTATAAGATGTTGTGCAAAATTTAAAGAAAATCGGGCACAATATGTGGTTTCTAGAGCTTAAAATGTCAAATGGGGAGCGACATTTGTATGGGGGCTATATCTAAATCTGAACCGATAGCGTTCGTCCTTGATCCACAAAACTTACTTGTGCCAATTTTTGTTAAGATCGGACTATAATTGCGACCTGTAATTTGATTACAACAATAGATTGACAGACAGACAGACAGACAGACAGACGGACAGACAGACAGACAGACGGACATTGCTAAATCGACTCAGAAAGTGATTCTAAGTCGATCGGTGTACTTAACAATGGGTCTATCTCGCTTCCTTTTGGGTGTTACAAACAAATGCACAAAGCCATAATACTCTCGTGGAGTGTATAAAAATCATTAGACAAAAAAAATATATGTTTGTATCTCATACCACAAAAAAGTTGCTAGTTATACCCTCCACCTCCAGGATGGTGGTATTCTAACTTTGTCATTCCGTTTGTAACACCTTGAAATATAGACCTGACACCCTATAAAGTATACATATTCTTGATCGTCAAAAAATTCTAAGACGATCTAACCATATCCGTCCGTCCGTCTGTTGAAAGCACGCCAGCATCTAAACGAAAGGAGCTAGAACGTTCAAATTTTCCATAAATGAGTCTTATAGTCGTAGATCGGTTGGGATTGAAATGGGACGAAATCTAAAAAATACCCATAATATTTTAGCGTATTTAAGCATGTATTTTGAATATGGCTGTTTATATTTGCTTGATATTTGGTATGCGCATTCCCCTTATAGCAAAAACGTGCCCCATAAAGTGATTCATATTTGTAGGGGGTGAAATGGGGCAAAAGGGGATAAAAATGGTACATATTAAACGACAACAGCTGGAAACACGAAATTCGGTGTGTACATTCTTCTAATTGAGTAGATACATTATATAAATTCGTACTTTTAAGGGGTAAAATAGGAATAGAGGGATAAAAATGGTACCAACCAAACTGCTGTACCTAGAATAATGAAATTCGGTGTTAGAGTCATGAAATTCGGAGTATAAATTCATGGAAAATAAACTGATTTTTCGAAATTCGTACTTTTTGGGGTTAAAATGAAAAAAGGGGCTAAAAATAGTACCAATCAAATGACCGCAGCTAGAGTCATGAAATTCGGAGTATACATTCCTCTGACTGCGTAGACACTAGAATCGAATAGAATTTGTATAGACGAATTTTTCGAAATTGGTACTTTCAAGGGATACAATGGTACAAAGGGATAAAACTAGTACCAACTAAACGACTACAGCTAGAAGGATGAAATTCTAATTGCGTAGAAACGTCAAGGGGGTAAAAATGGTACCAATCAAATGGGCGCATCTGGAATCATGCAATACATTCCTCTGACTGCATAGACACGCAAAACGAAAGGTTTTTTCAAAATTAGTACTTTATCTTTTACGGAAAAAATTGTTTGAATCATGAAGTTAGGTTATTTTGCACTATGTACGTCTGATAATGGATTTTCAAAATTTGTACTTTTGGAATTATAATAGAATAGTGATACAATGGTATAGAATAGTTCCAATAATACATTGTCGTTTTTCGCATTGTTTTACAGATACAGTTTTTACTCACATATCGAGAAACAGTTGCATTTTTTGTTTCACACTTTCTGGAAGCGTGAAGATAATATGTTTGAATATTGAATAAATGGTATATTTTTTAAACGGGCTTATTTTTCTGCTTAATAATTGTAATAGGATTTGTTTCCCCCAGTAAATACACAGAATTATTTATAAGTAATAAATAAAATATATTAATTTCTTTGCATCAATATCTAGTAATTTTGTCGTCTTTATCTGTTTTCATGAAGTTTAGGTTGTTTATAAGTGATATTATGAGAGATGTGAACCGAAATGGTCGAAACTTGTATTTTTTTTTAAATTTAGTATTAATGGAAACTTCAATAACTTAGACAATTTCCTATGGATTTTTAAACACAGTTTAAATCACAATCATTAGAGTTTTTCCTGTCATCCTAAATTTTTCCATAATTCATTACACATTTCATTGGCATAAACCTTTTTGGCAACCAAAATTATGAACGTTTCCAGTCGCTAAAAATACATATGTTAATTGTGGCATATGCACACCACTCCACACCACCCTCGCCCTGGATGAAATCTCAAATGTCTAATATTACATTTTGGGCAATAAAACGTCAAATTAATGTTACTCTCAAAAAAGAATGAAATTAAGTGCGCTGCTGCTACTCTCAGGCATTGGGCTTCCCATGCCGCCCGCTCACTTGACAAAGTGAAACATGGTGTAAACAAGCCGGCTTATTGCGATAATCAATTAAACAAAAGTATTTTACTTAAGGGATGTAAGGACGAAATGTTTAAAATCGCACAACACACACACGCACTCACACTCATTTGCTCATGCAGCATAATGGCACAGGAACAGGAAGTAGACACCAACGCCAGCACACAGATACACACATACAAACATACATAAATGCAAACACTCACTTAAGCGAAGGGAAGTTTTAAGTGAAAATTAATTTTTTTAATGGTCATAATTTAGGCAAAGTAAATTATGAATGTACAACAACAACGAGGACACAAACGCAAACACACACACATACACAAACAAATACATTTATCCATTCATGTGGCAGTGGCGGTGGCTGTGGCATTGAGTGTCTGTAAGTGCGTGTGTTTCTGGTCGTTTAACCATCGTGGATGAGGCTGAAAACAGACATTTGCTCCTCCTTGCTCCACAAAGTTCAACGAAAAGGGTTAATGGCAGATAACAACATGTTTATTTTAGAACAGCAGTGAATCCCCTCAAGCGATGATACCAAATAGTCCACGACCAAGGCGTTCGGAAGAGGGGCGGTTGAAGTGGGTGGCCAAAGTATTTGAGTATCATTGGAAAATACTCCTTTGTGGAAGCAAAGACCGTTGTGATGTTGTTTTTGGTGGCGGCGATGGTGATGGTGTGGGTTTGGGTGGTGGTTCTGTCGTTTGTGGAAAAAATATGATTTTAATTAAAAGAGATTAAAAATTAAAAAGCCTTTTTTATGGCCGAAGAAAAGAAGTTGTCAGCACTTATGAACTGTCATTTTGCCAGACAGTCTGTCGGCTGATGTGAATAATGAAGGAAATCCCTCATAAAAAATCTGTGGACTGCTGATTAGTGGTAAACGAGAAGGGTCACAGTTTTGTTGAGAGTAAATCGCTGAGATAATCGACAGACGCATAAGAATTTAGTTTATTGGAGAGCTCTTTATTTTCTATCCTAAAACCTATTAAAGTTTATGAGAATAAAAAGCCGGAATTTTTTGAAGAAAATACAAAAAAGTTCATGGTTTCATAATGGTTCTATAGCAGTCCCCGTATACAGACTTGGCACGAAATGACTGAAGGTAGTCTTTGGATATATTTCTATACCCTACACCACTGAGTCGATTTAACGATGTCTGTCTGTCCGTCCGTCTGCAGTCCATCTAAGCTTGTTCGCACTCTACAGGTCGCAATTGTTGTCCGATTGTCATTAAACTTGGCAGAAGTGATTTTTTCTGGCCAAGGACCATCGGTAAATCGAAATCGGTTCAGATTTAGATATAGCCCCCATACAAATGTCGCTCCCGATTTGACTTTTTCCGCTCTAAAATCCACATACTAAACCCCATTTTCTTTAAAATTTGCACAACATTTTATAATCAACCTAGAAACACCTATGCTGAAAGTGGGCAAGATCGGTTCAGATTTAGATATAGCCCCCATACAAATGTCGCTCCCCATTTGACATTTTCCGCTCTAAAATCCACATACTAAACCCCATTTTCTTTAAAATTTGCACAACATTTTATAATCAACCTAGAAACACCTATGCTGAAAGTGGGCAAGATCGGTTCAGATTTAGATATAGCCCCCATACAAATTTCGCTCCCCATTTGACATTTTCCGCTCTAGAAACCACGTATTGTATTCGATTTTCTTTAAATTTGGCAAAACATTTTATAATCGAACTAGAAACACCTAAACACCTAAAATTTGCACAACATTTTATAATCGAACTAGAAACACCTATGCTGAAAGTGGGCAAGATCGGTTCAGATTTAGATATAGCCCCCATACAAATGTCGCTCCCGATTTGACTTTTTCCGCTCTAAAATCCACATACTAAACCCCATTTTCTTTAAATTTGGCAAAACATCTCATAATCCAACTAGAAACACCTATGCTGAAAGTGGGTAAGATCGGTTCAGATTTAGATATAGCCCCCATACAAATGTCGCTCCCGATTTCACTTTTTCCGCTTTAGAAACCACATATTGTACCCGATTTTCATTAAAATTGACACAACATTTTATAATCGAACTAGAAACACCTATGCTGAAAGTGGTTAAAATCGTTTCAGATTTAGATATAGCCCCCATACAAATGTCGCTCCCGATTTGACATTTTCCGTTCTAGAAACCACGTATTGCATTCGATTTTCTTTAAATTTGGCAAAACATCTTATAATCCAACTAGAAACACCTATGCTGAAAGTGGGTAAGATCGGTTCAGATTTAGATATAGCCCCCATACAAATGTCGCTCCCGATTTCACTTTTTCCGCTTTAGAAACCACATATTGTACCCGATTTTCATTAAAATTGACACAACATTTTATAATCGAACTAGAAACACCTATGCTGAAAGTGGTTAAAATCGGTTCAGATTTAGATATAGCTCCCATACAAATGTCGCTCCCGATTTCACTTTTTCCGCTCTAAAATCCACATACTAAACCCCATTTTCTTTAAAATTGGCACAACATTTTATAATCAAACTAGAAATACCTATGCTGAAAGTGGGTAAGATCGGTTCAGATTTAGATATAGCCCCCATACAAATATCGCTCCCGATTTCACTTTTTCCGCTTTAGAAACCACATATTGTACCCGATTTTCTTTAAAATTGGCACAACATTTTATAATCGAACTAGAAACACCTATGCTGAAAGGGGGAAAGATCGGTTCAGATTTAGATATAGCCCCATACAAATGTCGCTCCCGATTTCACTTTTTCCGCTTTAGAAACCACATATTGTACCCGATTTTCTTTAAAATTGGCACAACATCTAAAAATCCAACTAAAAAACCTATGGATCTTGATCAATTTTTCCATATCATGTTATATTTACTTTACTCGGAATATCTGCTGGAAAATTGGAGAAGTTACTTTATTATTTGCCATATTCATTAAATTTGACTGAAGATGAATTGATAGTAACTGCATAATTTATATGAACTACATAAAATTGCTCCTATGGAATACCTCGGTTTAGTAATCAAAGCGATGTATATATGCAGGGAGTGGTGTAGTGTATTATATAGTCGGCCCCGTCCGACTTTAGCCTTTCCGTACTTGTTAAATTTGATTTAGTATTAATTTGACTTAGGTATTAAAAATAACTTTCAAACTCAGAGTGGTAGTTATGTTCTTCACAATATTTATATATATTGAATAAAGAATTCACAAGAAATTTCGAATCTTCTTCTACGATAAGTCAAAATCCTTAACGTTTTCCTCCATCTTTAAAATCCATGCCACACTTTGCGTCTTACACAATTAACCTCTGACATGTTTTATTGCATTTCAGCCGATTGTCAGTTTGTGAAACGAAAAAAACTAGAAGAAGAAGAAAAACAGAAAACTTTTACGCTTGAAATTCCATTTAATTTCGGAAATGTCGCTTTTGGCTTTAAGCCAAAATAAGTCGAGTCTCGAGCCGCTGCACATGGTTGATGTTAAAACAAACGAACAGCAAAAACCCAACTAAACAAATCGCAAAAAACATTAAATTGTTTTGTTAATTTAAAATGTATATTCCAGCACCCATACCCATACTCTGGCAGAGCTGAACTTCACACATCCGCACTCGCTCTCGCTGGCGTAGCATCGCGGCTACGAAATTAAAACATTTTTTGTGCCGCCGACTTTTAGGCATTTGATCTTTTTTCTGAGGTCGTTACTTAAACATATTGAATTGTGGATGGATGAATGTTATGTTATGTGTTTTCAGAATGAAATATTGTTGCATTTCATGAATATTGTTGGTTAATAAATTCACAAAATGAGTTTACATACAGGGAAAAAATGAAATCAAACAAGGAAAAGATATTTTTAAAAGAGAGTGTGATATCAAAATTTATTATCATACTATGTATGAACATGTTTCATGTACAGTTTATAAAACCAGAAATTATTTGCTAGTGGCACTGGGGACAAGTGTATAGAAGGTTGTCCAAAAATTCACGCAAAAGTTACCAATAAACCAAGGAACAAATGTCCATTCTTTTGACTTTCCTAAGTAAAGGGTACGCCAAATAATTTTTTTTGAAAATGCTATAAAAAAAACTACTTGAATATTTTCTCAAATTTCTTTTTTTATTTGAAAGTATAATCCTTCCGGTTAATAATGGAAAATAATTTTATTCAAATGGCTGCCTCGGCTCCCCACAAATAATAGTCCAACGGTTGAATAGTTGAAAAAAACGTTAGATGGCGGACCCTTACGTTACCAAATAAAGGGTCCGCCAAATAACCGTTAGATGGCGGACCCTTTACATTCCCGAAAACTTTGGACGCTTTTGTAAAAGGCTTTTTGGAAAAAATCGAAAAATTAAATGCCATTATTTTACTACTTTTAACTTTAGTCGATAAAATGACAAATAAGAACATCAGTATTGTTGTCATTTTGAAAATAAAAAAATAAATATAATTATAAAAAATTATTTTCAAAACCGTGTATAGTTTATTAAAATCGGCCAAGTATTTACGATCGCGAAAAATATTTTTTTATTATTTTTCTAGAAATACGTATAAAATATTTTTATAAGAAAACAAGTAAGGAAGGTTAAAGTCGGGCGTGGCCGACTATATGATACCCTACACTTAGTCATTATACCCTATGGTATAGGATATAAAAATGTCATTACATTTGAACCAGGTTATATACGATGCAGCTATAACAGGAGATTATACTACAAATTCAATACTTCTATCTGTATATTTAAGAAAATTTGAACACAAACTTTGAATGGGAGCTATATACAAATCTGAACCGATCTGACACATGTTTAGCAAAGGTTTTCTAGTTGAAATATTAGACGCTTTCCTAAATTTTGTGGATTGTTAAATATGTGGTTTCTAGAGCGGAAAGAATCAAATCGGGAGCTATATATAATCTGAACCGATGTGACCCACTTTCGCTATAGTAATTTCTATTTGAAAAACTAGTTGATTTGCCGAATTAGAAGAAAATCTGTTGAAAAATGCTATTTCTAGAGCGGAAATAATCAATTCAGTAGCGAAATTTGTAATGGAGCTATATATATATATATATATCTGAACTCATCTGACCCATTTTCACCAGAGCTGTTTGTTGTTGCAATATAGCATGTTTTGCCAAATTTGTGGTTTCTGTCAAAGTTTGTGGTTTCCAGAGCGGTTTTGGATATATCCCAGAAAAATCATTAAGTCTAGAGGCTTTCGAGATACTCTAGAGGAGAAACATTTTAAGACCGGACAAAGGGAAACCTTTGATTTTTGGATATATTTCAGAGATGAGTCAGCTCAAAGTCCAGCAATGCTTGAAGTATTTACTCTGCGTAGACTTTTTCGAAGATACCCTAGAATAGAAAATCTTTAAAATCGACCAGGCTGCAACTTACAACTTACCAGGCTGTACTTGCAAATAAGAAAAACGAACAATCTTTCAAAATAAAAATTTGGGCGATTTGATATTTGTAGAAATTTAGACAATCCTCCATAATTAAATATGGGAAATCGCCAAAAATGGATAAACAATTGCCCATTTTTGATGTAATCTCTTTATTTTTTATTTTTTCTGGAGTGACCTGAATATGAACCAATTTGCTTCAAATTTAATAGTATCCGCCCATTGACCAAGTTATACTAGGATCGAACAACAAAGGTGTTCTGTACTTTGTGTTTAAGCAAATGGGCAGGCATTGATAATAACGCTACGTCTATTGTGACCCATAATACCATGTTTTGTATCCTGTAAATGTATGTGTTTGACAAAAAATGTTAAATCGGAAAGGACATTTGTATGGGGGTATATTGAAACCTGGAACGAAATAGGTGAAATATAATATGTAGAGCTTGTGCAAAATCGGTTAAACATTTGGGAGCAACATTTGTATTGGGGCTATAAATCTGAGCCGATCTAGCCCACTTCCACCATAGGTGTTTCAAGTTAGATTACAAGATGTTGTGCCAAATTTAAATAAAATCGGGTACAATATGTGTTTTGTAGAGCGGCAAAAGACAAGTCGGGAGCAACATTTGTATAGGGGCTATATCTAAAACTGAACCGATCTTACCCATTCTCTGCATAGGTGTTTATAGTTGGATTATAAGATGTTTTGCTAAATTTAAAAGACATCGGCCTAAATATGTGGTTTCTAGAGCGGAAAATGTGAAATCGGGAGCTACATTTGTTTGGGGGCTATATCTAAATCTGAACCGATCTTACTCACTTTCGGCATAGGTGTTTCTAGTTGGATTATAAGATGTTGTGCCAAATTTAAAGAAAATTGGGTACAATATGTGGTTTCTAGAGCGGAAAATGTCAAATCGGGAGCGACATTTGTATGGGGGCTATATCTAAATCTGAACCGATCTTACTCACTTTCGGCATAGGTGTTTCTAGTTGGATTATAAGATGTTGTGCCAAATTTAAAGAAAATCGGGTACAATATGTCGTTTCTACAGCGGAAAATGTCAAATCGTGAGCGACATTTGTATGGGGGCTATATCTAAATCTGAACCGATCTTACTCACTTTCGGAATAGGTGTTTTTAGGTGGATTATAAGATGTTGTGCCAAATTTAAAGAAAATTGGGTACAATATGTGGTTTCTAGAGCGGAAAATGTCAAATCGGGAGCGACATTTGTATGGGGGCTATATTTAAATCTGAACCGATTTGCCTCAAATTAAATAGCGTTCGTTCTTGATCCACAAAACTTATTTGTGCCAATTTTTGTTAAGATCGGACTATAATTGCGACCTGTAATTTGATTACAACAATAGATGGACTGACGGACAGACAGACGGACATTGTATAAAATCATTGTATAAAAATCTTTGAGCCTGCCGAAAACTTTTGATGTTTGGATATTTTTCCGAGAAGAAAATCTTTAAGTTCGGCCAAGGGCTTGCTTTAGTGAAATGTCAGAGGTAAAAATCTTTAAGTCCGCCCAAAGGCCGGCAATGCTTGAATCATGTTCTCTAAGTAGCCTTTTTTGAAGATATCCCAAAATAGAAAATTTTTAAACCCGACCAGGCAGCAAGCCGCACTTACAAATAAGAAAAACGAAGAAAATTTGGGCGATTTGTTATTTTTAGAAATTTGGACAATCCCACATATGTCAAAATAATTAAAAATGGATGAACAATCGCATTATTTTATTTCTATCTAGAATTAGTGGCTAAATCGGGACTAACACTTGTCTGTAACCTGAATATGATCCTATTTGCTTCAAATTAAATAGTGTCCGCCCATGGACCAAGTTGTACTAGGATCGAATAAAAATGGCAATCTGGACAGGCAGGGAAAATAGGAATAATAGTATGTCTATTTCACATTCCTGTAACCCATAATACCGTGTGGATTACACACGAATATATCTCTAAATTGCCCTCCCTGTGGGTCGATTTCGAAAACTTCAGCTTTAATTGTGCACTTTTGAGAGAACTACAAACGTTATTTTGTCATTGTAAAGTTTTCCTTGACATAAATCAAAATATCTTCTTCCCCCATTCAGCCTTAAATTTCATAACAAATGTAACACATTCTCGTAGTTTTTGCCGCAGAAAACGAATATCGAATTTTTTTCCAGCTAATCTGTTTTCAATCTTTCACTATCTGTCAAAATCTTTGACACATTTATATCCGCAATTTGTGCACAATATTTTTTTGTGTATTCACTTCATTGGAATTTTTTTGCGTCGTATTATCACAGCTTGCATTTGTTTGCTAAAGAGGGCTTAATAATGAAAATCCTTAAAATTAAAATGTGTCAATAGATGGCTTAAAATTGGCGGATTTTTTTTTTTATCGCCACCATATTCATAAACAAATAGACCCAAATGCCTGTGCGTTCGCCCTCCCGCCCACAAGCGTTAACCCACTTGAATTGCACGAGTTTAACGGCAACAAAACAATACACTCAGCCATTGCCAGGATAACAACAATGACAACAACGCCGACAACAAATATCCTGAAAAGGCATTAAAATAATGCAACTTCATTTCTTGTTGCTGTTGCTGATGCTTCTCCAGCCCTTGCCACACATCCAGTGACAAGTTTTTTTATGCCGCGCGTGTGTGTGTGAGTGAGTGCCAACAACAAAATATTGACACATACACCACTACAGAGTTGTATCAACAAATTCCATAAAAATGCATGAATGCATTTATGACGATTCCGCAAAAATGGATGACGAAAAATCGAAATGGAATCAAACTGAAAAGGGCCCAGGACACGCAGAAAATGACGGAAGTCCTGGATTGAGGTAAAGGCCTTTGGAAAATTTCTTGGAAATCTCTATACAAATTTTGCTAAAGTTTCGTAAAAAAAAGAAATTGAAATTCGAACTAGGACGAGGACGACAAAACACGTGAGGATTCTTATTGAAATTTATCTGCAAAAAATCTGTTCTAAAGGTTTTTCGAAATTCAAAATATAAAAAAACGAGTTCTTTGGAAGGATATCAATATATTCCAATTTCCAAAAAAAGTATCCTTTTCACAGAATACATTGAATTCCAATTTATTTTGGCCCACACTTTTTTCTCAGTGCACTGTGCTGATGACTTCCTGACTGGCTGGATGTCAGAGTTTGATGGTGGAGGTGCTGATGCTGATTCAGATACAGATTCCATAACTTCGCAACCACTGGCACTAGTGACACGACTGCCGCCAACACTACTACAGTCACTACAACAGGCAGTGACGGGAAAAAGGACGGGAGACAGTAGCAACAACGTTGACGATGACGATGACGACTATAAGGCTGATGATCATGGCTCGTCACCGTCATCATCATCATCGTGACTCGTGAGTGTACAACTCTTTAACCCAAACAAAAAAGGACAAGCTCACACATACCACACTTACAACCATACCCATATATTCATACCAATGGAAATTGTGTGGATGGATGACATCCTTCTGCTGTTACTGCTGTTGCTGCTGCCGTTGCTGCTGGAATGAAATGATTCTGGTATTTTGTATGAGAATGATGAGTGATGACTAAAGCCATTGTTTTGATGAATGTGTTTTCATTTAATTGACGAATGAGTTTTTAACTTAAATATAAATGTTGCCAAAAAACAACACACACTGGCACACAAAAACAGAAACGGAAGCAAAAAATAGCTGCCACACAATGAAAGCAGCAACAATCTAATGTCTGCAAAACTGGTTAAAGGATTGACAACAGAAGGTTATGTTGAAAGCAACATAAGTTCTCAACAATATTTTAAACATTTCATTGAAGTATTGAAGGACGAACATATGTTCCTTATAAAGACAAACAGCATTCGCACAATATCGATATGCGTGAAAACTGAGATATGCTAGAGCTTGACCCGGTTTCGACAAAAAAAAACGGAAATAATTTGAATTTCGATATTCGAGAAAACTTAAAATATTCTTTAGTATATAGGTTATTTAGAAAGGTATAAAACGGCGTTAAGCCGCCGGGCCGAACTTTACATACCCTTCACCATGGATTGCATTCCATAGATGCTGCCGATTTTCGTAGACATGCAGTAACATTGCAAACAAATGGTAAATTTGTTTAATATAGCCAAACAAAAATATATAAAAATATTGAAATAATTTTATAAATAAATATAAAATTTTAATTATTTATACCATAATAAGCCAAGGCTACCAATATGTTTATCTATATATATAAAAATGAATCTGTGTTTGTTTGTTTGTTCTTTATAGCAGCTTAAACTACTGAACCAACCTTCTTGAAATTTTTAGAGTATGTTCATGGTGAACCGGTGGTGAAAATAGGCTATATAAATTTTTGATATTTTCAGTGGGCGTGGCACCTCCTACACAAATTGGGGTTTATTCTTTTTTATAATGACACCCAGAGTGCTGAAATTTTGTGTCAGTGCATCTAGCACTGCCAAAATTGGGCGGTATTGTGGGCGGTACGAAGTTAAAACCCAATTTTGAATAAAACCCAATTTTGAATATTATCGAATATTGTCATTTCTATAACACCTAGAGTGCTGAGAATTTGTGTTAATAGTGTAAATAGTTGTGCAAAGATGGGCGGGAAGTGGCCGAGTCCCTTCCCATTAGAAATTAAAACATGTTTTAGAGTATATTCTTAGACAATATACAAATGGGCGGGATTTGAAAGACGGGGAATTTTTATACCCTACACCACTTCGTGGAATAGGATATTATAGGTTAGTTTCACGCCAAATGTTTGTAACACCAAGAAATAATCGAGCTAGGCCCACCTTTAAGTATACCGGTAGGCTTAGAATCGCCAGCTGAGTTGATTTAACGATGTCTGTCTGTCCGCCAGTCTGCTGTCCATCTAAGCTTGTTCGCACTCTACAGGTCATGAAACTTGGCAGAAGTTATTTTATCTGGCCAAGGACCATCGGTATTGAAATCGGTTCAGATTTAGATATAGCCCCCATACAAATGTCGCTCCCGATTTGACTTTTTCCGCCCTATAAAGCACATATAGTACCCGATTTTCTTCAAATTTGGCTTAACACCTTATAATCAAACTAGAAATACCTGTGGCGAAAGCGGGTTAGATCGGTTCAGATTTAGATATAGCCCCCATACAAATGTCGCTCCCGAGTTCACTTTTTCCGCTTTAGAAACCACATATTGTACCCGATTTTCTTTAAATTTGACACAACATCTAAAAATCCAACTAAAAAACCTATGGTGAAAGTGGGTACAAATGTTGCTCCCGAATGTTTAACCGATTTTGGCCAAACTTTACATATTATATTTCACCAATAAATATACATGGTGAAAGGGGGTCACATCGTTCCAGGTATCAATATAACCTCATACAAATGTCCTTTCCGATTTAACATTTTTTGTCAAACACATACATTTACAGGATGCAAAAATCCTTCCCGATTTCACTTTTTTACCGAATTGAATTGTAATGAGATAGAAAGTTCGTCCGTTGTTAGCCATTCCTTACTTGTTTGGGAGATGCCCATATGTCCATACTTTGGTATAACCCAAATGGTGCCCACTCTGATCTATATGTTTCAACTAGGAATACCTACCGTGAATGAGAAATATATTGGCGCATGTGTGTTGTTGAAGGTCCCCTTCAAATGTCCGTCCGATTCATCCTATTACCACTGTATAATCTGTATTTATCATTGGATCTTGATCAATTTTTCCATATCATGTTATATTTACTTTACTCGGAATATCTGCTAGAAAATTGGATCAATTAATTTATTATTTACCATACTCATTAAATTTGACTAAAGATGAATTTATTGTAACTGTATAATTTATATGAACTACATAAAATTGCTCCCATTAAATACCTGGGTTTAGTAATCAAAGCGAGGTATATACGCAGGGAGTGGTGTAGGGTATTATATAGTCGGCCCCGTCCGACTTTAGCCTTTCCTTACTTGTTTTTCATGAAGTTAGTTTATCTTGCAGTTGGGAAATAATAGATTTTTTTTGGAGATTGCTGTCTTATATTTACTTTTTGAATTGATTTGAAGTATTATTTCGATATGTATATTATAAACGTATTGGTAGCCTTGGAAAATTATATTTTCTTGTAATATTACTGCACTTCTACGAAAAACCACAGCCTCTGTGGAATGCAATCCATTTTGGAGGGTATATAAACGCCGTTTTTACTTGTTTTTTACTAAAATTTAATTTTCGACAAATGTACCTTTAATATGTGTACTCTCATTTCGGAAATATAATGGCTTCAAATATTGCGGATTTCACTTCAAAAAATTAATTTTTTCAAAAAAAATCATAAACAATATTGAGTTATATTTTTTAATAGATAATATTTTCACGAATGAAAAAGACCTATGGATAAATGTAGAAGTTATGGCGCTCTTTGTAGATGCAAAAGAATTTTATTAAATTTATTTTATTTAATTTTATTTTGACATGACTCAGGACCATTTTGCATCTATATTTTATAGAATGCAAATTTATTTACAATAATATTTTTACTTGGCTGCACATTATCACTAGCATGACGTTTCCGGCCATGACGACCTTTTTTGGTTGGCTTCACAGCGACTTTTCAACCAAATACCCGGTCAGTTTAAGTAAAAGATTCAACCAACCGAATGAGAACCACAACTCACTTTTCGAATATCAGTCAAGAAACAGGACCACGAAAATAGCTTTACAATTTAGATAATTATTGTAGAAGTAGAGAATTTCATAAAATCGTGTGTGTGATTTTTTTTTTGATTTTTGTGTGTGATGTGATTTTATTAAAAATTCATTTTTTTATCCATTTTGTGTATAGACAATTTTTTATTCTTTAGCTATTATAAAATAAAGCAAAATATTTTTTTGATTTTTTCCTATTTTTAATGGATATCTCATGCTAACAATTTTTTTTTCGAAAAAAAAAAACATTTTTTCTCAATTCTTTGGATATTGATCCTAAGCACTATTTTTACGAGAAAGTGAATTTCACAACATTTGTAGCCGTCAAGTACATTTAATTTAACATAACACCTATGCGGATATTAGCGGACCTTTATTTCCAAAATGAGAGTACAAATATTAAATGTACATTGGACGAATTTTGGAATTTTAGTTACAAATAAAAAAATATCCATACAAAATTTAATATCGGTTTCCAGTTTAGAAAGCCAAAATACATCGGCATGTGTTATGTAACTTCGGAAAAATTATATAATCAAAGATAGGGTCACAGTAAATCACTGATGTCACTGAATTTGTAGCAAATCAGTCCCATTTACGGCATATTTCGCCTAGGAAATGTTGAAAGTTAACCGTATCGGTTATTTTTTTGTCATAGTCTCCATCCAAATATCTCTCTTTTTTTTCTTTTCTTTGTTTTCTTATGGATTTCCCCGCTATGAAGATTTCCTTTCGTACTGTACCCATTCATTATATCTGGTTGTAATAAAAAATCGCATTGTTGACAAACTCTTAAATTTCAATTCAATTGGTTCCATCCATTTGAATATATGTTTTTTTCTCATTATTTGCCGAAATCACTGCCTGGCGCTGCAGTGAGTGACTGTGAATGTAAATGTATGAAAAATAAATGTATTTGTTAACCAATCATTTAAATAATAATAATAAATAGTAGGCATGATTGTTTGTGTGAATATGTGTGTGTGTGCGCGAGTGTGTGTGTTCATTTGTAATTTGTTAACAATTCCCAGGTCTCATATAATTTGTTGCCAACATGTGACAAATTTGTTAAAACAATAAATTTACAAAACCACAAAAACCTAACTTTTACCATTCACTAATAAAGTGCCATGAATGGCAAAGAGATTAACCCATTGCGAGCAGACGAATGGGTAAACGGAGAATATTGTATGAGAGGATTCAAACTATGGTTTATTATAACCAGCATGGCAGAATCTATAGCTGAGTCGAGTTAAAGCCCGTCCCTCCATCATCTAAAGCTTTCATCCAAAATACAAAATTCATAGAATTCGGTTCAGATTTGGATATAAATAGTATTACACTGATTTGCCATCGATCGTTTCAATAGCTTTCTAAGGATATTTAATTTGTAATTCAAGGATATATTATTGGCGACATTTAAATAAATACAAATTAACAAAAATACATTGACTTCATCTTTTTTTTTTTCAAAATAATATTGTTTGGGTCACAGATAAACAATAAGTCAAGTTTCATCAAATAACCCGATTTCACGATGATCATTTAAAATTGAAATATTTCCCGGTAATACTTGACCCCTCTTGAGTGGGTTAAATATTTCACATATTTTTTCGCACTCACTTTTGTATGAATAAAAATGTTATAAATTTTTTCGGTTTTCATAACTAGCACATTCAGCTATACATACATCACACGCGCACACACAAACATACACATTCCATATCCACAAAGGAAGTGTATGCAATTTTTTCCTCACACTCAATACATTCACACATTCGTTGCATTGATACATATGCACACATTCATACATGAATATTAGTGTGTACCATAAACGGCGAAATCGCTTGGAGCGAATTTGCTAAAACTCATTAGGGATGAAAAGTTCGTTGGAGGAATACAGGGAATTGCCGATCTTTACCAAATTTTTAGAGAATTTAAGAAAACATGCTAAGTTAACTTAGCGTACTATTGTTTGAAGGCATCGCACAGTATATTATCAGCGGCAAAAACTCCTAAATGCCATGCTCCCAAATCTCAACTTTAATGATTGAATTTTGCAAAGATCATCCATATTAAGCATATTCTAAAAGATTTTGCCAATATCGCGATTAATTTTAGCTGTGGATGCATTTAAAGTTCATAAATGCTAAAATAGTTGAAAATTTCCTCGTAATAGAAGTTTTTTTTATTAGGATTTATCTCGGAAACCATGTATCGTATTGAAATTTCGTTTAGTTCGTAGAATATTAAATTAAAAATTAGAATTTAAAAAAGTGTACTTACGTTTTTGTTTTCCTTTTCAGACAGAGGTTTACCTGAAGGTTGTATTTATTTAGTATTGTTAATTTTCTACAGTAAAAAACTACATTCGCGATTCCGACCGATGCCTCAGCATTTACTAAAGTCGTTAAACTATTGTCGTATTTATTCATTTTCAAAAGAATATTGTGCTTATAGCTGCCAACATTGATTTAATTACTGAAATGGTAAAACCTTCTAAGCCAAATATGAAGCAATACTTTCTTTGTTGTTCTCTGTTAATGTATTTTGGAAATTTGATTTAAAGCATACTTTAAGGATTTAAGGTGTTACGGCATGCGATCGCATGTAAATATTGGGCCAATAATAATCTTATGTTATTTATAAAGTTATAATAGCCGTTTGTCATCGACTAAAAAATAAAATAATTTTTATCAAAAATTTCTTTTGTGCTCAAATGAAATCATTGGTAATGATTTGTTTTAACATATATATTAAAATAGGAAATTTATGACGTTTTTTTTTCATTTTAACTTACATGGAAGGCAGGCGTGGTTGTGGGCAGATTTAAACAAAAATTGTATTTGATCTAATTTGAGGATATAAGGGATGTGTGCTCAAGGTCCTAGCTCTATTCATTCTAATTTTTGCCATAGTTTGTATGAAAATATTCCACAGTGCGCTGTATTGTATTATCAAAATTGAATTTATGTGACAAAGAGTAGATTCGTCTTTGAAAAGGCTGTTTTTCAGTTTAACACTATTTAAAGCCCAATTCATAGTCTGAATGAATATGAAAATTGGAGTGCCTTCAAATTATTGCGGATTTTATAAGAAATTGCACTAAAATCATCAAAATCTAGACTTTTTACTGGGTCATAAGTTTTTAATTTTGATATGGCTCGAGCCTGATTTTAATCTCTAGCGGTTTTCTCTCAACCACACCTTGAATTCTAATCAAGAAAAAACTGATTTGTAAAGGTTATTTTGAAATTGAAATATTTTGAATTATGGTCGCCCAAAAACAAACCAAACCAAAAACCAGACGGGAACACCAACAACATTTTTATACCCTCCGCTAGGGTATTATGGCTTCGTGCATTTGTTTGTAACAACCAAAATGAAACGATCTAAACACATCGTTTATTATACAGATCGGCTTATAATCACTTTCTCAATCGACTTAGCAATGTCCGTCTGTCTGTCATCTATTTTTGTAATCAAAGTACAGGTCGCAATTATTGTCTTAACCAAAATTGGCAGAATTAAGTTTTATGGATCAAAGACAAACGCTACCGATTCGACTTTTCCGCTTAAGACACCATATATTGTACCCGATTTACTTTAGATTTGGCACAGCATCTCATAATCCAAATAGAAAAATCTATGGTGAAAGCGAGTACGATCTGTTCAGATTTAGATTTAGCCCCCACCCAATTTTCGCTCGCAATTTGACTTTTTCCGCTCTAGAAACCACATATTTTACCGGATTTTCCTAAAATTTGTCACAACAACTTATAATCCAACTAGAAATAGCTAAGGTGAAAGCGAGTAGGATCGGTTCAGATTTAGTTATAGCTCCCATACAAATTTCGCCCCCAATTTGACTTTTTCCACTTTATAAACCACATATTTTATGAGACCTTCTTCAAATCTGTCAAAATATCGTGTATTTAAACTAAAAACAGCTTTGGTGAATTGAATTGCTTAATTGTTTTCTCCCTAACAAAAGGAGTCCCTCTAATGAACAATTGCGGGATCGACAATAGACCAATAGAAGAAAACTTAAAAAATTAATTACAAAAAATTGCAACAACAAATTCAATATTTTTGAAAATATCGTAATTTTCAGATTTTTGCACATTAATGAAATAAGTTATTCCGTAATAAATTATGTTGTTATATTATTCTGAAAACTAACATAACGTGGTGATCAAAATTTCTGGTAAATTTTGCCTTTTTTGAAAACAAAAATCAATTGAATTTATTGCTAAATTTCTATATTGCGCATCATAATTTAAAATTATGATAATGCAATTATTATACATTTTAATCGCTGAATTCCAATCAAAATATCTACAACGTCTCATTTTTTTAAACATTTCATACCGAACTTGCACCCTTCCTAACCCTAAATGTGTCGAAAGTGTGTCGTTTTTGGGACTTATGTTTTCTTTTTGGAAATAATTCATTATTTTTGGAATAAATCATTATGTTTTTATCACTGAATCCAAAAATTTACTTACAAAATATCCACAATGTCACATTAAAAAAAACGGCTTAGGTATTTAATCCCAGTTTGCAGGATTGGGACACTTCTAAACCACTACTAAAGCTATAAAATTGCACTGCAGTTTGAGAAAAATCTCAATTTTGGGTATAATTTGGGATTTTTTCAAAAGTGTCTACCATGTCGTGTATGATACATCGATAAACAAGGGAAATACAACGTTATTTGCCGAAAATCGCAGTTTCGTGGATTTTTGTTTTACTTTTGGGAATTTATCTGCTTTGATGGCTTCTTAAGTGTTATCATTGAATTCAGAGCTATCCCCAACATAGGTCTACCATGGAAACCTGGGAAAACCCCTCCGTTTTAAAATCTAGGACTTCTAACAGTTCATTCCGGTTTTCTAAACATATTTGCAAAGTTTAACAACTTCCTAGCCATAAACGACAATAATACACCGCAAATCGCGAAAGATTCTAGTTTTCGAGAATTTGGAATGTTGGAATGCTTGGGAATGTTTCCATGAGTCTGCAATTTTTGTGTATTATGTTTTGATCGCAGGCAAAGATGTAGCTCTTGTCATAAAGGACAAAAATTGTGAACATATAAAATCAAAAAAACTGCATCTTCAAGCACAAAATCGTAGATAGATATCAAACCATTTAAAACGCAAGGAAACAATCAACTACAAAAATGTATCTAAGATCTCAATAAACAACTTTCTCGAACATATAAACTTCCTAGGAATGATTCTTAACACCGTTTATGTAGGAAAATTATATCTTTCAGGACTGTTTCTGTTAATGGTCAGTCCGACTACAGTGCGTATGAGTTATACTATCCTTAATCAACAGCACGTATACGCCACCTACACACTCTACAGCCTATAAGATTTGTTCGACGACATTTGCTATTTTGACCTTGAAGATGAAGTTTCTTTCTCTTTTTATATGTTCACAACTTTCTTCTTAATGACAAGAGCTACAACTTTGCATCAATGAGTATATCAAAATTCTAAACAGTTTGCAAGATATCAGCCTGAGATAATGATCACTTTTTTGCAAAAATAACACCGAGGACCCAAATCTTTGGGGCCCATAAGAAAGTGCATGACTTTGGGCAAAAGTGAGAGACACGGGTCTTTTTTGGTCTTTTATGACGTAGGTTATATTTCCATGACTTAAAAAATTTCGCACAGTGTAACTTTTGTAGAATAAACTTATAGTTCAGCTGTTCTGAGTTTTTACAGAGGGTCAAAGTTTTAATTTGTAGGTCGAAAGACACGTTATACTAAGCGAAAAATGTTCTTAATTTACAGCAATAATGTGGTAATCTATATATATAAAAGAATTGCGTTACTGACTGACTGACTGACTTATCATTGGCCAGCCCCCAGAACAAACGGCTGAAGGGTCATGAAATTTTCAGGGTAGTTCCCAAATATGACGTAGACGTCGCCTAAGAAAGGGTTTTACGAAATTCGTACTTTTAGGGGGTAAAATGGGACTAAAAGGGATAAACATCGAAACTTCGTCCTGACTAAACGGCAGTAGCTAGAAACATGAAATTCGGTGTGTTCCTTGCAATGACCATGCAGACGAGCTACAAATAGAGATTTTTCGAAATTTGTACTTTTAAGGGAGGAAAGAGACAAATAGGGATAAAAATGGTACCAATTTAAGAATTGCAGCTAGAATCGTGAAATTTATTTTTCGAAATTTGTACTTATAAGGGGTGAGCGGGACAAAAAGAGATAAAAATGTTACCAACTAAAGTATTGCAGCTATAGTCGTGAAATTTGATATGTAAATTCCTCTCACCACATAGAAGCGCAATATAAATGCATTTTGTACTTTTATGGGTTGCGCGGGACAAAAAGGGATAAAAATGGTACCAACTAAAGATTTGCAGCTAGAATCTTGAAATTTGATGTGTAAGTTCTTCTGACCATGTAGAAAGAAGCGCAGTAAAATTGGATTTTTCGAAAATTATATTTATAAGAGGTTAGCGGGATAAAAATGGTACCAAGTAAAATATTGCAGCTAGAATCTTGAAATTTGATGTGTAAGTTCTTCTGACCTTCTACATGGTAAAATTGGATTTTTTGAAATTTGTACTTTTAAGGGTTACGAGGGACAAAATATAATAATAAATATAAATGGTACTAATTTAGGTATTGCAGCTATAGTCGTGAAATTTGGTGTGTAAATTCTTCTCACAACGTAGAAGCGCAAATCCAAATGGATTTTTTCGAAATATATACCTATAAGGTGTGCGCGGACAAAAAGGGATAAAAATAGTACCAACTAAAATATTGCAGCTATAGTCGTGAAATCTTGGTGCGTAAATTCCTCTGATAACGTAAACTTGCAAAAACCTATCCTAAAACAGAGACGGATAAAACTAATAACAAATATCTGGCTTTTTCGCGTGCGAAGCAGCGGATACTGCTAGTAATACATATGAGGCTAACCACACACTAACGATTTTCGAGTCGGAACTTGCGATTTGCGCATTTTTGAAAAAAATATTTAAAAATTGGGATTCTTAGAGAGGACCTACGAGGAAGGTCCGTTAGTCAAAATTATTCAGAAAGGTCATTAAACTCGTTTGAATTATGCCTTATTTACGAAAAAAACATCTACAGGAATATAAAATCAAATTTACAAGCGCCTTTTTGTAAACAAAATTGGTCAATATTTTGGATGCATTGTTTTCCGAATTGTATACTTCTGATTGAAGTACACATTTACTCTAATATTTCCATAATTTTACCAAGAATATTATAAGCAAACTATCGCTATAAACAATTCGAAAATCGAGTCAACAATGTGGAACACAGCGGATTGTGGCCTTTTGAATGTTTATGTTTTTTGGTCATTTTAGAGGGGGTCAATATATCCCTCTTTTGCACATTCTTATGATGAATCGCCATAGGAAACCTTGTGATCCTTACATTTTAAGTATAGGATGTGTTCAGCTATATCGCTTATAATATTACGAGGAACATTTTTGTGGAACATATTAACATTCTACCTGTTCAAATAGGGGTATTTTTGTTCCCTTTTGTGCAAAATTGTAAAAACACCCTAAAACAGGTATTTAACGGGTCAAAATGTTCTACAAAAATATTTGCTATCAAATCACTACTTTCAGTCTATGAAAACGCCAAAACTCAGATTTCAACATAAAATGTCAGAAATAAATTAAAACTTAAAATTAACTTTATGGTTAATTTCATACTTTTTCCGAATTGGAGCTAAACTGTCCCACAAAACTGAATTTTAGGAGTGAGGTGTGTATGGATAAAATATTCTGCGCCAAATTTCACTATAGGTCCCCGAATAAAAGAAATCTGTAGCTATAATATAGATAAATAAAATATCTGTAACAAATTTGGATAATTAAACCAGAAATTATTTATTAAATTTTTCGTTTTCTTGGGAATTTGGTACACTTCGTTTTATAATTAAATTTATAAAGACATATATTTCTAATAAAAGATCTCATCCAAGTTTCAAATTTTTTAATCAAAATTTCTAGAAAATGATCTAGGATTTATGGAACAGACACATTTCTCTAGGAACACCCCAATGTACATTCCGTATGACACTGTGTCTGGATGTGTGTGTGCGCTTGTAAATATGCATCCCTGTGAGTGTTTGTGATAAATTAGCATATTTTGTGGCGTCAAATGGACGACGCTAAATATTGTATGTGTGAACATATATCACAGCAAGTGGCGCCCACCAAGTTCGAACAAACAAATGTTCGTGGATGTGTCCGTCTGGTCCACTTCTCTCCGTTGTAGCCGCTCGCATGGGCGGCTGTAGGTGTGCTTGTGAGTGTTTGTATGTATTTATTTCAGTAATAATTTTATTATATTTTTTCGTGATTTATTTAAACAATTCAATCATAATTAACATGTTTACAAGCAGTTCTTTTTATGTATTTTCTGCGGACTCGCGACTAGACCACCATCACCGAACAGAAAAAAAAACAAAAAATGCTGGTAATTTATGGTGATCGATGAATCCGCTGCACAAACCGTGTGTGGTGGGTATCCTGTTGGTATTTGTGGCAATTGTCATTAAGGATTTGTTTTGGTGTCGATTTTTTTTTCTGCGCTGCGCGAAAATGGAAATTTTTTGAAATATAGACAAATTATTGGAATTTATGTTTGATTCAAATGACCGGTGGTTATATAGTAACATTTATGGGAATACCATAAATAATGAGCAGCGCGAATGTATATGTTTTATTTATTGAAAGTGATATGGAAATTAAATATGTACTCGTGCATGAATGTAGTTGCTTTATAAGGCTTGCGAAAAAACGCTTGTTCGTGCTATTCACAGAATCACTATAAAATTCCTAGAAACATACAAAAATTTGTCAATGATACCCAGAAAACGAACCTCAATTGGCTGACTTATTTCAATGTGTATAAAAGCGAATTGAAAGGGAATTTCTAAAATTATTATCAAAGCGTGAAAATTATTTGTGAAGTGTGATTTTCTTGTAGGACCTTTTGAAATAAAACCAATTTATAAAATCGCATTGCATTTATACCCTACATCACTTCTTGGAATAGGGTATAATAAATTAGTTTTCCGCCAAATGTTTGTAACACCATGATATAATCGAGTTAGACCCACCTTTAAGTATACCGATCGGCTTAAAATCACAAGCTGAATCGATTTATCTGTCTTTCCGTCCGGTTTTCCATCTCAGCTTGATCGCACTCTACAGCTCGCAATTGTTGTCCGATTGCCATGAACTTTGGCAGAGGTAATTTTTTACCCCAAAGACGACTGGTATTAAATTTGGAGGAAATCGGTTCAGATTTAGATATAGTCTCCATACAAATATCCATCCAATTTACTCTATTAATGCTCTATATAATATTCAGGATCATGTTACATTTAAACTAGAAACACCTAACGTAGAATTGGATTCATGATTTGATATAGCCCCCTACAAATGTACCTCCAATTTACAGTAATACTACTCTAAAAGATCACCAAAAAAATAATTAGTTTCTAAATTTCTAGCTCTAGAAAATGACATATGTTTGCATTTCAACATATTTAGTTCCATTAAATTAATTTTACACCATTCATGAAAACTATTAAGATCAGACTGTAGAAAACATTGTTCAGTGGGATCTTTAAAGGATCGAAATATTTTTACATCATCAGCATACAATAGAATATTAGAATGACGAACTACAGAGGGAAGATCATTAATAAATATTATAAATAGAATTGGACCAAGAAGACTTCCTTGAGGTACACCGGATGATACAACTATATTTCGTGAGAGAGCTTTTCCAAATTTTACTCTTTGAATTCGACCATCTAAATAACATTTTAACCACGATAATAATGTTTTACTAAAGCCCATCATATCTATTTTCATTAGCAGAAGGTTGTGATTTACTTTATCAAAAGCCTTGCAAAAGTCTGTATAAATGGAATCAGTATGCATTCGGTTTCTAAAACCATCATTTATAACTGTAGTGAGTTCCAAAACATTCGTTATAGTTAATCGATATTTACGGAATCCATGTTGGCAGGTTGACAACAATGAGGAAACTTGGTGCGATAACATATCAGTCATAAATTTTTTTTAATAGCTTCGAATGGCACTTAATTTTGCAATGCCTCTGTAATTTGTTACTTCAATTTTGCTACCAGATTTAAAAAGGGGGATTATATATGATTCCTTCCATAAAGGTGGTAAATATCCAAAACTTATTGATTTATTAAAGATTATTGAAGGAGGGTACGATAAAGTATCAGCACAGTATTTAAGTATGTTATTAGGGATCCCGTCTGGACCAGGATTAAATGTGATATTTAATGCTTTCAAATTTTCCAAAACCGTAAATCTGCTTATAATTGAAACATTTATAGATGAAGCTTCAACAATATTATAAGGATAAGGAATAGAACGATCAAATTTTTTATATGAGTAGGTCGATGAGAAAAAGTCTGCAAATAAGTTGCTAGTTGATAAATCATCATCTGCTAAAATGGAACCAAATTGGAATTTACAAATTTATAGAAAGATTTAGGGTTATTTCTCAATTGATTTTTCATGGTGATTATGTAATTCTTGTATGCACTTCTGTTCGCAATGTTGTATTCAGATCTTGCAATCGAATATTTAGAAAAATCAGCAGAGAAACCAGTTTTTTTGTATTTTTTAAAAAATGTATTTTTCTTATTCTTCGATTTAGCTAAGTGAAAATTGTTCCAAGGTGGGCCGATAGTATCATGTTTAAAAATTTTAGGAACTGATTTTGAGATGCAATCATGTAACACACTGTAGAAATTATTTATCACATCATCTAAAACTTTGGACGACAAAATATCATTCCAATTAATAGATGACAAAAGTAAATTAAGTTTTGAATAATCTGTTCTAGAATAGCAGTAAACTTTTTCATATCTAACATTTTGTGAAGTTTGAATAATCTGTTCTAGAATAGCAGTAAACTTTTTCATATCTAACATTTTGTGAAGTTTGAGAAGATGAAATAGAAGGAAGCAAGAGTTTTAAATCTTTTGCAGATTTTGTTATACTTCAACTAACAATACCTACTTTAGGTCCAATTTTTAATATAGCGCCCTTAAAAATGGGCCCATATTTTTTACTATTGCCCTTTTAGAACTCACATTTTACATCGGAAGTTTATCAAATTTCACAGATGATGTTATATTTCAACTAAGAATACCTACTACGAAAGTCAAATATATGAGTCCATACTTTGGTATAACATCTTACATCGGATAGTAATAAAATTGTTGATATATTTCAACTAGGAATACCTTCCTCTCTCGGTAGGCCCATGCTATGATGCAATCCCCAAGTAAAGGCCCCTTCCAAATGTCCGTTCGAAATTTGCATTTGTCATCGTAAAATCGGTCAATATGGGTCAATGTTTTAAATACAACTGTCCCAATAATTATCATTATTATCGATACCAAAACACATGGGTTTAGAAATACAAACAAGGTGTAGACGTAGGGAGTGGTGTAGGGAATCATGTAGTCGGTCCCGTCCGACTTTAGCCTCTATACCATTTTGCATCTATATTTTATAGAATGCAAACAAATTTAAATTTTAATTTTTAATAATGAAATTTATTACTTGGCTGCAAACTACCACCATCAAGATTTGTAGCCCTTGACGACTTGTTTAGGAGCCCTCGCAGCGACTTATTATTATTTATTTTTTATTAAAATTCCAATTTTCATTTAATATTTGCAAAACAATTTTAAAAGAATAAGTCCGATCACACACACGGTTACACGCCAGATCAAAGGTAGATCAAAAAAGAGCTATTGCGAATTTTAGTTAAAAAGGTTAGTTAATGAAAATCTATGAATAAAGCTATACAATTTATAACGTCTCTAGCATGTTTAAAATATTATCATTTTTCAAGCAATTGCTTCACCATTATGTTACCAGCTATTAAACAAAATATTTTTATACCCTACACCACTTCGTGGACTTGGGTATTATAAGTTAGTTTTCCGCCAAATGTTTGTAACACCAATAAATGCTAGCTAGACCCACCTTTAAGTCTACGGATCGGCTTACAATCACCAGCTGAATCGATTTACCGATGTCTGTCTGTCCGTCCGTCTGCTGACCATCTAAGCATGTTCGTACTCTACAGGTCGCAATTGCTGTCCGATTATCATGAAATTTGGCAGAAGTTACTTTTTTTGGCCAAGGACGATCGGTATTGAATTTGGAGGAAATCGGTTCAGATTTATATATAGTCCCCATACAAATGTCGCTCCCGATTTGACTTTTTCCGCTCTATAAAGCACATATAGTACTCGATTTTCTTAAAATTTTGCATAACACCTTGTGGGTAAGATCGGTTCAGATTTATATAGAGCCCATAAAAATGTCGCTCCCGGTTTGCCTTTTTTCGCTCTAGAAACCATATATTGTGCCCAATTTTCTTTAAAATTGGTACAACATTTTATAATCGGACTAGAAACGCCTATTCTGAAAGTGGGTAAGTTCTCTTCAGATTTAGATATAGCCCCAATTTGACTTTTGCCGCTTTAGAAACCACTAGTCGATTTTCTTTAAATTTGGCACAGCAGTCCAAGCAATCCAAGTAAAAAACCTATGGTGTAAGTGGCTAAGATCGGTTCGGATTTAGATATAGCCCAAATACAAATGTTGCTCCCAAATGTTTAACCTATTTCGTTCCAGGTTTTCAATATACCCCCATACAAATGTCCTTTCCGATTTAACATTTTTTGTAAAAAACATACATACAGGATACAAAAATCCTTCCCGTTTTCACATTTTCACCGATTAAATGGTATTCGGATTGAAAGTGGAGTGTATCATAGAGTCGGCACCGCCCGACTTTAGCCTTTCCTTACTTGTTTTCAAAATGACAAGGTCCGGCTAACAGAATCAGGTAGAAAGGACAAATTGGACTTCAGAAACCATGTAAATGGGAATGTTTAAGTCTTAACCAAAAGTCGCAAGATTTTAGTTTATATAAAAACTTACCACCCTATGGTTCAGCTTCAATTGGATTCAATTCAAAATTCGACGCACCAAATTTCAAAGAACTCAAACATATTATATAATAATATATATTTAGCAGAATTAGATTGGATGTAATTTATTTGCATAATAATTCTGTAACCTCTGTTTCATTTGACGTAGTTCCTTAAATTTTAGCACAAGCATATGACAGTTTACCTGACCATCTAGAACCGATTTCTTGGTATTATAAAAATTGTGCATGAAATTAACTTGCTTTGCTACAAATTGAGGTGGAGAATTGTAAAAATAAAAACTGTTATTTTTGATAAAATACCAATTTAAAAATTCACAAGAAATTCCGGAAAATATACATTTGAGTAATTTCCTGCGAAGCAAAATTGTAGACACTAGATTACATCAAAAAAAAAGTATTATATATATATGTCATAAATTAAAAAAATATTTTTTCTGATTTCAAGCAAATTTCTCATAATCTTCAGAAAAGTGTCAAATCTTAAAAAAATTTTTTTTTTTTTTTTTTTCTTGTTTATTTTTCATTTATTTTATAAACAGAAAATACACATTTTTGTTAATATTTAAAAGTGTCAGAAGGACACTGCATAAGTTTCTGATGGTGCTCCTGGTACTTACTCCAAAACAATTATAAACGTGATTGCTGTCGAAATGAAAAATATTTAATACAAATTTACTATAACAAACAAGTGAAATTAAAAACAAGTTAGGAAAGGCTAAAGTCGGGCAAGGCCGACTATATGATACACTCCACTTTCTATCCGAATACCATTCTATTCGGTAAAAAAGTGAAAACGGGAAGAATTTTGGTATCCAGTAAATGTATGTGTTTGACAAAAAATGTTAAATCGGAAAGGACATTTGTATGAGGGTATATTGAAACCTGGAACGAAATAGGTGAAATATAATATGTATAGTTTGGCCAAAAAAAGGTTAAACATTTGGGAGCAACATTTGTATTGGGGCTATATCTAAATCTGAACCGATCTTACCCACTTTCACAATAGGTGTTTTTAGTTGGATTATTTAATTTTTATACACTCCACGAGAGTATTATGTCTTTGTGCATTTGTTTGTAACACCCAAAAGGAAACGAGATAGACCCATTGTTAATTATACCGATCGTCTTAGAATCACTTTCTGAGTCGATTTAGCAATGTCCGTCTGTCTGTCCGTCCGTCCGTCCGTCCGTCCGTCCATCTATTCTTGTAATCACGATACAGGTCGCAATTGTAGACAGAACCAAATGAAACTTTGCACAACGATGTTTTTCGGGATAAGGACGAACGCTATTTAATTTGAAGAAAATCGGTTAAGATTTAGATATAGCCCCCATACGAATTTCACTCCCGATTTGACTCTTTTCACTCTAGATACCACATATTACAACACATTTTCTTTAAAATTGGCAAAACATCGTATATTGTAATTAGAAACACCTGTGGTAAAAATGTGTTAGATCGGTTCAGATTTATATATATAGCTCCCATACAAATTTCTCTCCCGATTTGACTTTTTCCGCTCTAGAGACCACATAATGTATCAGATTGTCTTCAGATTTGGTAAAACATCTTATATTTCCACTAGAAACACCCATGGTGAATATCGGTCAGATCGGTTCAGATTTATATATAGCTCCCATACAAATTTCGCTCCCGATTTTACTTTTTCCGCTCTAGAAACCACATATTGTATCAGATTGTCTTCAGATTTGGTAAAACATCTTATATTCCCACTAGAAACTCCCATGGTGAATATTGGTCAGATCGGTTCAGATTTATATATAGCTCCCATACAAATTTCGCTCCCGATTTGAATTTATCCGCTGTAGAAACCACATATTGTATCAGATTGTCTTCAGATTTGGCAAAACTTCTTATATTTAAACTAAGAACATCTATGGTGAAAATAGGTCAAATCGGTTCAGATTTAGATATAGCCCTCATATAAATGTCGCTCCCGATTTGACTTTTACCGCTTTAAATGCCACATATTCTAATCGATTTTCTTTAAATTTGGCACAACATCTTATAATCTAACTAGAAACACCTGTGGCTAAAGCGGGCTAGATCGGTTCAGATTTAGATATAGGCCCCATACAAATGTCGCTCCCGATTTGAATTTTGCGCTCTAAAAACCATATATTGTACCCGATTTTCTTTAAATTTGGGACAACATCTTATAATCCAACTAGAAACACTATGCAGAAATTGGGTAAGATCGGTTCAGATTTAGATATAGCCCCCATACAAATGTCGCTCCCAATTTGACTTTTGCCGCTTTAAAAGCCACATATTATGCTCGATTTTCTTTAAATTTCGCACAACATCTTATAATCTAACTAAACAAAACTATGGTGAAAGTGGGTCAGATCGGTTCATTTTTAAATATAGCCCAAATTCAAATGTTGCTCCCATAAGTTTAATCGATTTTGGCCAAACTATACATTTTATATTTCACCTATTTCGTTCCAGGTTTCAATATATCCTTATACAAATGTCCTTTCCGATATAGAATTTTTTGTCAAACACATACATTTACAGGATACAAAAAACCTTCCCGTTTTCACTTTTTCGCCGAATTGAATTGTATTCGGATTGAAAGTGGAGTGTATCATAGAGTCGGCCCCGCCCGACTTCAGCCTTTCCTTACTGGTTTTATTTAATATTTAATTATACACTCCACGAGAGTATTATGTCTTTGTGCATTTGTTTGTAACACCCAAAAGGAAGGGAGATAGACCCATTGTTAATTATACCGATCGACTTAGAATCACTTTTTGAATCGATTTAGCAATGTCCGTCCGTCTGTCTGTCTGTCTGTCCGTCCATCTATTCTTGTAATCACGATACAAGTCGCAATTGTAGACAGAACCAAATGAAACTTTGCACAACGAAGTTTTACGGGATAAGGACGAACGCTATTTAATTTGAAGAAAATCGGTTCAGATTTAGATATAGCCCTTATACGAATTTCACTCCCGATTTGACTCGTTTCACTCTAGATACCACATATTTTAACAGATTTTCTTCAAAATTGGCAAAACATCTTCTATTTGAACTAGAAACACCTGTGGTAAAAATGTGTTAGATCGGTTCAGATTTATATATAGCTCTCATACAAATTTCGCTCCCAATTTAACTTTTTCCGCTCTAGAAACCATATATTTTATCAGATTGTCTTCAGATTTGGCAAAACAACTTATATTTAAACTAGGAACACCTATGGCGAAAATAGGTCAGATCGGTTACTATTTAGATATAGCCCCCATACGAATTTCACTCCCGATTTGACCCTTTTCACTCTAGATACCTCATATTTTAACAGATTTTCTTCAAAATTGGCAAAACATCTTGTAGTTCAACTGTGTTGGATCGGTTCAGATTTATATATAGCTCCAATACAAAATTCGCTCACAATTTGAATTTTTCCGCTCTAGAGTCCACATATTTTAACAGATTTTCTTCAAAATTCGCAAACCACCTTATATTTCAACTGGAAACACTTTTGGTAAAAATGTGTTAGATCGGTTCAGATTTATATATAGCTCCCATACAAATTTTGTTCCCCCAGAAACCGCGTATTTTCAGAGAATTTCTTAAAATTGAGCATAACACGTTATACTTCAACAAGAAGAACTTATTGTGAAAGTTAGTCACTTGATTCCATGTTTGGATATAGTCCCGATACAAATATTTTTCTAGATTTGACAAATTGGGTCAGGTCATATCAGCCTTGAATTGTATTCGGATTGAAAGTGGAGTGTATCATATAGTCGGCCCCGCCCGGCTTTAGCTTTTCCTTACTTGTTTTATTTAATTTAAACAAAATCGGGCACAATATGTGGCAGCGAAATTTGTATGGGGGCTATATCTAAATCTGAACCGATCTTACTTACTTTCTGCATAGGTGTTTCTAGTTGGATTATAAGATGTTGTGCCAATTTTAAAAGAAAATTGGGTACAATTTGTGGTTTCTAGAGCGGAAAATGTCTAATCGGGAGCGAAATTTGTATGGGGGCTATATCTAAATCGTAACCGATTTGCCTCAAATTAAATAGCGTTCGTCCTTGATCCACAAAACTTACTTGTGTCAATTTTTGTTAAGATCGGACTATAATTGCGACCTGTAATTTGATTACAACAATAGATGGACAGACGAAGATTGCTAAATCGACTCACAAAGTGATTCTAAGCCGATCTGTATAATAAGCGATGGGTCTAACTCGTTTCCTTTTGGGTGTTACAAACAAATGCACAAAATAAATTTAAAAGTAATAAAGTGAAAGTAACAAAAATCTGGATACAAATAGTTAATCATTAATAATCATATGCTGACTGCCCTTGATCCTAAACGACAAAACATTCAATCCTAACATAATAAAAATAATCATTAAATTGCCTCTGGGAAAGATAATTATTCTCTAAAATCATTTTTTGGTGACATTTCCTCAATTCTCTGTCGCCATATGGTAGCATTCAAACATATTGTCATTCATACAACTGTTCGTTATTTTATCTAAAAATTTTCAAACATTTCATCTCAACTACGATATGTCGACTTCGCAAAAACCTCTTATTTTTATCTATAACTTCGAATTACGAGATTCATTTTCAACTCACTGCCACCAAATAGATAAAACCATAAAATGACAACATTTTCATCTCCAACAATACCGGATATTTAGCTGAGCACAGGATATGCAGAAGGATTCTGCGCAATGTGTGTAGTTTACTACTCTTAAAATGTAAAGAGACACTCTTAAGAGAGTCAAAGATACTTGCCTTTAGCAGAGGCATTGTTTTGTGCAGACCGCGAAAGTATCTACAACATGAACTAAAGATGAAGATGAAAATAAATAGTTGAACACAGATTTATCTGCATGTTTTGATTAGCAGAGTACTGTCAATGAAAATGTTATTGCTGAAGAATGTTTTGAATCCATATGGAAACATTTTGAAAACATGGAGAAGATAGGTACAATTTCACAACAAACGAATCTAGCAAAGACAACAAAAAAGATTAGTGGGAGGAAAACGTAAAGGGACATTTGCTAACGGTTAATAAGATAAAATAATTAAAATGCCCAAAGATTGAACTAATATGCATTTGTAATCTCAACTGATCCACATTTCATAGCCGTCATAGGTTTAAGAAAAAAATTAGACGTCGCATTTCTACTCGTCAATTTACGCTAGAGTTGTACGACTGCATCTTCATACTGGATAAGTAGGATGCTTCCGGACATGAACTCGCATTACCGACGGACTTAAATTTCTTCCTAGAATTCCACATTAAAATCCTACTCAAAAATAATGCGGGAATGGAAGTCCTATTATCGACTTTTAACAATATCCTAGATATGCAGAATATGCTCCTATTCTTCTCATACTATCCCAAATTAGTAGCATACCAACCAAGAGTAATACTCACATGATGTCCTTCGAACATTCCACGACAAACAACACTTTTGCAACGTCCCAAACGCCCACGAAATGAAAATCCAAATTTCGGCATCATATTTATTTTTCTGGTGGTCAGTAATATAAAGGGTGTTTTTTATTGGGGTATAGAACTTTAAGTTGGCATCACTTTTTTAACTGGCGGCCATTTTGTCAGCTGTCAAGTGATTAATATTTAGTTTGGTTTGCCATTTCATCATGAACAGGTTGACAAAAGAACAACGCTTGCAAATCGTGCAAATTTATTTCGAAAGTAATGGTTCAGTTCGCGAAGTTCACCGCAAGCTCCGTCCATTTTATGGTCGACATAATCGTCCATCAGAGCAATTAATTCGGTTAACCGCATAATTTCGCGGAATGGACCTGTCAATTCGTGTGATTTGACACCATTGGATTATTTTCTTTGGGGATATGTGAAGTCGCTCGTCTACGCCAACAAACCAGAAACGTTAGGGGACTTGGAAGCCAACATTCGTGGCGTTATTGCCAACATACGGCTCCATATGCTGGCTATATTCGAGCCAGCCGCGGCGGCCACATGCCCGAAATCATATTTAAACATTAATGGCATAAAATTATCCTTCCAATAAAGCCAAATTGATGGACATTAAAACGATTTTCTTGTGTTTTATTTCAATTCGAAGTTCTGTACCTCAATAAAAAACACCCTTTATATGTACTAATTTTCAGCCTTCTGGCTCAAAAAACACTTTTGCCACGCCCCCATCGCTTACAAAACGAAAATCCAAATTTCGCCATCAAATTGATCTTTCTCGTGAGTACTTCTTATGCGGCTGCTGTAATAATTCCACGGCATAAGACGGTCAGGAAATATTAGATATATTATAATAGAATAGATTATGAATTGGAAGAAGGAAAGAGGTAGTTTACTGACATCTGTTTTAAAATATATCTGCTAGAAGTCGATTTCACATACAGATTGTAAAAACAGAATTCATTCTATAACGTGTAGAACGACCGGCTGTTCCCTCTTCAATACAATTTTGGGAGTTCCTGGAATGTCATTTATCTCCACACAATTTCTTCACGTAAGGGATAAGATCGCAAATATCCGAAGAACAAAGACCATGAAAGTATCGATAGAACAGCGACATAGATCCCACATTTCGACAGCGCACAGTGGTCCAGAATCAAATTCCATCGGCCCAATTTCAAAAACTTCTAGTAGACATTTTTGAGTTCCTCATGCTAAATTTTATAACAATCGGAGTTCATTTGCGGGAAATATGCCCAAAAAATCGTCATAATAAAGCTAAGAAACCAAAATTTCAAATAAAAAATTTGTGTTCAAAATCTCTTAAAATGTGTGAGAAACAAAACGACAAAGTCAAAAAAATAAATTACGTTTTTTTTTCAATTTTCAAAATCTGAAAATCTTTAATACAAAACAATTAAAGTTGTTTCTTTGCATTATGAACAAATGCGTAAAAATATGTTAAAAAATATAAACACAAAAAATAAAAATTTTAATTTTCTTTATAATCGAAAAATACGAACAGTCGTCAACTTTGGGGAGATTTCTAAAATATATCCGATTTCCCGATTGATATTGTTGATATCTCAAAATAACCCTTGGGTCATTGTCTTATTTTGATTTTTTACAGAACTCTAAAGTGTCTACTACAACAAAAGTTATTGAATTTCGGCCGTTGGATTTTGATTCTGAACCACTGTGCGGTGATCAAGAGCGTCCGAACCAACGAATCGCTTGTGAGACAACAAATGGCACTGGGTATTACGTTACATTAAAATTTACTCATTCCCTCGACTCCATTCAAAAATGGCCAGTAGATCCTCACCAAGTGTCTCTGCTATCCACTGCCTTTTGTCTTCAATATCTTGATTACTTGATCTACAAGAGCCTCCCTGCGCTCTACCGAGAAAATCTCATTATACCCTACACCACTTCGTGGTCTAGGGTTATAAGTTAGTTTCGCGCCAAATGTTTGTAACACCAAGAAATAATCGAGCTAAACCCACCTTTAAGTATACCGATCGGCTTAAAATCACCAGCTGAGTCGATTTAACGATATCTGTCTGTCCGTCCATCTGTCCGTCTGCTGTCCATCTAAGCTTGTTCGCACTCTACAGGTCGCAATTGTAGTCCGATTGTCATGAAACTTGGCAGAAGTTATTTTTTCTGGCCAAGGACCATCGGTATTGCATTTGGAGGAAAACGGTTCAGATTTAGATATAGCCCCCATACAAATGTCGCTCCAGATTCGACTTTTTCCGCCCTATAAAGCACATATAGTACCCGATTTTCTTCAAATTTGGCTTAACACCTTATAATCCAACTAGAAACACCTATGCAAAAATTGGGTAAGATCGGTTCAGATTTATATATATCCCCCATACAAATGTTGCTCTCGAATGTTTAACCGATTTTGGCCAAACTTTACATATTATATTTCACCAATAAACTTACATGGTTAAAGGGGGTCACATCGTTCCAGGCATCAATATACCACCATACAAATGTCCTTTCCGATTTAACATTTTTTGTCAAACACATACATTTAAAGGATGCAAAAATCCTTCCCGATTTCACTTTTTTACCGAATCGAATTGTAATGAGATAGAAAGTCCGTCCGTCTGTAGCCTTTCCTTACTTGTTTGGGAGATGCCCATATGTCCATACTTTGGTATAACCCAAATGATGCCCACTCTGATCTATTACAGCTCTAGCAACTACATCTTACATCGTATCTTCATCAATTTTTGCAGATCATTATATGTTTCAACTAGGAATACCTACCGTGAATGAGAAATATATTGGCGCATGCTTTTGCAGAGGCATCAAGTGTTCTTATAGGTCCCCTTCAAATGTCCGTCCGATTCATTCTATTACCACTGTATAATCGGTATTCATCATTGGATCTTGATCAATTTTTCCAGATCATGTTTTATTTACTTTACTCGGAATATCTGCTGGATTGGATCAATTACTTTATTATTTACCATATTCATTAAATTTATATGAACTACATTAAATTGCTCTCATGAAATATCTGGGTTTAGTAATCAAAGCGAGGTATATACGCAGGGAGTGGTGTAGGGTATTATATAGTCGGCCCCGCCCGACTTTAGCCTTTCCTTACATGTTTTTAACATGACTTACTACGTACTAAATTGGACTCATCTCAAGCTCTAGGATGGGACAGTTGGCCTTCTTACCATCCTCTGAATACGCTTGTGTTGGTACATAAACGAATGATTATGAATGACAGAGGTAACTGTCATCCGTCTATGAGTAGATTAGATTCAAAGTCCGATCCTAAAGTTCGCCAATGAGTCTATGATAAAGAGAGGATGAGAAAGAACAGAACCCTGTGGTACTCCAGCACTCAATCTTGCTCGAGGAATCAAAGGATGCCATCTACAACAACACATATAATGTGATCTCTGAGGAAACTCAATATAAAGCAATGAACTTTGATATTAATGCACAGTGTCAGACTCTATATCTTGCAGAAATCTTGAGCAACAGTCTCACTCTCACCAAACTTGTGAGGCAAATCGGAAATCAACCTCGACCAATGAAGCAACAAATCAACGATCACTTCCACAGCTGCGACAACAAAACGGATGGGGATCAGTCGAGCAGATCATTTCCAGATATAATTAAACTACAGGTTATCGGAAGTGGCAGATGTGATCTAAGCAAATATCTCAGTCTTTACGACTGGATGTAACAAAACATATCCGAGTTGTGTGTCTATATTTAAATCCAAATACATTGAAAATAGATGGACAGACTATCGAGAGCTTTACGTGTTTAGCACCGGCATGAAGCGCGGTGTGCCATCACGAACGGGATAATTTATTATACGAATAGAGAGATCGAATCCAGCCGAAATATTGACTGTATAAAATGGAAAAAATACGGATACCATAGCGCCTCAGGAAGTCACAGGTCCTTATAAAACGAGGACATAGTCGGTGTGCTGCAAAAACATCTCAAATCCATTTTTTTGTGAAATGGACTCAGTGATGCACACGTGTTCTGAAAGTCATAATATATGCCCTGTAAAAAATGTCAGCTCTATTTAAAACAATTCAATATTTTACCCAACTGTGTGGATCATTAAACTTTAAATCGCCAGTAACTCAGGAACACAATTATGTGAGTTGAGATGTTTTTGCAGCACACCGACATGTTGCGTGAACACCACCCTTGGTCAGAATCGAGACCCATCTAAACCTCGCAAACTCTATGGGTCTTAGCGCTCAGTGAACCACTGCCACCACGAAACTCAAAATTCTAAGCTGAGAGAGGCCTCTGACCACCCATGGTAGCAGACTTCATACTCCATTCAGAGTGGGCCATATACAATTTTAATGTTGACATACCGATTACATTGACTTTGAAAGGTTAAGAGATTGAGAAGGTAATGCATCCACAAAGAATCACTGTTTGGTGTGGATTTTGGGCTGTACTGAAAGCTTGGGTTGATCGGATGAGGAGCCAGTCGTGGTAGTCAATGAATGAATGATATTGTGTTATTAAATGATAAAGTTCAACCTTTCCAATAAAACCAGAAATGTATAGTAGTTCGCAATACAATTAAATCCAATGCAATGATCACTTCCAAACTCCCACCAGAAGCTCCCTCCCAACTGGTCAGGCTGGCGCAACATCAATATTTCTGGTAATATTCGGGACTACTAAGAACCCAAATAATGGACTATGTTTAGACCACGTACCCGAATCTACTTTCAATTGCCTGCGATACAAACTGTTGAGTGGTAGCTTTCTAACAGGATTGCCCAATGAACTCCATGTGGGAAATCAGTCAGTCTGCCTGGCCCCTGCCTCAGAAAAGGTGAGCTATAGTACATTGCTGAATTGATTCTGAAAGAAGAATAAAGATGAAATTACCATAACCAGACACTAGCCATCATGTGAGCGTCAAGTAATAGCTCGAATAAGGTACAACACTTTGGAAAATTGTATAAAAGTCTTGATCCATTTAGGTTGAGTTTTTGTGTATTCAGAGACTTATAGCAGAATTTTATGACAAACATTTTGAACCGTTTAACCTCAATTGTATGAGTGTTTTTTAGAATGTTCCAAAAAAGCGACCAAACAGATCCCTATATTGAGAACGTAGAGGGTTAAAATGTTCCACAAAGATGTTCCTCGTAGCGTTCTAAGTAATATTGCTGAACACATGCTATACTTAAAATGTAATGATCTCAAGGTTTCTCATACCGATTCATCATAAGAATGTGCCAAAAGGGGTAATATTGCCCCCTCAGAAATGATCGCCATAAGCAAAGTTTCCTTTACCCCCTCCATAAGAATTCATTGCCAGAACCTTGATTTTTTTTTTGTTCCACAGTATTATATATTGCGCTATAAATAAATATTTGGGTGAGAATTGACGTTTCCGAATGTGAACTCTCACAGCCCAACCCCTGTTAGCCTCCTTAGGCCCACCTTCCAGAGTTGAGTTTGAAAACACTTCAGCTAGGTTTCGGTGAAATTTATCTCAGATAGGACCAGTCAGTGTAAGATGACAGGTTTATTTACAGAAATTCAGAATTCCCTCATCCCTTAAATAAAGGGTCCGCCATCTAACGTTTTCAACCGTTGGACTATTATTTGTGGGGTGCCAAGGCAGCCATTTGAATGAAATTATTAACCGGAAGGATTGTACTTTCAAATAAAAAAAGAAATTTGAGAAAATATTCAGTAGTTTTTTTAATAGCATTTTCAAAAAAAAAAGTTATTTGGCGGACCCTTTATAATAATAATCTAAAGGATTTGTTGAATTACAATCTGTTCGATTTTCATAGAATCGCTATACTCTGACATATCACTCCGAGTGTTCCCACTGAGTAACGTTGTTCATTTTGTGCAATCGTTGTAGGAATTCGAACCGTCTATTAGATATACCTCAATATCTATGATGCAGCTCCAAGGAGATCCTTGTGTTGATTCCGTTTTGTCTTCGTTGACAAAGTGGAATAATCATCCATCTTTCCTCCTCCACAGTGTAACCCAAAACCTCACTTGCTCCCATCCAACCACGCAGTAACACCTGCACGTTTAGTTGAATGTCGCAATTTTTGTTCTCAAAAAAAAAAGGAATTTGACACCGAAAAGGGCGAAATGATTTTGTTTGATTTCTGATTATCTCCCACATCCCTCATAAAACCAACCCCAGTGTCAATGTGCATTGTTATGGAAAATATTTTCGCTTAATGAAAACATTGGTAATTAATGAATCCAGCCCTCCTTAACATAAATCCACCCTCCCTCTTTCCATGCCGTAGAAACATCAACAAATTACTTGGTCCTCTTAGTCAACCATAATGACAAAATCAAGTGTGAATAAAATGTGACAGTTTTTGCATGACACACGCTGAAAGCAACACCAAAAGGTGAACTCTCAACTCGGTGTCAGCAACCCGCCAAAAAAAGGAACAATCGTCCACTTGGTGCGGTGTTGTTGTTACCACCCTCTTCCTCTTCCCCACTGGAAGCATCATTATGAAGGATGGCTGTATGGTTGGTGGTTGAGAGAAGGTGAAACTTCTATTTTTAAAGGTATTGAAAGGACATTATGAACTGATGGTGGGTGTTGTCACTGTGGCCAATATTATGGTTTTTCTCGAGGTGGAACATGAAGAGGTCGCTCCGCTCGTCCCCTTCCACTTGTTTCTGCTGCACACGTTTAAACCAACAACAAAGAAAACAAAACAAAAGTTCTAATTATCTCGTTAAGGATACTTAATACACATCCCCATAGAAAGACAAATAAACTCGCACACACAAACACACACACATACATACGCATAACTAGGATATTTGTATTCCTTGATGTGATGAGTCGAGTTGTTCTTGAGTTCATGTGGTTGTCATTCATTGTTGCTGTTGTAGTTGTAGTTTTTCCTAGGAGTTTTGTTGCTGTTTGACTTCAATTGAACGGTAGCCGCGGTGGTGGTGGTGGATGGAGATGCTGTTGGCATGGAATTTTCACAGTGGGGGATTTCAGTTTCTATTGAAAATATATCAGAAATTCTCATTTAAGAGGCCTAAATTGCAACCCTAAACACAATCATGTTGGATTGGTTTACGTGACCGCTCTCCTTCACGGAAGCGTCAAGTAGTTCCTTTGAGGAATCATTCTGAATGGACCACACCTCTCGCAAAGATATTGTATATCCAGCCTGAGAGATTGATATATTTATTTGATCTCTAATATCAATTTCTGATATCTCGTCTATGCTGTGCAGGGCTGTGTCATATGATATGTTCGACTGGCTCTTCTTCCGCTTCGTTGTCGCAGCTACGCTAGTGATCGTTGAACAAGTTAACAATAATACATTTATAGGTAGCCACAAAATGGTCCAAGCTTTTACATATCTACCATTCAATTGTTACAACTACTTACCACGCAAGAAGTCTTATAAATTTAGCATTTAATTCTAGCCTCTGTTGTAAGAAGACGACTCTGAATAATCAGGTTTTGTGGTGGTAAATAAGGCTAGATTGGATCAGGGTAGAACCAAAAGAAAATGTGGAATCCAAAAAATATCGACTGAATTAAGTGGGAAGACGCCTTGTAAAATAAATGAAGATCTTAGGCTCATCAAGATCTTGACTATGTGACTTCCTATTCCCCAAAAACATGGCAATTATCACTAATACAATTGAAGCTACAACTATCCTAATAATTGCTGGAGCTTATGGAGGCCTCGTTCTCAAAATCGCAAAATCCGCCGAAAAATAATATTTGGTTTTTTGGTTAGTAGTGCCTTAAACACCCTTTTAATCAAAGGGAACCCTAATATCAGTCCATCCATATGGTCCAAAAAATGTTGAGGATGAGAAGATTTTCACCGAGCAGAGGGAATATGTTAAAAAACTCAAATGGAAGAGTTAGATCACTACCCGTCTAAAAAGAACTATGGGTTCCCCTTTTGGCGAGGTTTCTAAGAGCAGCCTCGACCGGTTTCCACGATTAACGTTTTCCCACGATAATAGCATAAAATAGAACCGATCTTGATCAAATTAGGTAGGTACCGAACTACTTAGATCACAAGAGGTCCAGACTTGAGGCACTCGTCGCAACAAACCTGTGCTACTCACGAGACACATTATCTATCTTTATCATCTATACTGGTTAAGTTGTTCAAGCCATCAGAGCAAAATGAAACCAGAGTCTTTAAAAATATTCTAGTCATAGCTCTAAATTTTCTCTTCATACAAAAGTCTTTTGATTCGATACCAATCGATGAAATCGTAGACCATTGAATTCTTTCAAACGAAAGAAAGTAGCTCGACCTCTTCATATCAAACATTGGCCAGATCATGTTGTCGACTCTCTATGTGTCTGCTCCGATGGTGTTCCCAACACCTTATCCATTTGTCTGAGTTGTAGGTTGACATGGGTATATCTATTAGGGATCTATAAATCGATTTTTGACACGAAAAGTCGAAAGCCGAAATGTTGAAAAGTCGACTTTCCATTGTCAAAAAGTCGACTCTTGTTTTCGACTTTGTACGTCAATCCATTTAAGTAAATTATGAGTACGTCAACATAAAAACAAGTAAGAACGGCGTTAAGTTCGGCCGGCCCGAACTTTTTATACCATCCACCATCGATTGCATTCCACAGAGGATGTCGATTTTTGTAGAAGTGCAGTAATATTACAGGAAAATATAATTTTTTTAATATAGCCAAACCAGAACAAATACAAATATTGAAAAAAAATATTTTATAAATAGATATAATATTTTTATTATTTCAAAACACGCTTATAATGCAAGGCTACCAATACGTTTACTCTATATAAAGGGTGATTTTTTAAGAGCTTGATAACTTTTTTTTTTAAAAAAAACGCATAAAATTTGCAAAATCTCATCGGTTCTTTATTTGAAACGTTAGATTGGTCCATGACATTTACTGGTTGAAGATAATTTCATTTAAATGTTGACCGCGGCTGCGTCTTAGGTGGTCCATTCGGAAAGTCCAATTTTGGGCAACTTTTTCGAGCATTTCGGCCGGAATAGCCCGAATTTCTTCGGAAATGTTGTCTTCCAAAGCTGGAATAGTTGCTGGCTTATTTCTGTAGACTTTAGACTTGACGTAGCCCCACAAAACATAGTCTAAAGGCGTCAAATCGCATGATCTTGGTGGCCAACTTACCGGTCCATTTCTTGAGATGAATTGTTCTCCGAAGTTTTCCCTCAAAATGGCCATAGAATCGCGAGCTGTGTGGCATGTAGCGCCATCTTGTTGAAACCACATGTCAACCAAGTTCAGTTCTTCCATTTTTGGCAACAAAAAGTTTGTTAGCATCGAACGATAGCGATCGCCATTCACCGTAACGTTGCGTCCAACAGCATCTTTGAAAAAATACGGTCCAATGATTCCACCAGCGTACAAACCACACCAAACAGTGCATTTTTCGGGATGCATGGGCAGTTCTTGAACGGCTTCTGGTTGCTCTTCACTCCAAATGCGGCAATTTTGTTTATTTACGTAGCCATTCAACCAGAAATGAGCCTCATCGCTGAACAAAATTTGTCGATAAAAAATTTCGAACCGAACACTGATTTTGGTAATAAAATTCAATGATTTGCAAGCGTTGCTCGTTAGTAAGTCTATTCATGATGAAATGTCAAAGCATCTTTCTCTTTGACACCATGTCTGAAATCCCACGTGATCTGTCAAATACTAATGCATGAAAATCCTAACCTCAAAAAAATCACTCTTTATATATATCGAAATCATATTCCAAACATATTCTTATATTTATATTTTCCAAAAAAATTGATTTGAACTGGGATATTGTCCTGGCTCAAGACCATTTTGCATTTATATTTAATAGAATGCAAATTTATTTACAAATGGCATGGTGACATTTATTACTTGGCTGCAGACTACCACGGTCATGATTTCGACCATGTCAAAAGTCTTTTCAAGTGGTTTCGCAGCGACTTTTCAACATCAAACCCGGCCTCTATAAGGAGATGATTCTCACAAACGAACGAGAAGCAAAACTCTCTTGCCGAATTTGCGTTTAAAAAATCTTAAATACCATATACATTGGTAGATAGTGGGTGCTAAAGTTGGTTGTAATTTTGAAAATCCATTATTTCACGTACATAGTGCAAAATAACCTAACTTCATGAATTAACCAATTTTTGCCGTAAAAGTAAAAAGTACGAATTTGGAAAAATCTTTTTTTAGCCTGTCAGAGGAATGTATACATATAATTCAATGAATCTATCAGCGATCATTTGGTTGGTACTATTTTTATCCCCTTTTTCATTTCAACTCCAAAAAGTACGAATTTATTTTACGTGTCTACACAATCAGAGGAATGTATACACCGAATTTCATTATTCTAGGTGCAGCCGTTTGGTTGGTACCACTTTTATCCCTCTATTTCTATTTTACCCCTTAAAAGTACGAATTTGGAAAAAATACTTTTATAGTATATAGTATAGAGGAATGTACACACTGAATTTCGTGTTTCTAGCTGTTGTCGTTTAATATGTACCATTTTATCCCTATTTGCCCCATTTCACCTACTACGTAAAGGGTGATTTTTTAGGAGCTTGATAACTTTTTTTTAAAAAAAAACGCATAAAATTTGCAAAATCTCATCTGTTCTTTATTTGAAACGTTAGATTGGTCCATGACATTTACTTTTTGAAGATAATTTCATTTAAATGTTGATCGCGGCTGCGTCTTAGGTGGTCCATCCGCTTAGACCAATTTTGGCATTTCCACGTTTTTGAGTAACAGAGACCCAATTGGTGCGAACGGCGACGAATCGAAAATTGGTGGTCATCATTAACACTGGCCGATACAGCTGCGATATTTTCTTCAGTTCGCACTCTACGTAAGCGTGTTGGTGGTTTAATGTCCAACAATGTAAATTTGGTGCGAAATTTAGTCACAATAGCCCGAATAGCCGCTTCAGTGGGTCGATTAAACTGACCATAAAATGGAAGCGCGCAATGAACTTTCTTAACAGAGCACGCACTTTGATAGTAAAATTCAATAATTTGCAAGCGTTGTTCGTTTGTAAGACGATTCATGATGAAATGTCAAAGCATACTGAGCATCTTTCTCTTTGACACCATGTCTGAAATCCCACGTGATCTGTCAAATACTAATGCATGAAAATCCTAACCTCAAAAAAATCACTCTTTATAAGAACGACTTTATGGTGCACGTTTTTGTTATCGGGGGAATGCGCATACTCAATATCAAGTAAGTACAAGCAGACATATTGAAAAAAACATGCTTAAATACTCTAAAATATTAGGGGTATTATGGGTATTTTCAGTCCATGTGAGGGAAAATTTTTTCACTCTGGGTCGATTTCGCCCATTTTGAATCCCAACCGATCTGCAACCATAAGACACCTTTGGGGAAAAATTTAACTTCCTATCTATTTTCGTTCGGTGGCAAGCGTGCTTTCAACAGACTAACGGACATAGCTAGATCATCGTAGAATTTTACCACGATCCAGAATATATATACTTTATGGTGTCTTCGATGAATATTTCAAGGTGTTACACACGGAATGACAAAGTGAATATACCCCCATCCTTAGGTGGAGGGTTTAAAAATTTGATTGAAGGTATCGTGCCCTAATACGGCCGAGTTCATCACTACGCTCTTGGCTGTTATAAGTTCACTGGAGTGTACCTGTACCAGTGGTGGAACTTATGGGATCGTTCCTAATCTGGCAAACGCGTCTGCTTTCCACTGGTATGTCCCTATGGTCTGGCACAAATAAGGTGAATATCGAACTACTTGACAATGTGAGGCGGTCTTGGGTTATTCTTGAATTTACGGTCACCAAGTCCATGGATCGATGGACTTGATGATGTTGGCACAAGTGTTCGTCATATTATTGTGGCGAAAAGTCTCTGCAACTTCTCTAGTAGCCAAAACTTCGGCTTGGTAGACACTGCAGATATCTGGTAGTATACAAGACAGATTAACATCCAGCTTCTTACTGTGCAGGCCATACCTCACATTAACAGGAACTCTACACACTATATGCTATAGTTCTCGTCAAACAGAGATAACGGGATCAAATCCCTTGTTTCACACCGAGAGTAAGTTGTAACATCTTTCACGTCTCGTAAACAAATCCTGCCTTGGAAGAAGACTGTGCTAGCAACTTGGTTATTGATTACGAAGCTGAAGGTTGAGAATCTAAAGAGAGAGAGAAAATTGAGAGTGGAAGTCACCAATATTCTCCAACGGCTATGATCGCACTTGATGAATACTGCAGTTGGCATTGTTCTGATCCTACGAATCAAGAGTTCACCAAAGAGGAAGTAACTGTCCATACATTCAGTGCAAAACGGCGAGATTTGCAAAAATTAATCGAACAGAAAATAAGTTTTTATTTCGATTTCCCCCACTGTGTGTTAGTGCGATATTGTCTGTCACACGTACTGGCCAAGGGTTGGGGGATGAAATTTGTCATTTTGCAAGCATACTCTGATGGAAAAGTTAATAATTTCTCCTGCCAAAACACACTCTCAACACGCCACAAACATCAGCGATAGCAGCAGCAACAAAATACAGGTGTCACTTGTCAAAATGTATTAAGAAGATTTCATCCTGCTTCGGCGAGGACTTCCAGGGAACTTCTTGTGTTGAGTTTTTTGTCCTTATCGAGTTCTCTACGGTGTCAAAAGTTCAGCAGGGATTTTTTCTGATTTTAAGCAAACCGCATAGATTTGTCATTATGTTAAATTTATGTAAATTAAACTTGATGCTCTCTTACGTTTTGCATTTATGTCATTTTGTTGTTTCATGTTTTTTCTTTCTTTTTTTTCTGAATTTGAAAATGGCGCGGGCGCATTCGAAAGTGACAGTGTTCTTTTAATTTCGTACAAGTAATTAAATGTCCATTACAAATGACACAAATATGTAGTCGTATTTACATTTTTCATTTACCAACGAACAGCGAATGACTGACAGGCAGGCGTAACGATAGCAGCGACATAATGTAAATGTAGCTCAAACGCTCGCGCCCTCTTCACCCACCCACACACCTACATTACTTATGACGGCGATTGCTCATTAAAGTTCAAAAGTCATCATTAACAATGTACGCATTGCCCTATAAGTGCTCGTATGTTTGTTTGTTTGTTTTCGCTAAGATGTTGGCGAAGAGCTGTCAGCTCTGCTGACTCCACCCCTCTGGTTGATATGACAAGGTGGCCGGCCGATGGCCCAATTTTCCATGGCCGCTAATGTTAATGGCAAGTCAGAGGACGACTTCTTGGTGGTTCATAAACCATGACCATGAAATTGTCAGACTCGCCGGATGTAATTAAACAAGAGAATTAAATTTTTCTTCCAAAAATTTATCAAAATAAATAAAGCTTGAAATTAAGCGCAGAAATTAAAGTGTAAAGAAATGAAGCTGCACGATGATGTAACTACACTACGGGTCATTTGATGTACAAACGAAGCAGTCCTCAAAAATCATCCCATCGCCGCATGTATTTATGTAAGCGAAGATGACCGACCATGAGTATAGTTACTGATGCTTTGATGAACCGAGAAATATCTGAACTAGTGTCAAACTTCCCTGATTCAATCGTTGCCTTGGCCATGTGACAGATATTTTGAAATTTGATTTTCCACATTTGTTCTGATATCTCAGAAACTACTGACGATTCAACTCAGAAATTTACAGTGTGTGTACAGACAAGTGTACCTGTTAGAGTGGAATAAGTCCTAAAAATATTATTTTATGATTTGTTTCCTCTAAAAACTTAATGTATTCACTCAAAAGATGATATAACTTGTTGAATAAACCAAAATGTGTAAATATGTAAAATTTCGTGATTATTACACCGTGATTCAAAACGGTGCACTACACGTGAACCAGCACCGATTTTTCCGAATTTATTGAAAATTTGCAATTTGTACTTCTGAATAAGGGAAATAGAACTGCTTTAAAAAATATGAAATTGTAGACACTAGAGTAAATCGAAAATTGTAATTTTTTTATATGGTAAAATAATATAAATTATGAAATCTTAAAAACATATTTTTTAAATTTTTCTTAATTGCCTGTAATTATATAATAATCTAAAAAATATCTTTTTGATTTTTTAAATAGTTTTTTATTAACAGATAATATCGTCAGCAAGACGCTCCATAAGTTTCACAATGGAGCACTCGGTACGTGATTGCTGTCGAAATTGAAAATATTTAATAGAAAAAAAAAATAAAATTACTTTCTTTAAACTGGCATCAAAAAAGTTGCGGATATTTCCCACAAAAATTGTCCCATTAACGCACTGTCCATTCGTGATTTTAGTGCTATTTTTACCAATTTTTTTATTTGAGATTTAGAAAAACGTAAAACTCAAATGGAATCGCCTGTAATGATGTGTATTATTCATTCATTCTTCCCTATTTTCAAAAACAATAAATTGAGTTTTAAAGTATAGTTTGTTTGGGCAGTACCACGCCCCACAGTGGAATATTTTCATACAATCTGCTGCAAAAATTAGAAGGAATAGAGCTAGGACCTTGTATCGTCAAAGTAGATCAAAACAATTTTTTGTTTACATCCGCCCACAACCACGCCCACCTCCCATGTAAGTTAAAATGAACTAGTAAATCAAAAAAAATTCTTTTTTCAAATCCATGCTTTATGCAAGCAGAATTCTATTGGGCCTAGAAATTCTTTTTTAGTTATCTTTTGTAGAAGGAAAAATTACTGTTACGTTAATAAATAATAATAATAATAATAATTAATAAAAAAAATATAACCGTAACAGTAATTTTTCCTTCTACAAAAGATAACTAAAAAAGAATTTCTAGGCCCAATAGAATTCTGCTTGCATAAAGCATGGATTTGAAAAAAGAATTTTTTTTTGATTTACTAGTTATAACCTTTCTTTACTGTTGTGCTAAGAAAATCCACAGAAAACGTGTAATTTTACAAAGTTCGAATCAAAAATGCGCCTTTCAAATCCCGCCCATTTGCATATTGTCTAAGCAGGTTACAACTAAATAAACACACACAACAATATAGGAAGATCGTTGTAGAATATACTTAAAAAACTGGTTTTAATTTCGTATGGGAAGGGTCACGGCCACTTTCCGCCCATCTCGGTGTCGAAATACTCTAAAACCGGTTTTAATTTCAGATGGGAAGTGTCACGTCCACTTTCCGCCCATCTTTGCACAACTATTTACACTGGATCAACTCACACAAAATTTCAGCACTCTAGGTCTATGACACCTACTGACCATATTCGATTATATGTTTTAACTTCGTATGTGAGGTACCACGCCCACTTTCCCAATACCGTCCATTTCTGGCACAACTACGCAGGTTTATGCTAGATGCACTTACACAAAATTACAGTAGGTGTAATTTTGGTTTTAACTTCATATGGGAGGTGCCACGCCCACTTTTGCATTACCGCCCATTTTAGGCGCAACTACTCACATTGATGCTAGATGCACTTACACAAAATTTGAGCACTATACGTGTCATAGAACTGACACTATTCGATAATATGTTTTAACTTCGTATGGGAGGTGGTACGCCCACTATTCCAATACCGCCCATTTTTGGCACAACTATGCGAATTGATGCTAGATGCACTTACACAAAATTTCAGCACTCTAGGTGCCATAGAACTGACAATATTCAATAATAGGTTTTAACTTCGTATGGGAGATGCCACGCCCACTTTTCCAATACCGCCCCTTTTTGGCACAACTATGCACATTGATGGTATATGCACTTACACAAAATTTCAGCACTCTAGGAGTCATAGAACTGACAATATTCAATAATAGGTTTTAACTTCGTATGGGAGATGCCACGCCCACTTTTCCAATACCGCCCATTTTTGGCACAACTATGCGAATTGATGCTAGATGCACTTACACAAAATTTCAGCATTCTAGGTGTCATAGAACTGACAATATTCAATAATAGGTTTTAACTTCGTATGGGAGGTGCCACGCCCCTTTGTCCAATTGGTCAAATTTTTCCATTTCCTTGTATTGTCATCGAAAATGATTAAGTGTGCAAAATTTAAGCAAAATTGGTTGAGAAAAAAGCTTTCAAAAATTGATTTCAAATTTTGTGGCACACAAACATATATAGAAAGTAACCTTATATAAAGCATGGAAAAAACGCCATAAGTTTCTTATTTTAATATATATGTGAATACAAATTATTACCAGTGATTTCATTTGAGTTCACAATTAAATGAAAATTGTCCGTGTCACGTCCACATAAAACTTTAGCTTTTTTACGATTTTCGAATTTTATTATAGCTTTTATAGCTTTATACTTAACTTAAGATTAATATCGACCTAATATTTACATGCGATCGCATGTCATAAAACCTTACATCCCTAAAAGGGCTATGAACATACAAATAATTTATTTATATTATTATTTATTTATAGTATATAGTTCAAAAATGGAGCAGCATAACACCGAAGGTTATAATTCTCTACCACGATTTTGTTATAAACATTTGTATCGGACAATCAATTCCATCATTTCGCAGTTAATAGCTTTTGGTTCCCAAGTTATCAGGCTAAAATAGGATAAAGAGTGACTGTAAAGTCAAAAATTGTGAAAAGTTTCTTTAGAACAACTCGCGTAACTTTTTATACACTCCACGAGAGTACTATGTCTCTGTGCATTTGTTTGTAACACCCAAAAGGAAGGGAGATAGATCCATTGTTAATTATACCGATCGGCTTAGAATCACTTTCGATCGATTTAGCAATGTCCGTCAGTTCGTCTGTCCATCTATTGTTGTAATCAAACCCGGCCTCTATACGGAGATGATTCTCACAATCGAACGAGAAGCACAACTCACTTGCCGAATTTGCGTTTAAAAAATCGCACCAAGTAATAAAGTGCACATGCCATCTTACAAGCATCTCATTGAGTTGCATATGTAAGTAAGTGTATATTCAGGTATAGTTACCCAGCAATACTTCTGCTTTGCCAATACTTCTACTTGAAAATTCGCTGCGAAGCCACTTGAAAAGACTTTTGACGTGGTCGAAATCATGATCGTGGTAGTCTGCATATTACTCATGCTGAATCAAATTTTAAACTATAACTTATTCTGTATATCCGAATGACAGTTACATTGGTTTCAATTTAACATAGGATCATTGATTATTTTTGTGGAATGCACCAATTCCCCCGAACTTAAACTAAGTTTGTGAAAAAAATTACTACCCAGCAAAAAGAGGGCACCCTAAGAAGTGAAAAAGACTTTCATCTTGTGATTCGGAAGTAGTGAAAATTGGGATCTTTACCAATTAATTTAACATGGAGTTGTCATAGGAGGGATGTCCTTGAAAGACTTAAAAGTTATTTAGAATGTTGGAAAGGAACCACTTTTTCACTAGTTTCCATTTCTGTTTTAAAAAATCCATCGCTACCGGGGGTAGAACATAATAAATTTGATTTTTCAAGCAAAAAAAAATTTAAAATTATACAAAAATTAAACTAATTTATAAAAGTAATAAAAAAAAACAAAAAAGTTTATTCCCGTGCCACGATTCGAACCAGAGACCTCATGGGTACAAAGCGGACACCTTTCCTCTGTGACCCATACTAAAAATTCGTTCCCATTCACTTGTGAAAATACTAGTCGTAAAATGTTACGGGATAATAACATATTATCTACGTTTTTGGAAGTTGTTTAAAAGCCTGGTATAAAAAGGCAGAATTAAAAAGGTTTTAGAAGATTATGTACCAACTGAAATTTCCACTGGAAAATTTGAAAAATTGCCAATAATAACCCTATTCTGAATATTTTGTCATGAACGCGACTTTGTGTTTAAATGTCTTAAATGTATTTAAATAAATAGTGACAACATCTGGCATAAATGTGACAGTTTCCCAGCGTAATTTACGATGGAAAATTACTACCCTCCAGCGAGACTAACACGAGTAAAACCGAAAAGAATCTTTTGCATTTGATGCAGTGAATTTTGCAAAACAAAATCAAATCTCAAAAATCATTTACGACATCAGCTAAAAATTTGATGTTGGCACAGATATTTTAAATATTTTCGGTGGTGGTTTTGTGTACCCCATCGATAATCAATTTATGCCATTAATATTTTCAGTCAGTTGGCACACCAAAGGGTGACATTTGTCAGTCTTGCACTATGTATTCAAATCCAGTAGCAGCCGAGTGGTTAATCCACCCTCGTATATTTCTTATGTAGATAGTGTTTTTTTGACGATCCAAATGACCTCAAAATCTTCATCAAATTCGAATAAAATATTTGCTTGTTTTGCATGAGGGCGGGGAGTGGGTGCTGTTTGTAATTTTTAAACTAACATTCGGTTGCTTTTCTATTGTCGTTATTTTTTGACAAATTCATTTTGATGCAATTTTTTGTTTTTGTTTTTTTTTCTGTTATCACAGACAAATCGAAAAACTCGAACACAATAATAAAAAATCGCACATTCGAGACCTAAATAAATATGCGCCTCCATGAACACACACAGGCTCACAATTGCCGGTCCATATGTGAGTATTTGATATTTGTCATAGGATTTGTTTATTTTGTTGCCAGCTATCGCAATGAATTTTTCACTTTTTTCGCTGCACACAGCTATATATACGTACACTCGCATGTCCATACAAATGAGTCCTAAGTGCTGAGTAGAGCCTGGCCGGTTCTGTGCCATCAGTTAAGTTTATGGTAACAAACAGATGAAGATGACCAACAATCTATTAAAGCTTCATTGTTCAACATTTATGAAATTACAACTAATTTGTTGTATTCGTCCAACAGGCAAAAAAACATAGATATGACTAATTTAATATAAAACAGAATTGACATTTTCTTTGGGTTCTCCGATTTCAGTGAATTCTTTTAAATTTATACTTTTGAAGAAGGCAAATAAAACTGTATTTCATGATTTTAAAAATATTTGATATTCTAGATACTAGGGTTGATCGAAATCAGGAATTCAGTTCAATATAAAATTATCAAATCTTTATTTCTTTGTAATTTTTAATAAACAAAAAGTAGAAGGATTAGCAGAGAAGCTATATCTAACGCTGCACATACTCCATCATATTTTGTTGATTCCAATAAGACTTCAAGACTGCCACGCATCTCTTCAGCGGCTAAACAGGGTTATCCAAGAAACTGTAAAGTCGACTTCGCTGGAACTTGATTAAATAGCACACCCTTTTGACATGCAGAAGGCGCTAGGCACTGGCGAATAGCAGGTGAGCATACCAAGAATAGATTGGCTGAAAGCATTCGGAATTGTCTAAAACAAATTAAGTGACTCTGAGTTCAGCTGTCTGTGAAGGTTTGGACGACTTGGCCAGCATAGCCGTCACACAATGCTCCGTTTCATAGACAAACTCAGAAAACATACTTAATTTTTTGATACAATTGTAAGGACAGTAGTCCACCTAAGAATAATTAGCACAGATTTTTTCATAGAAATAATTGTTTGGGTTCCACAGAGTAGACATTAGACCGGTCCTTATTTATATGGACAAATTTATTTTCTCGAATATATGTTACGGCAAGCGCTAAAAATATTCGTTTTAGTCCCAAAAAGCATAAAAAAAATTTGACAACGATTGGATAATCAAATCTTTCATTCCAATCCGATGGATCGACTTGCAAAAATTCTTTTGAAATTTCTAAACGATCAAAGAATGCGTGTGTATTGGAATTTACAAAATCGCTTAAATCTTTTTGCGCAAATGTGCCGATATTTGTTGGATTAGTTATTATTCGCTTGCATTTTTCTGTATTTGCTTCAACATTAATTGCCTGAACCATTTTTTTTTAATTGCAACACTTACATTAGGATCGAAGAATGAAAGACCGACTGCTTCTTCCGACAAATACCACAAATGATTGCTGATTTTTTGTAGCAAAGCAAGAGCTATATCCCTTTCAGGATAAGCCATAATATTTTTAATTAAATTTAAGTTTTGATTTGGTGCTTCAATTGCTTTAGTGCATCCAAACCAGGCTTTTACATAAATACGAACTACGAACAGACAGACACTACGTATACCGTTTAACTCTTGGTTGGTCATATTGAATTCATTACGAAACAAATACATTTTAAGTGCATAAATACATTTTGACATCCATCGAGCATGAGAAGTTGCACCAGGTATACGAAAGGTGTTAAAATTCGGCACCGTACCACCAAGAAAAGTGACAACTAATTGCAATAATTCTTTGTAGTCGCGTCTGCTAAGAGCTTGTTTTAAGTTATCTAGACAGTAATTTAAAATTGTTCCACGTTCTTCAGCAGTCAATACTGTAATAATGTGTTCATCTTCTAAACAACTCTTGTAATTTAATTTGTCAATATTAATCCAGTATTTGCTAAAGCGATTAAAAATTAGCACTTCTGGACCGGCTGTAGTAGCCACTCTAATTTCAAACACTTTACGGATCAACAACTCGTAAATATGGTGTCTGCAGGGAAAATATAATAAATCGCGACCTAGTTTTCCTTCAAGCAGAGCAGCAGCACCGCTTTGAACTCCTGTATTATGAGCAGTTGTGTCGAAGCAGATTATTTGAACTAGATCAAGCATTTCATATTCATTTATTGAATTAAACACGGCATCTGATATTTCTTTTCCACTCGAAGATTTTAACTTTGGAATGCCAAGTAGTTTATCGATACCTTGAGATGAGACTATGATTGGCAAGCGGTCAACTTTTTCCCTGCCACTAATTTCTGGTAACATTGTACCATCCCAGTGCAAAACAAAACTACGTGGAATCTGGAAATAAAAACTCAAGTTTCTTAATTTATACTCAAAACATAAAAAAAGAAGCATAGGGAAAACCCACATTACAGTACTTACATCAAAGTTTGCTGCAATGTTTTGTGCTGTTGTTGCACGATGCTTCTGACGCATTCGACGAATTGATGATCTATTTAGTATAAGATCTTCGATATCATAGCCCAACGCGTCAGCAGTTGCGCTTAGGATATGAACTGCAGCACCATCAGTGATTTTCCACTTATCCAAAGTTGAAAGCAGTCTTGGTGTAAAAAAAATTGTTTTACCTCTGGAGATACCTGATATACCTGGATTTGGATTTGATACAGATGTTGATGTTGATGCTACAACTTCAATATCGTTTTCGTCGTCAATGTCAATCATACCTGTTTTACAACAATAATTCTGATTTGCTTAAAAGATAGAATATTTAATTGTATACCTCTTTGAATCTGTTGTTCATATAACTCTTTTCGTTCATCTTCTTTTATTCGACGCTGGTTTTCTTGTTCTTTCTGGACTGCGTTTCGCTTTTCTTTCTGCATTACAATTTTATCCGTTCCTAGCATACAACCTGGTCTTCCTTTTTCTCGTTGCTTTTTTAAGAACTCTTTGTCTTCTTGTATTTTAATTAATTCAAACGCGTTTGCATGTGCGATATCGAATAAATCATCTAATTTATCTTGAAATTCAGTTTCTTTCCTGTTTTGACATTCTGCTTTTCGACCATGATGCTTTGTAATATCTCTCCACTTGTTGTATAATTTTTCCAGCTTCTCAATGCAGTGTTTTTCATGGTGTGTTGGAATTCGTGCTTTTTGCCAAAACGTGCTGACCTCAGCAACAACTAATCTAGAACTTTCTCTTAAATTTAAGCCAACTATTCTTAAATTATAAAATAAAACTTGTAGCACTTGTTTTCTTCCTGGTAATTTAGCTCCAGTAATTTGGTGGTCCATTACGCCAATTAACATAATGTCATCATCCGATCGAAGTCTTTTGGTTGTCATCGCTTTAGATTTTTAATTTTAAAATGTATTTGTTCGTTTTGGATTTTCTATGAATTTAAAAAATAAAAAATATTAATATTTTAGGCAAAAAATATTTATTTTCTTCATACATTTATTTTTACCGGCTAAACTGTTGATTATATAGAAAAACGCTATATATACACATTTTAAAGGAATTGTAATTCTTAATTATTTTTCAATTTATTTAAACAAAATCGGACTAGTGGTTCTCGAGTTATGTCAAAAAAAGAGCACCAAAGGTGATAATTTCCCCTATATGATAGTAACTAACTTTAATGACAAACAATTGTTGGCGGGGGCACGTCTAAAAATTGTTCAATCAAGCTCAAATTTTTTTTGTGTATTTTTAGGTTCAAATAGAGTAGTTTTAGCGCGAAATAAAAAATTGAATAATAAATTGATTTTTTTAGTTTCGTTCGTGAGCAGTTGAAGGTAAATATTGTTCAAAAATAATGTTTCAGAACGAATTGCAAATTGCTATACTTACTGAATAGCTGAAGAGTGGTAGGAATTTTGATTTTTTTCTAAATTTTACAATATTATTTCTAATTAATCTATTTTAAATTTAAAGATGAATATTAGAAAAATATTCATTTTCTGATAATAGGGAAAAAACGCCATAAAATTCTGTGGGGTTTTCATTAATAATTAGTTTGGTCTTTAATTTATTAGAAAAAGCAAAAGTAATTAAGATATATGTTATTTTTATAAAATTTTAATATGAATATTTCAAAAAATTCCTAATTTTTAATGTAAAACAACCATTAAAATCGGTGAATTTTTTTCATAGTAACCCAGCAAAAAACTAGCCCCCGAAGAATGAAGAAGATGTTCATCTTGTGATTCGGAAGTAGTGAAAATGGGATCTTCACCAACGCGTTTAACATTGAGTTGTCATAGAAGGGATGTCCATTATTTTGAAAGACTTAAACGTTATTTTAAAGTAGTATAACACTACTTTCCATTTCTGTTTTAAAAAAAATCCGTCACTACCGGGGGTCCGCTCTTACCTGCTGGTGCTACTACGCCACTCTAACCAACTGAGATTTCCTCCGTAGTGAATGGTTTGCTTTACTTTACAAACTATTTTGTTCGCTAGAACTGGCTGTAGGAAACATAAAAAAATATTTATTTAATATGAAAAAATATAAATATAACACATATAAATATTAAATTAAATTAGTAGTAAATAAATTAGCACTACTTAATTTCACTGATATTATATAATATTAATAATGAATATTAGAAGTACATTAATATTTCTAAGAAAAATATTTGAATTGTTAAAATTGTACAAAATTAATCAATTCCCGAGTCTCGAATCAAACTCGAGACCTTCTGGGTGCAAAGCGGACACCTAACCTCCGTAACCCCATACTAGAAATGGGTTCCCATTCGCTTTTGAAAATGCTATTCTTAAAATGTTATGGGATATTAACATATTATCGCGAAAATGTACTATTGGAATTTGAGATGCTATAAAATGATTTTTATACCCTACACCACTTCGTGGGCTAGGGTATTATTTGTTGTGAATTTTGTTTGGACTTTAATCTATTAGTAGAAATCTAAATCTTCAGCGATTTTTATTTTATTATTTTTTAAAAAGTATCTAAAATTGCAGTTTTTTCAAATATGAATTACATTTTTGCTGATTTCTTGTCTTTACTAAGTTATTTTAAAACTACTTTAATTATTTTCCATTAAAAATAGTGCCGTTTATTACTTTGGAAAAATTATTACTCGGAGAAAATATCTGAAAGCAGCCCTAGTTGGTATGCCCGCCCATTGATTCAGTAAAAAACAACGACAAACGACAGACCGTGAATACATAAAAACCGATAATATTTTTCAATTCAATGCATCATAAACCACTTAGAAATGAAGTTTCATTGTATTCTGACAACTTTTCAACGCTACGCAAGCACATTGCGTCGCACAGTGGAATATTTTTATACAATCACATGGGATGTATCTTTTATGATACATCCCATGTATCATAAGTTGTAATTTATTTCTTATTTTAATAGATACGTTGAAACATATCATTAGCATTGATTTTACTTGAATTAAATAAAAATTACCACATGCAAATTTTATTATACCCTCCACCACCAGGATGCGGGTATACTAACTTTGTCATTCCATTTGTAACACCTTGAAATATCAATCTGAGACCGTATAAAGTATATATATTCTTGATCGTCATAAAATTCTAAGACGATTTAGCCATGTCTAAACGAAAGGAGCTAGAACGTGCTAGAATAGAAAATTTTCAATAAATGCATCTTATAGTCGTAGATCGGTTGGGATTGAAACGGGGCGAAATCGGCCCAAAGGGAAAATTTTTTCCCTCACAAGGACTAAAAATACCCGTAATAATCCCTAATATTTTAGCGTATTTAAGCATGTTTATTGAATATGTCTGTTTATATTTACTTGATATTTGGTATGCGCATTCTCCTTATAGCAAAAAAGTGCACCATAAAGTGATTCTTATTTGTAGGGGGTGAAATGGAGCAAAAAAGGGATAAAAATGGAACATATTAAACGACAACAGCAAGAAACACGAAATTCGGTGTGTACATTCCTCTAATTGAGTAGATACATAATATAAAAGTATTTTTTTCCAAATTCGTACTTTTAAGGGGTAAAATTGGAATAGAGGGATAAAAATGGTACCAACCAAACGGCTGTACCTAGAATAATGAAATTCGGTGTATACATTCCTCTGATTGCATAGTCAAGTAAAATACACGGATTTTTCAAAATTCGTACCTTTTGGGGTTGAAATTAAAAAAGGGGATAAAAATAGTACCAATCAAATGACCTAGAGTCATGAAATTCGGAGTATACATTCCTCTGACTGTGTAGACACGGAAAATAAACTGATTTTTCGAAATTCGTACTTTTTGGGGTCAAAATAGAAAAAGGGGATAAAAATAGTACCAACCAAATGACCGCAGCTAGAGTCATGAAATTCGGAGTATGCATTCCTTTGACTACGTAGACATGAAAAATAAAAGGTATTTTTTCCAAATTCGTACTTTCAAGGGATAAAAATGGTACCAACCAGACGGCTACACCTGGAATAATGAAATTCGGTGTATACATTCCTCTGATTGTGTAGACATTCAAATAAACAGATTTTTCGAAATTCGTACTTTTTGGGTTTAAAATGAAAAAGGGGATAAAAATAGACCAATTAAATGACCGCAGCTAAAGTCCTCCGACTGCGTAGACACGGAAAATAAACGGATTTTTCGAAATTCGTACTTTCAAGGGATACAATGGTACAGAGGGATAAAAATAGTACCAACTAAACGACTACAGCTAGAATGATGAAATTCTAATTGCGTAGAAACGTCAAAGGGGTAAAAATGGTACCAACCAAATAGGCGCAGCTGGAATCATGGAATTCGGTGTATACATTCCTCTGACCGCATATACACGCAAAATAGAATGTTTTTTCCAAATTCGTACTTTTTCTTTTACGGCAAAAATTGGTTACTTGTTTTACTTTCAGTACTTGATTTTTTTTAATCTTGATAATCTACATCGAAAATCGTATATAATACATTTTCACCAGCTTTTGCTGGAATCTCAGTCTGGAATCTCAGTCTTCATAGTATAAGTAGTGGCTCATGTAGAGCGTAGGCTGCAATAATCACCCTAAAAATATTTTCACTTTCAGTTTTCCGAAATTTCATTTCAAAACTGTTAGTGTATCCTTCAGTCGCTATGAATCCCTCTGTGTTTAAACGTAGCGTTCCACATGATCTCTCAAACCTGGCCTGGTGGTGGTGGAAGCTCTAGCTCTGTTTTATTGTCATCCGAAAACCAAATGTGAAATTGTAAATACACACACGAGTACATGAACTCAATTTATGAACAGTTCGATTTTCATGCGCTGCAGTCGGTGTCTCTTTTTTTCAATTTCCAACTATTGACAAAATATTTCACAAGTGAATGTGTTTTTCCTTTTTCTTGCATATCTTTTGTTCGTCCTTTTTGGCTTTTTGCAGCTGCTCTGCTAGTGTTTCCTCCGCTCGGTTTGTGTTTTTCTTGTTTTTTTTTGTTCTGTTTTTCGGCTCTGATCATCAATTGAATGTAAAAACAAAACAAAACATTTGTTTACCATTTCCATTGACCACGTTCGGTGGCAATTAATTGCAACACGAAAAAAAAACTCGAAAGACAAACAGGCAAACATACTCTGGCAAAAAAGTGGAAACTAAAACGAAACGTTGGACGGACAGGGAAAAAAGGATTGCTTTCCAACTCGCCGAAAAAAGAGAAACGGAGGTGGAAAGCCATGCCGTTGGGTTCATCCTGACGTACAGACATACATATGCATATGGCTCGTAAAGCAAACATGACCAGCGAATGGATAAAACAAAATTAGTGACTCTATTGTTTTGTCGATGTCCGAGGACAAAACGATAGAGGCCATACTCAAATGACTTTTTTCGACCAACAAAAATACGAAAAGGAAAAAAACGTCTCCCATTAAAGGGACCCCACAAAAAAGTGCTATAAATGTAAATATCATGTAGCACGACCGGCCGGTTGGCTGGCTGGCAGGCAGGTACTCGTGCATATGTGCTATATATGTAGATCCATATGTTTTATATGTTAATTTGTTTTTGATGCAACAACAACAAAGAAAACAAAAACAAACGCAAATTATTATGACACACACGACTATATAAAGTTAAAATTTAATTTCATTCATTGGCAGACAATGACAAAGGAAACAAAACAAAACTTTTATGAAAGCTCATATATTAATGTAGATCAATTCATAAAAATATTCAATTATTCAATTACATTTTTAAAATATTGGCTACATTTTGTTTAATTTTAATATCTTTCGGAGATATTTGCACTTCTTGGGCTATACTTTGTCAGAGACACAACTAGTTAAGTCCAGTACTATATGGGATACAATTATGCCCAACATATTTTCAGTTGGGACAGTAGTTAAGGCACAGGGGGCAAACACACAAAAGTTTCTTCCCAAAGCGGAAAAAATCTGGAAAATAAAACAGATATATTTTTCACTAATATAAATTCGAATGATCCAACGAAAATAGCTGAAGGGACAGAGGAGTTAGTTTCATGATCATTATAAGTACACGAATCTACAATATACAAAATGTTTGTCAAATGCCATAACTTAACAAAAAGTAATAGAAATTGTGCGACAAATACTATATTTAGATTTTATTTGATTAAACACACACTACTCCTAGAATGGTCATCCCATCGGCGGAATTAACTAGGCCTTCCCAATTTTAGGCATGCGGAAAGCCTTATATGATAATGCTTCCAACACTCAGAAAAATAGCATTATTAAATCTGAGTAAAATCCATACTCCAATTTAGTTTAACAATTTTACTCCAGATTAGGTAAAATTTCCTTACGAGAAGGAAAATTAAATAGATATGAGTACACTTTCCTTATTTCAAAGCCAGAAAAAATAGTACATATACTCAAAATAGTGTAGTAAATTTACTTAAAAACATTTTTTTGGATCTAGTAAAAACTTCTTACAATTATGTATATTCATACTTGTGCGGAAGAAAATTTACTAGCGTTTAAGAAAGAAAATAATACAGAATTTTTTGTATGGAAAAATTCCAGTTAGGATGTTTTTACTTAAAAATTTGTTTATTACTTCAAATAAAGTAAATAAATGTAATTAAATTTATGCCATGTTCCTCATACATTCAAGTATAAATGAACTTATAAAAAATACTCCAGAGTGTTTTGAAAAATACATGAATAGTAGTCTAAGAAGCAATTCTCGTTCGTTAGCCGAGACTTTCTTCATAAGTTTTTCAAATATTACTCTAAACAATCACTGCGAACGCGCCTACCTAGCCTCCGCAGCAGTCATGGTGAAATATCTCAACTCTTTATGGTATAAGTAAGATGAAACGTTTGAGAACTATACCATGTTGTCATTTTTCATAAGTGTTGCATACTCTGTAGCGAAAATGTATTTCAATTATCAAGTATAGTCGTAGTCAGGCTGAGTACAAATTTACTTGAATTAAGGAACAAAATTCCGAAAATTGTCCTCAGATTGAGTATAAATTTACTTGGCATGACTACAAATTTACTTAGTTTGAGTAACAATTTACTTGGATTGAGGAAAAAATCGGAATATTTTCCTCAGTTTGAATATAAATTTACTTGATTTGAGTAAAATTTCTTAAAAATTTTCCTCAGATTAAGTTTGAGTAAATTTTACTTGCTTTGAGGAAAAGATGAACTGGGATCAAGTTCAAAGCATGTCTTATTTTCAAGGAAAAGTTTGTACTTGATGTGAGAAATTTTTGCTTTAGCGCTATACGAAGTTCAATTTTCCTCAGTTTTAGTACATATTTACTTAATCCGTGGCATACTTTTTTCTGAGTGAATTTATAAAGCCTGAGAAAGGCATGATATGTTATCCGTTGTAGGCCTTCTACAGTCAGGAATGTCAGAAGGCCTTATCAGCCCTTCCAAAATTATAAATGCACATTCCCCTTCGATATTTTAAAACACTAATTGCATGTGAAGCGATCACACAAGTACATTTCGATATGGTGAATAAAAATGCATTTTCCGATATTCAAAAATACGCATAAGGGTGGATCGATTTTTTTTAGTTTAAACATTTTTAATTTTTCCAATATATGTATACTTATTTGTATTTTCAGCAAAATTGCTTCTAGTTTTACAGAAAAATTGTATACCTTAAAACAAATATTTTTTATTATTTTTATACCCTCCACCTCTAGGATGGGGCTATATTCTCTTTGTCATTCCGTTTGTAACACCTTTAAATATTCGTCGGAGACCCCATAAAGAATATATATATTCTGTGTCGTGGTTTTTCTAAGACGATCCGTATCTGCCGAACGAAATGAGCTAGGAGGTTGAAATTTGAAAGTCGGCGACATCGGCCCAGAGGGAAAAATGTTCCCCTAACAAGGACTGAAAATACCCCTAATATTTAGACTATTTAAACAATTTTTTTTCTGATTTTTATGCACTTGAAATTCGTTCCGTGCCTTCCTCTAGTAACATGTAATCACCAAAAAGTACAAAAAAGATTTAGCGAGTGAAATGGGAAAAAAAGGAATAAAATTGGTACCAATGATAAGACAATAGCTAGAGACATGGAATTTGTAATGTACATCCCTCTAATTACGTAGATAGATAAAATAGAGGGATTTTTCAAAATTCCTACTTTTAAGGGATACAATTGGAAAAGAGGGATAAAAATGGTTCCAACCAAACAGTTGAAATCATGAAATTCGGTGTAGACATTCAGCTGACTGTGAAGATTCGAAACAAAAAGGATTTTTTCGAAATTTATACTTTTAGGTTGAAAATGTGGTGAATGGTACCAACCAAACGGATGCAGCTATAATAATGAAATTCGATGTGTACATTTCTTTGACTGTGTAGACGCGAAAAATAAAGAGATCTTTCGATATTCGTACCTTCAGCATATAAATTGGATTAAATTTACCAAGCAAGTGGCTAAAGCTAGAATTATGATATTCAGTATTTGCACTCGTCTGACTGCGTAGACGCGGAAAATATGAGTATGCATTTTTCTAAATTCATACTTTTAAGGTCAAAGTGGAAATAAGAGTGAAACGGCCGTAGTTAAAACTATGAAATTAGGTGTGTGTATTATATTATGAAACATCAGTGGCGTCGCGTCATGTTTCGTTCGATATTCATCATTTAGGACTCATTCAATAGGTATTTTTTTATCTATATATTTCTAACATAGTTAGTTTTTTATTTTTCATAACATCTCTTACAAAATTGTTTTTTTTTTTCAAAAAATATGAGTTTTTTGCTGTCACCTGGAAAAACCGCAAAAATCAACCTAAATGTCTAATAATACGACCAAAGAGTTTTTCTAAGACAAGAGTAAACAGTTTTATTTAAAGTTCTTCCAAGGCTCTATTAATTCAGACAAAACGTTGGCCAAAAATGCAACATGAAAAAAATTACACAGAAACAAGTAAGGAAAGGCTAAAGTCGGGTGTGGCCGACTATATGATACACTCCACTTTCTATCGGAATACAATTCAATTCAGTAAAAATGTGAAAACGGGAAAAATTGTGTATGTTTCCTAATCACAGGTTAATATGACCTGGTCTAATTTGTCAAATAGAGAATAATATTTGTTTCGGGGCTATATCCAAACATGGAATGAAGTGACTAACTTTCACAATAAGTTCTTCCAGTTGAAGTATAACGTGTTATGCTCACTTTTAAGAAATTCTCTGAAAACACGCGGTTTCTGGGGGAACGAAATTTGTATGAGAGCTATATGTAAATCTGAACTGATGTGACCCATTGTTAAAATATGTGGTTTCTAGAGCAGAAAAAGTCAAATCGGGAGCGAATATATAAATCTGAACCGCCATAGGTGTTCCTAGTTTAAATATAAAATGTTATGTCAATTTTGAAGGAAATATGTTAAAATATGTGGATTCTAGAGCGGAAAAATTCAAATTGGGAACGGAATTTGTAAGGGAGCTATATATAAATCCGAACCGATCTGACCCATTTTTACCACAGGTGTTTCTAGTTGAACTATAAGATGTCTTGTTAATTTTGAAGAAAATGTTTTGAAATATGTTGTATCTAGAGTGAAAAGAGTCAAATGTGCAAAGTTTCGTTTAGTTCTGGCTACAATTGCGACCTGTATCGTGATTACAACAATAGATGGACAGACAGACGGACATTGCTAAATCGACTCAGAAAGTGATTCTAAGCCGATCGGTATAATTAACAAACAAATGCACAAAGACATAATACTCTCGTGGAATGTATAAAAACATAAAACTTAGAGGTGTTTTCAGGAGTGTTTAGCTCACAGATGGCTTGACCCAGGGACGAAATATTTTGCAAGTCATCATTAAACAATCCGATCTTCATTTCTGGTGGGTTACCGCTGCAATTTATTTTCGTGACCCATCCTAATATGCATATATATGTAAGAATACAAATTTTCAAAAAAATATATTGTGTTGACTTTATTGGACTTAGCCTCGATAACCATAATTTTGACTTACACTGGATATTTATCCAGGCTAAGTCCAAAATTTTAAACACAAAATTATTTTTCCAAAATTAGTTTTCACACACAGATTGATATTGCTGTTGGCGACAATTTAAAAAAAAAAGAATTTTTTATTTTCAGAGAAATAGTATTTTTTCACTTTTTTGCTGGGAAAATTTTACCATTTCTGTTTTATAGCGATGTTGGAGGCTATAAGTAGCTTTTTGTAATGATTAACTGAGCATTTCAATATTTGTAAAAGTCAAGACATGGGTCGGCGTTGCGATTATAGTTTTATAGTGGAGAAAATGAAACTTGCTGACATAGGACAGTCTTTAGCTAAACCTCTGTTTGAAAACGAATTCCAAAATAGAATTATTTTGTTTAATGCTAAAGATCATCCCAAGATATATTGTCTACCTTCAACTAAACGAACTGTCTTTACATTTATGGACCATAAATACTTCCACGTGAATATTCTGCCACGACCTTTTTCGAATGCGCTTAATTTATATGTTCTTTTAGACGAACTATATGATAAGTATATCTACAATGAGACTATATTGAGAAATAAAATAAAATTTTGGGGAGATAAATGCCCCAGCAAAAAAATTGAAAATACTTCCGCAGGAAGCACATTTTTTATCGCATCTCAAAATCCAAATCCGCTTTTGAGGAAGTTCTTTTAAACAACATCCAAAAAAGTCCATAATATGTTAATATTTTTCATATTATATTCATTTTACGAATAGCATTTTCACAAGTGAATGGGAACGAGTTTTTAGTATGGGGTCATAGAGGTAAGGTGTCCGCTTTGCACCTAGAAGGCATCGGGTTCGAATCGTGGCTCGGGAAAAATCTTTTTTTTTTAATATTAATTTTATAAATAAACAATGCTTTATTTTTGTATAATTTTAACAATTTACAAATTTTTGCTTAAAAAATATAGAAAATTGAGTAGTTTTAATTTATTTAATGCTAATTTAATTTAATATTATATATTGTTATCTATTAAATAAATATTTTGTTTAGTTTCCCACTGTCAGTTCTATCGAACAAAATGGGTTGCTTTAGTTATTCAGCACTCACAACAGAGGATAGCTGAGATGGTTAGAGTGCCGTAGTAGCAACCAGAAGGTCCGCTGTTCTACCCCCGGTAGCTACGGATTTTTTAAAACAGAAATCAAAACTAGTGAAAAATTGGTTCCTTTGCAACACTTTAAAATATTTTTTAATTCTTTCAAAATAAAGGACATCCCTCCTATGACAACTCCATGTTAAATTCATTGGTGAAGATCCCAATATTCACTACTTCCGAATCACATGATGAATATCTGTTTTACTTCTTTAGGTGCTCTCTTTTTGCTGGGGCTGTTTTCAAATCTTCATGCTTAATCTCGCAAACTAGACTAGATTTTGCAGAATCGTCTAATTCAAATTATCGCAAAACATTGCTGTTGAGGAAAAAAATATTAAAATTTGTTTTATATCAACCCTGGACGAAATGGTGTCATTACATTTTCTACGAATTCATCTTTTCAGATCTAAAATTAATGTAGTCCACTAATGGGTATTGTTTGAGAGACTTACACTCAACATTTTATGGATGTTTGCTTTTAATGAAATTTAAATTAAACACCCCAAAGTAAGCACACGCACATGCCTGACAATCAAATGCAACCCAGGCACACACACACTCGCACCGCCTAATGGCACATCCTTTAGAAGTCCTACCCTCGTGCCCATGCTCGAGGAAGACACTTAAAACAAATAACATAAATTAGACCACAATTAGTTAATAATTTGCAACCACTACTTAAATAAACTTTAAATACACTTTTGCTCACAGAGAGAGAGAGAACAACGACATAGATATATGAACGCAGAAATGCACACACACAAGATATCCTTACACTCACGTATAAGCACACGCACACACACATACACTTATTCGGAAACATTTAAGCACATGCTTCGCCGCTAAAGTTTTCTTCACCATGATGTCATCCGAATTCATACGAATATGGCGTGCAAGTAGATGTGAATGTCCCGCAAAATATCTCAATGGGTGGGTGGGTATCTTATCAATTTTTGTATGTGTGCGTCCGTGTGAGTGTTTCCTTATGGTCGTGTATAACATACAGTGCGTGTGGTTCCGTATATAGACGATATGTATATTGTTATAATAATTAACTTTGGCAAAATTTATTGTAATTAGCATTCTCGATGCTACCTACTTTCGTCCTTTTAGCTGGAATTTTTTTGCCATCTCTCCTACGTTTTACCTTTATTGTATTTTCGATTTTTCGCTAGCACTGCTGTGCGAAGGGTGAGTGTCTCTCGTAATTGTTCAGCATCATAACTTTTTAATAATCATTGTGTTATGAACACCGAGAATACTGCGCAAATATATGAACGACACTGGAGTTTGTCGTTGGAATTCATGTAAAGATTGCTGAGTGGTGCGAGGGGTGTAGCTGACACATCATTGGGCTAATAAATGATTCAGAGAGAAGTTGAATAAAAGAATAAATTACAACACAACTTGCGTCCATTAGTACTCAATTACAGAACCAGCAATGTACTCTAACCCAAATAAATAATAATATTTCAAGCCTGACTAGGTTATTGAGCTTGGACTAGGTTATTGGCTTGCAATGGAAAAACTAAAGGATGGACGAAATGGAAACCACAATCAATAACCTGGAAGTGCGAATGATGAAAAATTTTAAATTGAAATTGAATTGAAACATTTGCGACAAAATTAAACAAGTAAGGTAAGGCTAAAGTCGGGCGGGACCGACTATATGATACACTCCACTTTCCACCCGAATACAATTCAACTCGGTAAAAAAGTGAAAACGGAAGAATTTTTGTACTTTTCCTAATCATAGGCTCGACAAGAATATTTGTATCGGGGAAACACGGAATAAAGTGACTAACTTTCACAATAAGTTCTTCCAAATATAACGTGTTATGCTCACTTTCGGTGAAAATAAGTGGTTTACGGGGCGGAAAAAATCTATCCGGGAGCGAAATTTGAAGAAGATGAAATAGAACATGATCTGCAAAATTTGAAAAACTTCCTATATAAAATGTTGGTCCTAGAGGGGTAATACTAAAATGGAGCCCCATTTGTATGAGCGCTACATTAAAAAGTGGCCCCATATAGATCACTTTCAATGTAGGTATTCTTAGTTGAAATATAACATGGCCTGCAAAATTATATTCAGATCCAACGCGCGATGTTGGTTCTAGAGCTGTAATATAGTAGAATGAGGGTCCAATTTTTATGGGGGTTATACCAAAATATGGACCCATATATTTGACTTTCATAGTATGTATTCTTAGTTAAAATATAATATAATCTACAAAATTTGATAAACTTCCTAGAGGGGTAATAATAGTAATAACAAGTAAAAACGGCGTTAAGTTCGGCCGGGCCAAACTTTATATACCCTCCACCATGGATTTCATTTCACAGAGGTTGTCGGTTTTCGTAGAAGTACAGTAATATTACAGGAAAATATATTTGTTTAATATAGCCAAACCAAAACAAATATAAATATTGAAAAAATAATTGTATAAATAAATGTAATATTTTATTTATTTCAAACCATTATTTATTTCAAATCAAACAAGTAAGGAAAGGCTAAAGTCGGGCGGGGCCGACTCTATGATACACTCCACTTTCTATACGAATACAATTTAATTCGGTGAAAAAGTTTGACAAAAAATGTTAAATCGGAAAGGACATTTGTATATATATCGAAATCAGGAACGATATATAATATAATATGTAAAGTTTGGCCAAAATCGTTTAAACATTTGGGAGCAATGTTTGTATTTGCGCTATATCTAAATCTGAACCGATCTTAGCCACTTTCACAATAAGTTTTTTACTTGGATTATAAGATGTTGTGCCAAATTTAAAGAAAATCGGATACAATATGTGGTTTCTAGAGCGGAAAATGTCAAATCGGGAGCGACATTTGTATGGGGGCTATATCTAAATCTGAACCGATCTTACCCACTTTCTGCTTAGGTGTTTATAGTTGGATTATAAGATGTTGTGCCAAATTTAAAGAAAATCGGGTACAATATGTGGTTTCTAGAGCGGAAAATGTCAAATCGGGAGCGACATTCGTATGGGGGCTATATCTAAATCTGACCCGATCTTACCCACTTTCTGCTTAGGTGTTTATAGTTGGATTATAAGATGTTGTGCCAAATTTAAAGAAAATTGGATACAATATGTGGTTTCTAGAGCGGAAAATGTCAAATCGGGAGCGACATTTGTATGGGGGCTATATCTAAATCTGAACCGATCTTACCCACTTTCTGCATAGGTGTTTATAGTTGGATTATAAGATGTTGTGCCAAATTTAAAGAAAATCGGGTACAATATGTGGTTTCTAGAGCGGAAAATGTCAAATCGGGAGCGACATTTGTATGGGGGCTATATCTAAATCTGACCCGATCTTACCCACTTTCTGCTTAGGTGTTTATAGTTGGATTGTAAGATGTTGTGCCAAATTTAAAGAAAATCGGGTACAATATGTGGTTTATAGAGCGGAAAATGTCACATCGGGAGCGACATTTGTATGGGGGCTATATCTAAATCTGAACCGATCTTACCCACTTTCTGCATAGGTGTTTCTAGTTGGATTTTAAGATGTTGTACCAAATTCAAAGAAAATCGGGTACAATATGTGGTTTCTAGAGCGGAAAATGTCAAATCGAGAGCGACATTTGTATGGGAGCTATATCTAAATCTGAACCGATCTTACCCAATTTTTCATAGCTGTTTATAGTTGGATTATAAGATGTTGTGCCAAATTTAAAGAAAATCGGATACAATATGTGGTTTCTAGAGCGGAAAATGTCACATCGGGAGCGACATTTGTATGGGGGCTATATCTAAATCTGAACCGATCTTACCCACTTTCTGCTTAGGTGTTTATAGTTGGATTATAAGATGTTGTGCCAAATTTAAAGAAAATCGGGTACAATATGTGGTTTCTAGAGCGGAAAATGTCACATCGGGAGCGACATTTGTATTGGGGCTATATCTAAATCTGAACCGATTTTCCCACATTCAACATAGGCGTTTCTAATTAGATTACAAAATGTTGTGCTAATTTTAAAGAAAATCGGGAACAATATGAGGTTTCTAGAGCGGAAATAGTCAAATCGGGAGTGACATTTGTATGGGGGCTATATCTAAATCTGAACCGATTTTCTTCAAATAAAATAGCGCTCGTCCTTGTCCCGAAAAACTTCGTTCTGCAAAGTTTCATTTGGTTCTGTCTACAATTGCGACCTGTATCGTAATTACAAGAATAGATGGACAGACAGACAGACGGACGGACATTGCTAAATCGACTCAAAAAGTGATTCTGGGTCGATCGGTATAATTAACAATGGGTTTATCTCCTTTCCTTTTGGGTGTTACAAACAAATGCACAAAGACATAATACTTTCGTGGAGTGTATAAAAAGAGTTTAAAGTTTTCGAAGCGACAGGACAAACAGACAACTTAAACATTTTAGTTAATGCTCTGCTGACTATTAAGCCAACATCCAATAAAATCAGAAATATTTGATGAGGCCATAAATCCAATGTCTGCTCTTATTTCGAATATACGCTTGCATATGTACATGCATTTAATCAATTTTGAAACTTTAAAAGACATTTGAATTGATCTCACATTGCACTTTGTTATATAAATTCTGTAGCAGTTTTGTGGTGCAATACATACATATTTATTTTACTTTAATAAAATGTGCATGTTTCATTATTTACTTATGACAAACAATATGTTGACAATTTCCCGTAATGTCCCGGGATCCCGCGAAATTGAAAAAACAATTCCCGTGTACGGGAAATACATACCCATTAGGGTTTGGGGTTTCCCGGACTTTTTTCATTTCCCGGGAAAACGGGAATGAAAAGTTTCATTCCCGGGAATTCCCGGGAAAAAGTAATTTATTTTAGGTATGTCCAATATGGTTTAAAATAACAATATTTAGTAACGGATGTGCTTTTTAAAAATACTGTCATATTACAAATAAAAAGCGAATGTGTTTGTCAAAATATTTTACATTTTACAAATATTTTATTCTAGACTAATTGTCGTCATAAAATTGGAACGTTTTTAAGTTAGAAGATTCATTCGTCTAGAGACGAAAATATTTAACAGCAACGGGGGGAAATATTCTAAACTGTAAAAGCAATAGAAACGTTATAAAAAATTAATATTAATTAAATAAATTCATAAAAAATTGAAATAGTCCAGTCATTAATTCTTACAGAAGGTCATTTAAACATACCGTAGGATATACATATTTCTATTCCTATTAGATTTCTCTCGAAAGTTTCCAGGTGAACAATTTTAATGTTTTCCTTATTTTTACATATACCATTTCTTACTGGCTTCATATGTAAAATAAATTCTTCATTAAGAATATTTTCACCTTTTATCTCGTAGATTCTTCTGGTAAAACAAGAAATTTAAAGTTAAACCAGATATCACGAGGGGTTAAGTATTGACACTATGTCAGCCATAGTATTATCAGTATGATATTTTCGATTTATAAAGGGTGATTTTTAGCAACTCTGGTTTAAACAGCTGACGCACGTTTCGTGTTTTGTTTCACTGTCAAACCTCTTCAGCTTGGTCTATAATTTAACCATGAATCGTCTTACAAACGAACAACGTTTGCAAATTATTGAATTTTATTATCAAAATGAGTGCTCTGTTAAGTTCATCGCGCGCTTCCATTTTATGGTCAGTTTAATCGACCCACTGAAGCGGCTATTCGGGCTATTGTGACGAAATTTCGCACCAAATTTACATTGTTGGACATTAAACCACCAACACGCTTACGTAGATTGCGAACTGAAGAAAATATTGCAGCTATATCGGCCAATGTTAATGATGACCATCAATTATCAATTCGTCGCTGTTCGCAGCAATTGGGCCTCTGTTACTCAAAAACGTGAAATGCCAAAATTGGAGTAAGCGGATGGACCATTTGAGGCGCTGTCAAGGTAAACATTTGCATGAAATAATCTTCAAACGTTAAATTATATGGATCGTACTATCGATTCAAATAAAGATTTCATGCATTTTTCTGAATTTTATGTGTTTTTTTTTTTTTGAAAAACTTTCCTATAGCTTTTAAAAAATCACCATTTATTAAAAATCCTGCAAATATCCTAATAAAAAGTGTGTATTCCCTTAGCTGTGTTTCGCAAAAAATAATTATCAATATTGTAAATATATGAATTTAAAATATAATTAAATATATAAAATATAATTAAATATATAAAAAATAATTTCCCAATTGTACAGTAAAACTAAATTAGTGCTCAAAATAATCAATAAAATATTTTTTAATATTTCCCGTATTCCCGGGAAATTTAAAATTTTTTCCCGGGAATTCCCGGAAAAATTCGGGAATTCCCGGACCCCAAACCCTAATACCCATACAAAAATCGTTCACACTTTCACTTTTTCCGTGAATTCAATTCTAATGGAGTAGAAAGTGGAGGGTATCTGATAGTCGGCCCCGTCCGAATTTAGCTTTTCATTACTTTTTTGTCATCAGGTAATTTAAAAAAATATGTAACTTGTGGCATGCTAATCTAATATATTGTTTTTCTTATTTTAAGCAAATTTCCTTTATTTTTATAGAAAATTGTCAAATCTTAAAAAATGTTTTTTTTTTCAATTTTTTCTTATTCATTGTTTTATTTATTCCATAAAAAAAACAAATTTAAATTACCTTATGACAAAAATATTTTATTTTCGATCAACCTTAGTATCTACAATTTCTTATTTCTTGGAAATCGAGAAATGCAGCTTTATTTCCCATATAGAATAGTACAAATTTGGAAATTTTATACAAAAAATAAATAATTCCTGTCGCCAAAATTCGCTGAAACTTTTCCCACATACCCTCGCATTTGCGAGGTATTGCGGAGTGTAACATACGCACTCTTGAAAGTAGTAGACACATGTGCACGGGAGTTCGTTGGAGGATGTTCAATGGAATTTAATTGCTTTAAACATTTGTAACCAATACCAAGATGTTGGTAACAACAGCATCTATGAAACGACATACTTACACACATGGATGTGGTTGTGGATGTATAAATATTCTTCATTGTGTGGTTGTATTACACATGTGTGTATGTATTGCCGATGTTGTAAAATAATATGCTCGAGTATGTGTGTGAGGAGACATGCAAGTAAAATTCCTCTCCTGCTGTCCTTCCAGTTGATTCTTTCAGTTGCAGTCATGTGATAATAAAAATGTTTTTTGTTTGTTATTCTATGTTGTTGGTTTTTTCTTTCTGTGGATTTTTATTTAACAACTAAAACAGTTTCATTGTTGTTGTTGTGCTCCGCTTGGTTCGTTTGAGTACACAGCGTTTGGAAGGAAACGAACGTTTTTTATTTTTTTTTACAAAATCACATCACGTTGCTGAAGTCGAAAGCAGAACAAATACAATAAAAATTTACTGCAATGCGCTAAAGAGTGTCATATTAAATTTTAGTTTTGTGTTTTTGGGGAAATATTCTTCAATAAAAATTGAGAAATTTGGAAAAAGTAATTTTTTTCTTAAGGTCAGAGAAAGGATAAAACCTTTAATGCAGGAAGTCCATTGGGCATAGCCGAGAGGAGAAAATCTTTAAGCCAGGCTATATAAAATGGGACAGGACTGACCTCAATTCTGTATTAATTTAACTACCAAACAAACTTCATTCTCTGACATGTAAGTCCTAGAAGCCTTGGACGCAGGGCGGCTCATAAACAATTACAAAATTATATTTGAACTTTGCCTGGTAAGCCTGCTTACCATTTCAGACAACATACACGCAAGTAAATACATTACTAAAAAGGTCAACATATACATACGTATGAATGTATTCGTGTATGTCCATGTAAACAATGATCATTTAACAACCACTTCAACTGGTATTTGTCGTTGTCGTTGCGGTCCTTTGCGTCCTTGTTGTCGTTGCCGGCACACACTAATACCAGCCCCCCTCATAAAACACAATTACATCCATAAATTACCACTAATAACATTTTCTCTATTCGAACATTCGAAAATATTCATTGAATGGACGAGCAGAGTCGAACCGAGCCATTCGAACCTAAATGAAATCACGTACCATGGGCGTTGTCATTCAAAATGAAATTTTGAAGGTTTCCTCTTGGCTTTTGTTACACCAACAACACTAACAACGCCATGCACACCCGACTCCACCCACCGCACCCTTACCTTGGCCGGGGCATTCTTTATCGGAATGAATATTTCTTTTGTTCATGGATCTCATGCCAAATGAGCAGTGGAGAGTTGGGAGAAGGGGAGGTTTCTTCTCATCACATTTTTGACTTAGTCTCGGCATGACAATGGAAATTTTGGAAAAAAAGACTTGGGACTTGAAGGTTCCTGCACTTGTGTATGTATGTGGGCAAGTGTCCTGGCGATGACATGAAATGTGTGAAAATCTAATTAATATTATTTTACTTTAGACAAGATCATAAGGAAATTGAGTTCTTATAGGAGGTAACATTAATTGGGAGGAAAATCTATGGAGGCCACTGAAAAGCCAAATCAAGGTTTCCAATACACCGAGGCTAGACGTATGAAATAGTCAAGCAAGAAGTATCTAGTGAATATACAGAATTTTTTATTTTTTCGTATTAACTCTATATGATAAGTCCAGAGAATCTCTATTTATATAAACGAGACCATAGTATGGAGGCTGTTCGAATTATTGTACTGGAACGAATTTTTCGAATGGAAGTCTAACTATAAGTCATAGGTATAAGAGTACTGTTTTCAAGGGTTTGTGGAAATTCAAATGGCCTTAACTCCGTAAATGTAATTTTAAGATTTTCTCCTTATACACATGACATATTTTTTAAAAATTATATATCCTAAGATTTTCGGAAAAATCTGAGTCATATGAACATTTTAGAGTTTTTCGTTACAAAACTGTGACGAAAGTTGATCCCTTTCAACACTGTGCGGTGGTTTCAACAAGATGGCGCAACTTATTGCATAACCAGTCCAGTTAAGATAGAATTGCAAAGAATTTTCTCCAATAAGGTGATTTCAAGAACCTCCATATTTATTTGGCCCCCAATGTCTCCTGGCCTTACTGCCTGTGAGGATTTAGCAAGCAGGAAGTTTACAAAATAAAACATATGTGAAATTCGTAGTTTTAGGATTAAAATGGGTTAAAATGATACCAACCAAACGGCTGTAGCTGGAATCACCCAGCAAAAAAAATTGGAAGTAAAGAGTGATTTTTTTGAGGTTAGGATTTTCATGCATTAGTATTTGACAGATCACGTGGGATTTCAGACATGGTGTCAAAGAGAAAGATGCTCAGTATGCTTTGACATTTCATCATGAATAGACTTACTAACGAGCAACGCTTGCAAATCATTGAATTTTATTACCAAAATCAGTGTTCGGTTCGAAATTTTTTATCGACAAATTTTGTTCAGCGATGAGGCTCATTTCTGGTTGAATGGCTACGTAAATAAACAAAATTGCCGCATTTGGAGTGAAGAGCAACCAGAAGCCGTTCAAGAACTGCCCATGCATCCCGAAAAATGCACTGTTCGGTGTGGATTGTACGCTGGTGGAATCATTGGACCGTATTTTTTCAAAGATGCTGTTGGACGCAACGTTACGGTGAATGGCGATCGCTATCGTTCGATGCTAACAAACTTTTTGTTGCCAAAAATGGAAGAATTGAACTTGGTTGACATGTGGTTTCAACAAGATGGCGCTACATGCCACACAGCTCGCGATTCTATGGCCATTTTGAGGGAAAACTTCGGAGAACAATTCATCTCAAGAAATGGACCGGTAAGTTGGCCACCAAGATCATGCGATTTGACGCCTTTAGACTATTTTTTGTGGGGCTACGTCAAGTCTAAAGTCTACAGAAATAAGCCAGCAACTATTCCAGCTTTGGAAGACAACATTTCCGAAGAAATTCGGGCTATTCCGGCCGAAATGCTCGAAAAAGTTGCCCAAAATTGGACTTTCCGAATGGACCACCTAAGACGCAGCCGCGGTCAACATTTAAATGAAATTATCTTCAAAAAGTAAATGTCATGGACCAATCTAACGTTTCAAATAAAGAACCGATGAGATTTTGCAAATTTTATATATTATTTAAAAAAAAAGTTATCAAGCTCTTAAAAAATCACCCTTTACTTCTGTAGGAAGCACATATTAATCGCATCTCAAAATCCAAAAGCGCATTTTCTCACTTTTGAGGAAGTTGTTGTAAATAATTTACAAGAAAACCGATAATATGTAATATGTAGTATGGGGTTATAGAGGTAAGATGTCCGCTTTGCACCCAGAAGGTCGCAGTTTCGTTGCTCTGGAAAAACAATTGTTTCTGAGTTTTTGAATGTAATACATTCCTTTTTTTGTTTTTTATTACTTCTATAAATAAACAATTTAAAAATGTTTGCTTAAAAATTTATTGCTTTATTCGTGTACTTCAAAAATTTCATTTTTTATTAATAATAATTAATTACATTGTAGCAGTATAATTGAGTAATGTTTATTTGTTTAATATTAATTTAATTTAATATTTATTTGCGTTATATATAAGTTCATATTAATTAAATATTTAAAGTTTAAGTTATCTATTGTCAGTTCTAACGAACAAAATGGTTGGCTTTAGTTCAATTCAAATCTTATAGCAGATGATAGCTTAGATGGTTAAAGTGCCGTAGTAGCAACCAAAAAGTCCGCCCCGGTAACGGCGGATTTTTTACAACAGAAATGGAAACTAGTGAAAAAGTGGTTCCTTTGCAACATTTTCACATAAATTTTAAGTCTTTCAAAATAAAGAACATCCCTCCTATGACAACTCCATTTTCACTCCAAATTCATTGGTGAATATCCTAATTTTCACTACTTCCGAATAACAAGATGAACATCTTTTTCACTTCTTTGGTTGCTCTCTTCTTGCAGGGCCTGAAATTCAGTATGTAGGCTGTATTGATGATTGTGATTGTAAATCAGTAACACCTTGAAATATTCAAAGACCCCATTGAGTTTATATATATTCTATATCCTGGTAAAATTCTAAGACGATTTAGCCATGTCCATCTGTCTGTTTGTCTGTTGAAAGCACGCTGGCATCTAAATGAAAGGAGATATGGCTTCGAAATTTTCCATAAATGCGTCTTATAGTCGTAGATCGGTTGGGATTGAAACTGGGCGAAATCGGCCCAAAGGGAAAATTTTTTCCCTCACAAAAAAAAACAGCTTCGGCGGAATGCAATCCATGGTGGAGGGTATATAAAAGGCCCGGCCGAACTTAACGCCGTTTTTACTTGTTTGTTTTCAAGTAAAATGTTATAGTGGATGTTTTGATTATTTATTCGACCTTTTTCTGATATATTTTGATGTTTCGTCTTTTTATACCCTCCACCTCAAGGATGGGGGTATACTAACTTTGTCATTCCGTTTGTAACACCTTGAAATATCGTCCTGAGACCCTATAAAGTATATATATTCTTGATCGTCATAAAATCCTAAGACGATCTAGCCATGTCCGTCCGTCCGTCTGTTGAAAGCACGCTAGCAACTAAACGAAAGGAGCTAGAACGTTCAAATTTTCCATAAATGCGTCTTATAGTCGTAGATGGGTTGGGATTGAAACGGGCGAAATCGGCCCAAAGGGAAAAAAATTTCCCTCACAAGGACTAAAAATACCATAATAAACACGAAATTCGGTGTGTACATTCCTCTAATTGAGTAGATACATAATATAAAAGTATTTTTTCAAATTCGTACTTTTAAGGGGTAAAATAGGAATAGAGGGATAAAAATGGTACCAACCAAATGGCTGTACCTAGAATAATGAAATTCGGTGTATACATTCCTCTCATTGCATAGATAAGTAAAATACACGGATTTTTCAAAATTCGTACTTTTTGGGGTTACAATGAAAAAAGGGGATAAATAGTATCAATCAAATGACCGCAGCTAGAGTCATGAAATTCGGAGTATTCATTCCTCTGACTTCGTAGACACAGAAAATAAACTGATTTTTCGAAATTCGTACTTTTTGGGGTCAAAATAGAAAAAGTGGATAAAAGTAGTACCAATCAAATGACCGCAGCTAAAGTCATGAAATTCGGAGTATACATTCCTCTGACTGCGTAGACACGGAAAATAGACGAATTTTTCGAAATTTGTACTTTCAGGGGATACAATGGTACAGAGGGATACAAATAGTACCAACTAAACGACTACAGCTAGAATGATAAAATTCTAATTGCGTAGAAACGTCAAGGGGGTCAAAATGGTACCAACCAAATGGGAGCAGCTGGAATCATGGAATTCGGTGTATATATTCCTCTGACTGCATAGACACGTAAAATAAAAAGTTTTTTTTCCAAATTCGTACTTTTTTCTTGTACGGCAAAAATTGGTTGAACCATGAAGTTAGGTTATTTTGCACTATGTACGTCTGATAATGGATTTTCAAAATTTGTACTTTCGGAATTCAAATAGAATGGAAATAAAACCAACTGTAGCACCCACTATCTACCAATATTTATGGCTTTGAAAATATTTTTGAAAATATAAATATAAGAATATTTATTTTTTGAATCTACGTATTGGTAGCATTACCTTATAAGCGTGGTTTGAAATAATTAAAATATTATATTTATTTATAAAATTAATTTTTCAATATTTGTATTTGTTTTGGTTTGGCTATATAAAAAAAAATTATATTTTCCTGTAATATTACTGCACTTCTACGAAAACCGACAACCTCTGTGGAATGCAATCCATGGTGGAGGGTATATAAAGTTCGGCCCGGCCGTTTTTACTTGTTTATAATAATTAAGCTCTAAGTCAGTTTTTTATATATTTTTGTTTTTATTTGTATTCAATATTTCGATTCCCTTCAAGGATCATCTTCAGGAATTCTACAATTACATACAAAAAACATATAATTAAATTAAATAAAAAACAATTAAATTAAAGTGCAATGACAATGATAATGAAAAATGTGACAAGGTTTACGTTGGCACCACAAACAAAAACTAAAACAAGTAAGGAAAGGCTAAAGTCGGGCGGGGCCGACTATATGATACACTCCACTTTCTATCCGAATACAATTCAATTCGGTAAAAAAGTGAAAACGGGAAGAATTTTTGTTTGTTTCCTTATCACTGACTTATATGAACTGGTCCAATTTGTCAAATCGAGTAGAATATTTGTATCGGGGCTATATCCAAAGATGGAGCTACTAACTTTCACAATCAATTTGAAAAAATTCGAAGAAAATATGTGGTTTCTGGGGCGAAAAAAGTCAATACGGAAGCGAAATTTTTATGGGAGCTATATATAAATCTGAACCGATCTGACCTATTTCCACCACAGGTGTTCCTAGTTTAAATATAAGATGTTTTACAAGATTTGAAGAAGATCTGTTAAAATATGTGGTTTCTGGAGCAGAAAAAGTCAAATCAGGAGCGAAATTTGTATGGGAGCTATATAAAAATCTGAACCGATCTGACCTATTTTCGCCATAGGTGTTCCTAGTTTAAATATAAGATGTTTTGCCAAATTGAACACAATCTGATGCAATATGTGATATCTAGAGTGAAAAGAGTCAAATCGGGAGTGAAATTCGTATGTGGGCTATATCTAAATCTGAACCGATTTTCTTCAAATTAAATAGCGTTCGTCCTTGTCCCGAAAACCTTCGCTGTGCAAAGTTTCGTTTGGTTCTGGCTACAATTGCGACCTGTATCGTGATTACAAGAATTTATGGACAGACAGACGGACATTGCTAAATCGATTCAAAAAGTGATTCTAAGTCGATTGGTATAATTAACAATGGGTCTATCTCGCCTCCTTTTGGGTGTTACAAACAAATGCACAAAGACATAATACTCTCGTGGAGTGTATAAACACGTCTATCGGGTCACAAGGCACACATAAAATTTCGTCACAATAAAACGACCCAAAAAACAGCACTCACAACCCACTGTACCACAGAACAACACATGGTAGATTTGGAGAGAGTGAGTGTACTATAATGTGAGAACAACTACAACAAACGCATGATTCTCGATATGCTACACATACAGAACACCAACACAGCACAGCGAACGAATGCAAAAACAGATCTTCACAATCTTGCTCAGAGCTATAAACTGCTTATTGGAAAAAGCAGAAAGAAAACAAATGTTCAGGTCAGTGATTCAAAAAATGACATAGATGCAGGTTAATTTTTCGCATGTTTTTGTTTATTTATAATTCGTAAGTGTTAGAGTTTCCATATATGTACGTTCATTTAAATATGTAATTTATATGTTTTTTATATGTAATTGTAGAATTCCTGAAGATGATCCTCGAAGGGGATCGAAATATTGAATAAAAATAAAAAACTGACCTAGAGCTTAATTATAATAAAAAAGACGAAACAATAAAATATAAAATGTTATATTTCTATTTTTTTCTAAATCACTACAATATTTGTAGCCCCCATAAGTTTCTTAAATTCAACGTACAAGCTGGACTTAACACAAAAAATTATAGTATATTTATGACACCATAAATTTGGAAATTCTGGGCGACTTTAAATACAATACTGTGCAAACGAGATTTATCATTGCCTGAGAAAGTGGTCAAATATTTACTTTCCATAGGCCAATATTGCATTCCAACAATAACGGCATAAAAGTGTAATTCCACAAGATTTCGACCAAATATGAATTTTGAAATTCATCAATTTTGATGGAATTTGGCACCTGCATTCTACTATATCTTACTCTACTATATCTTATCTATCATAGCATTTACCTCAGCTCAAAGTAGTACGTGGTCTGAGCTTTAGAGTTGTCAAAATAGCAATAGCTTCAATAATGATGTAATGCTTTCGAAGGTGTTTTCAGATTTTAATGATATTGATGTAGTTTGAAAAGTTTTCACTTCATCTTTATAAATAAAAATAAACAAAAAGGATATTTCAATCCTTCAATATTCTGAAAAACATATATTTTATATTTTCTTGCCACATTTATTTTCCTAACATCGTAACCTTGCGTGAATAACGTACAATTTTGTCTTGTCAACAATAATTCATGAACCAATTTAAATACTTATAAGAGAATAAAATTAGCTAAAATACACAAAAATATTAAAAAAATAATATTTTAAATCCATTTCTGATATATTTTGGTGAAACAAAAATAAACAAGTAAAAACGGCGTTAAGTTCGGCCGGGCCGAACTTTATATACCCTCCAGCATGGATTGCATTCCACGGAGGTTGACGGTTTTTAGAAGTGCAGTAATATTACAGGAAAAAATAAATTTTGTAATATAGCCAAACCAAAACAAATACAAATATTGAAAAAATAATTTTATAAATAAATATGATATTTTAATTATGTCAAACCATTATTTATTTCAAATCAAAAAATAAATATTCTTATATTTATATTTTCAAAAAGCTTAAATACAATAAATATTGGAAGATAGTTGGTGCTACAGTTGGTTGTATTTCCATTCTATTTTAATTCCAAAAGTACAAATTTTGAAAATCCATTATCAGACGTACATGTGCAAAATAACCCAACTTCATGATTCAACCAATTTTTGCCATAAAAGGAAAAGTATTTAAAAAAACCTTTTATTTTGCATGTCTATGCAGTCAGAGGAATTTATACACCGAATTCCATGATTCCAGCTGCGCCCATTTGGTAGGTACCATTTTGACCCCCTTGACATTTCTACGCAATTAGAATTTCATCATTCTAGCTGTAGTCGTTTAGTTGGTACTATTTTTATCCCTCTGTACCACTGTATCCCTTGAAGGTACGAATTTCGAAAAATCCGATTATTTTCTGTGTCTGCGCAGTCAGAGGAATGTATACTCCGAATTGCATGACTCTATCTGCGGTCATTTGGTTGGTACTATTTTTATCTCCTTTTTCCATTTTAACCCCAAAAAGTACGAATTTCGAAAAATTCGTCTATTTTCCGTATCTGTGCAGTCAGAGGAATGTATACGCCGAATTTCATGACTCTAGATGCGGTCATTTGGTTGGTACTATTTTTATCCCCTTTTTTCTTTTTAACCCCATTTTTATCCCTCCGTACCCATTGTATCCCTTGAAAGTACGAATTTGAAAAAACCCTTTTAGTTTTCATGTCTACGTAGTCAAAGGAATGTATGCTCCGAATTTAATGACTCTATCTGCGGTCATTTGGTTGGTACTATTTTTATCCCCTTTTTCTATTTTGACCCCAAAAAGTACGAATTTCGAAAAATTACTTTATTTTCCGTGTCTACACAGTCAGTCCCCTTTATCATTTTAACTCCAAAAAGTACGAATTTTAAAAAATCCGTGTATTTTACTTGTCTGTGTAATCAGAGGAATGTATACACCGAATTTCATTATTCTAGGTACAGCCGTTTGGTTGGTACCATTTTTATCCCTCTATTTCCATTTTACCCCTTAAAAGTACGATTTTGGAAAAAATACTTTTATATTATGTATCTACTCAATTAGAGGAATGTACACACCGAATTTCGTGTTTCTAGCTGTTGCCGTTTAATATGTACCATTTTTATCCCTTTTTTGCCCCATTTCACCCCCTACAAATAAGAATCACTTTATGGTGCACGTTTTTGCTATAAGGGGAATGCGCATACCAAATATCAAGCAAATACAGATAGACATATTCAAAAAAACATACTTAAATACGCTAAAATATTAGGGATTATTATGGGTATTTTTAGTCCGTGTGAGGGAAAAATTTTTCCCTTTGGGCCGCTTTCGTCCCATTTCAATCCCAACCGATCTACGACTATAAGACGCATTTATGGAAAATTTGAACGTTCTAGCTCCTTTCGTTTAGATGCTAGCGTGCTTTCAACAGACGGACAGACGGACGGACGGACATGGCTAGATCGTCTTAGAATTTTATGACGATCAAGAATATATATACTTTATAGGGTCTCAGGTCGATATTTCAAGGTTTTACAAACGGAATGACAAAGTTAGTATACCCCCATCCTGGAGGTGGAGGGTATAAAAACCTGGTTATTTGTATTTATCCATAGATCCGAAGATTTTTCAAAAATATATTTTTTCTTCCGTAGAATGCTAGTTATGAAAATAGCTAGCATAAATTTCTTGATCTTCTTTTACTATTTCTATGTTTTCATTAAAAAAAATATTTTTTCTAAAACCACCATTTCTATGTGAAACATTCATAGCCCCCATAGTAACCCTTAATTTAAGATATAACTAGGAACCTTCGATGAAAATAAAAAGGTATCCATAAATGCTTCAATGCACACTAAAAATAAATTTGTATGCTCAGAGCACAATTTTTTCTTTTTTCGGTATAAAAAAATGTCTTATTGTTTTTTTTCACATCATGGCTGTTAAGTCGTTATTTCCCAGTTCCAAAATTGTTGGTTTTAGGCAACATGCTTCACAACTGGGGAGATACTCACAATGTTTGCTTTCTCGATATTAGCACATCCTTTAAACATGCAGAGCAAAAACCCTCATTTTATCACTTGAACTCATACTTGTTTTCAATTATTACGTCCTAGCTAAATTTCCACACATCTACATTTTATCAGCATGCAAACATCCATGTGTACGACGTACATTTTACATACAAGTATCATGTATTGATGTTCAAAAGCTAAATTTAATTGTTTTTAATGAAGTGTGAAATTGCAAAAGTTTATTATTGTTTTCCATATTGCGAGCACAACATTAATCCGCTTTTCTTGTTTACCCTTCCAAAAAAACGGAAACTGTACAGAATAGAACAGAACAGACAACTGTTATACCCGTTCCGCCAGCATCAATGCAATAACAAAATCAATTATAAAATTATTGAAAATAGTTGGGCAAACAAATAATTCCAGTCAATAGTGTCGGCAAAAACGGCAAACAGACAGCGAAAATATTCACACATTGCAAAAATATTGTTTTTGCTCCAAAAAGGGACAACAAAAATGCGCCACAGCATGTAATGGCTAGCGCACAGTATTGCGAAAACGCACAAAGCAATATTTTTTCAATAGGTAAGGTGGGAGTAAATTTCTTTCGCCATCCTTGATTTAAGTAAATGAAGAAACTGTCGAGAGTGTTTAGTACGACAACTGGGCGTATGAGTAATATTATCTTGTTCTGTTTAGTACGACACCTGGGCGTATGGGTAATATTATCTTTAATAAATATAACTAATACGCTACCCTTGTTCATGTACGCACAGAATTTAGAGATCATTGATGCAATTTGAAGAAGAAGAAGAAGAAGAGATATGAACCTTTTAAATAAAAAGTACATTCCCAATAATTGCAATATTTCTATAATATTTCATGGTTAAAAAACTCTGGGACGATTTTTCCAATCCCAACTGCAACTTCCATGAGAGTTAAATAACTAGCCGATCTGAACATGAAAACACATTTTGCCTAGATTTAAATACACATTTGTTTCCCATTCAACTCTATCTCTTCTCAGCAAGTAATTTTTTTCATGGTGGGGAACAGGAAATAGATAGATCTGAAGAACGAGGAAGAATTTTGTAGCATTCTTAGTAAAGGACAGATCGATGATAGGACAGACTGATGTACGGATGGGTAGACAGTGGATTGGCGGGCGGATAAACAGACGAACGTTTCCTATTTTTTAATTAATTTTATAACTTTCGAACGGAAAAGAATATATTGACGATGCTTGAAGCAGATGATTTGTAAAATTTAGAGTTTCAGTTTCACTTCAAATTCACAAATTTAAAGAATTAATACAGAATTAAAATAAAGACTTACTATTAAACATTTCCAGCGAGCCTTTTAAAGCACAAATCCAACCAAAAATATGGAAGTTATCGCGGATTTTATAAATATTGCATCAAAATATCACCAAAATCTTAAAAAGCTGTCTAGGTCAGGAATTAAAAATAATAATAGAGCGCTCCGGTAGTCGAGTTGGTAGCGTACTCGGCTATCAGCGTGGGGGTCGTGGGTTCGATTCCCACCAGAGGCTGCTGTCGCTGCAATAACTAGCTACAATGGTCTTAGTTACCCCGGCTCAATCCCTGGACCCAAAATTAGAATATAAATTTACTTTGTATTTTATTTCCTAATAAATAAATAAAAAAATAAAAAAAATAATAATAATCCGAACAACGCATATCGTTCATTCCATATCAAACCGAACGATTTTCGTAAAAAAAATACGACCACGACTCCGATTTTAACGATTTTTAGCAGATATATTCTACTGTTAAAAACATTTTACACGTATTTTTTTAACAAAAAACCGAAATTTTCTTTCAAAAGATAGGACCAATTGAAATTTGGGAAAATCAAGAAAAACGTGCCGAGGTATGAACATTGAAAATGGTGTAGGGGCACAATTAAAAAATGAAGGCTTATTTTAAAGGTAATTACAAGTACTTGGCTATTGACTGCTACCGACAACAATTTTGTGTATTTCTGATTTTTCTTATTCTTTTGTATTTTTTACTATGAAAACACCAACCTAAAAATTCAGAAAAAATATAGGCATATTCCCTGATCGATTCTAAACAAATCCTTAAAATTTCAACTTGGAGAAATAACGGATTGTATTTTTAAAAAAACTTTTACTAAATGTAGTCGCCCGAAAAAAGTTTTTTCTGAATGATTGTTCATAAAAAAATAAAAAATAAGCCTTCATTTTCTCACTACATCATTTTCAATGTCCATACATCGGCACGTTTTTCATGATTTTCCCAGGAAATAAAATAAATATTTTTTTTAATTTGATAATTTTTTATTACCCACGCAATTTGCTAAAAATTCGATATCGTTACCCTAATATAAAAAAGATTCAGCTAAATTTTTTTTAACATCGATATTTTGTTTATTATTGTAGAAGTTTTGTTAAAATAACCAAAAAAAATTCTAGCAAATCGAAATTAGTGTTAGTTGAGGCTTTTTTATATTAGGGTAACGATATTTATATCTCATACCATAATAATATCAAAATTATTTTAAAACTACCTCATGTTTTCGTTCCATTTTGATCCACCCTAGTATTTACAATTTCATATATTTTTTTAAAATCGGGAAATACAGTTATATCCGCCATTTAGAAAGGTACAAATTTGGTATACATACATTTATATCGGCGAATACAAGCAAAATTTCTGTTCCGGTTCACATGGAATTAGTCTAGAGCCTTCCCATATATTAGGGGTTCTCTGCAAAATGGATCGTTGTGGTTCTATTGTGGCTAGGGTTTGGGGTCCGGGAATTCCCGAATCGTTTTTCCCGGGAATTCCCGGAAAATTTTGGACGGGAAAAATTTTTTGATTTCCCGGGAATACGGGAAATATTAAATAAATATTTATTGTTTATTTTGAGCATTTATTTAGATTTACGATATAAATTAGAAATTTTAGATATATTTCAAATTCATATATCTACATTACTGACAATAATAATGGGCATTTGATTATTACTAAACAGAACATTTTAAATTCGCTAAGTACTCATTTTTTGCGAAACCCAGCTAGCGGAATACAAACTTTTTGTGGGTATATTTACATGACCTTTATTGTGAAACAAAAATATCATACCGACAATACTATGGCTGACATAATGTCAATACTTAATGTCGTGCTGGTTATACTTTAAATTTCTTGTTTTCTTACAAGAATCGAGAAAATAAAAGGTGAAAGTCTAAATCTAATCAAATAACAATTTACTTTACATATGTAAGAAAAACCAGTAAGAAATTGTTAAAAATTTGGATACATTTAAAATTTTCCACCTGGAAACTTTCAAGAGAAATCAAATATGAATAGAAATATATCCTACGGTATTTCAAATAACCCTTTGTAAGAACTAATTATTTATTTAATATTAATCTTTTATATTACTTTTACATTTTAGAATATTTTACTTTGTTTCTGTAAATTTTTTATATGAATCTTCTAATTTAATTACGTCATGATATTCTCCGAGTTATTTGTTTCCTTAATCATTTTTAAATTTTGAATGTAGTGCAGTCACTTGTGACTGCGATTTAAATGTCCAAGTTTATGACGCCTTTAATTATGACGATTAGTCTAGAGTAAAATATTTGTAAAATGAAAAATAATCTGTAAAAAATTTTGACAAAAACATTCGTCTAATTTGTAATCAGTATCAGTATTTTAACCTATTTTTTATTTATTACTACAATAATATAAAGTATTTATTTTTAGATTATTATATTATATTGTCCTTCTCGATCACTTACAATTAAGATACTTGATAAAGTGGCAACATTTTTATCAATATTTTTTAAATTAATCAACAAGCAACATTATGAGAGTAGTAAATTCCATACAAAAACTAAGCTGGCAAGCCCAACCGAACAGATCTATAGTTTAATAATCAGGAATTACATTCATATTAAAAGCTATCAAAAAGTACGAAAACCTTGAAATAGTGTACACGGACGTGTATGGTGGCGTTAATAGGTTAAAATAACACACCATTTACTAAATGTTGACATTTTAAATCATATTGGACATACCTACGGGAATTCCCGGGAATGAAACTTTCCATTCCCGTTTTCCCGGGAAATGAAAAAAGTCCGGGAAACCCCAAACCCTAATTGTGGCGTTAAGTTTGGGGTGATCAATAGAGGTTACTGTTTTCTAAATTCGACAATTTTTGACAAAGTTAAGATATTCGACGCGCGAAGATGCGTTTGAAAGGTATTTTCTTATGAATTTATAAAAACGAATTATTTCAAAAAACTATTTTTTTCTGAACAACAAAAACTTAATAAATAAAATATTTTATATTTTAACTTCCCTTCCTTTTTAACAAATTTAACCCAATAAGTTAATTTTCAATTAAAAAAAAACAAATTCATAGAATCTCACACGAAAGTTATAGAAGAAACCGTAATAAATATATTTTCATAATAAATAAATATATTTTTTCATATTATTTTAAAAATTCTACACTGTGATGAATTTTACTTTAAATGTAACTTTTGAAGAATTGTGAATTTAATCACTTTTTAATAGCAAATATGTTCCAAATTATAAAAAAAAAACAATTAAGTAAGTTTCAGTCGGTTACGCCGCCTTATGCAGGGTTTCCCAAAAAAAGGTGTGATTTTGGTATTCAAAGAAAAAAGTAATTTTTGGAGATAAATGATCGGATGTTTATTTCATAATAAAGAATCAACCAAATGGCCATCACAACCACGCTTACAGGACCATATACTTTTCATGAAATTTTCCATAACCAATTGGCAAAGTGGCTGCCCTATGTCCTCGATAGCCTCACGAATTCTATCTTTGAGGTCTTGAATCGACACTGGGCTCTTGGCGTAGACCTTAGACCCAAGGTGTTAAATCACAAGATCTCGGTGGCCAATTCTGATCACCTCTTCGAGAGATAACACGGTCCGGAAACTTTTCCCGTAAAAGAGCAATGGTTTCGTTGCTTGTGTGGCACGTAGCGCCGTCTTGTTGAAAGTAAACGTTGTCCAGATCAATACCATACAACTCCGTCAATAAAAAATCACTAATCATCTCTCGATGGCGCAATCCATTCACCGTAACTGTTGATCCAACCTCATTTTCGCAAAAGTAAGGTCCAATGGTCCAAATTTTTCCTCAGGTCAATTCAACTGTCAACTAGGAATGATTCGGCTCAATTTATTTCAGTACGCTGAATCGGATTCTGGAATTGTTCTATCAATTTGCAATCCTGGTATATGACTGAATTATTGATAATCTTGATTATTTGCAATGTTTGAAATTGTGCGTTTGAGAGTTAAGAAGACTGTTATTAAAACTTATCCACACCATCATAGAGATCAGTTCTTACTATTCACAAATATGTAGCTAAAAATCAAAAAGAACATTACATTCAATAGATATCAAATCATTGCTGAAGATCCAAAATTTGGCAACTACCGATTCATTTCACTTTTCGGTTGCTATCTTTTTGCGAATATGGAAAATGTAAACCCCTTAGCGGAAGTTAGTCGGTCGGAAGTTAGTGTGTTTTCATCAGACAGACAGAATGATGGACATGGCTAGATAGTCTTAGAATTTCACTGAATTTTTCGAGCTGACAAAGTGAATATACAAGCGATCCTTTTTTATTTTTGGGTGATTTTTCATGTCGTCTCACTGACGAACATGCCTTAGGCACGATTTTAATTGATTTTAATAACGAGCAAGAATAATGAGAATATTAGCGTTTCAGAACGATATTTCGTGGTATTGCAAACGAATGGCGAACATATTATAGGCT